>JAZDUA010000721.1:0-297500 GCA_038098605.1 Gryllus longicercus | reverse complement strand
AATAAATTTCACTGAAACTTTGTTTCAACTTATATTTCCCATACTTCTGATGTAAATAAACTAATACAATACAGAAGCGACAGCTTCAAACAATATTGTAAAATCTTATTTCGCCACAAACAACTATTTTTAATAACATTAAAACTCACTTATTTCACAAATGTGATTTCAAAATTGCATAAAAAATATTCTGGGTGCTAGAAAAAGCAAGCAATTTCTGGGTGCTGGAATAAGCAAAAAGACACGCTTCTTGAGCGATGCAATCCATTTCATACGGCAAAAAACTGAAACACACAAAACTCTCCACGGCAGCAAAATTTGTTGCAACCCCCACCGGATCGGGCGAGTTGCCTAGCGCGACTGCAGCGCTGTCCGACGGCGCCACAACAAGTGGGCCAGCGGCGCGGTGGAAAGCGCGGTGCACGAAGTATCTGCTGCAGCGGCGTGCGGGGTGCGAGCGGCGTTTCCCGGGCGATTGCGCGGGCGAAGGCTCACTCGGGAGCGCGCGCGCCGCCACGTAACTCATCGCGTCGCGCGGAGGCGGAGGCGCGCGCGGGGCTCGGGCGGCGAACAAGGCGACGCGGAGCGGACGGGGAGGGATGGGGGAGTTGGGAGGGTGAGGGGCTGGGATAAAAGAGGAAGGATACGAAAGGTGGGTCTGAAAGGGACGGTCAGGCGAGACGCGGAGGGAAGGGAGCAGGTAGTGCGAAGAGAGAGAGAGAGAGAGAGAGAGGGGGGGACGGAGAGGGGACGGAGAGGGGACGGACAGGGTAGAACGGTGAGAGGAGAGTCAGGGTGAGATGCTCAGGGGAGGGTCAGAATGGGAAGGAGAGGGGTGGTCTAAGGAGGAGTGGGAAAGAGAGGGTGATAATGAGTGGAGGAAGGGAAGGTTAGTGTGTGATGTAGTGGGAAGGGCCAGAGAGGGATATATAGGGAAGTGCTACGGGCGTATTGCGAAGGGAGGTTCATGGCAAGACAGAGAAGACAGGGTTAGGCTGAGTTGTGGAAGAGAAAGGGTGAAGGTGGGTTTCACGGTGAAACAGGAAGAGGGTCAATGTGGGACGAGGGTGGTTGGGTCAGGATGAGATGAGATGGGAGGGGGGGTAAACGGGGGTCGTGGAGGAGTGGGGGAAGGGTAGGGCAGGAATGATCTGTCAGGATGGCACGGGGCAGAGCGCAGGGGGAAGAGGCGGTTTGTCTTCGTCTCAAAATGCTTCTTGCTTCCCTTCACTGTATGCGTAGATGGAAAGATGAAATGGAAAGGACGACAAATATTACTATTGCAGGAGATCATCAATGGTTTAGAATAAATAGCTTCTTGTTTAGCCATGTAAACGACAAAGAGGCAAACTTTACGCGATTTATTGCATTGAAATAAATAAAAAGACGAAAAATATGTAACGAAACGCCAAAGACGAAAATGAATTAATACCGTTAAATTTCTAAAACTATGTGCCGCGGGGCGGGGTGACGCACGAGACGACGCGGGCAAGCGCTTGTAGGCGCCGAGGTGGAACCGCGCCCCCGGGGACGCGAGCGCGCGTTACATACGGCCCCGTATCAGCCGCGTGCCTCCGCCACCTGAAGCGCACATCCGGTCTGCGTCTCGGGGGTTGCTGGCCGACCTCCTCGCCTTCCCTGCCCCGCGAGGACTTCAACGTCCCCATGACCCACGAGGCCTGCATTCCTTCTAATGATCTGTGGAACATTCCTGATCGTTGGCACAATTAACAACTTCAATTATCATCTGCATTTAGATTCGACGACTTTTTGGAATATGTATTGAGTACTTACGGCCCAGGGTGCCTTAAAACTGCCAAAAAAGTAACTTCAATATCGAAATCCAGAATTGTAATAGAAAGTTGGGAACAAAACGAACTTTCTATTTCAACGACTAAATAAATTGATTTATGGGTGTATATCTTATACAATTTGCACTAAAACGAACACTTGCCATCACTTATGGTTCATGAAACTGTATTAACAAGAGCAGTAACGTAGCTCATTTACACAGCAAATTCGCATGCTAAACGCCAGGGTTTCCGTCTCTTCCACGATGATCAGCACCCGACTGCAACTCCCATGTGGCGCCACAGTGCAGCGGAGGCGCGTGCAGAGAGCCGGGGCTGCAGAGGAGCGTCGCCCCCCCCCCCCCCGCGCTGCCGATCCGTTGAGCTCCTGAGCTCGCGCAGCCCTCAGGCGCAGGCGGATTTCGCCGCAGAGGCGCGGGCGGGGGCGGGGACGGGTGTCTGTGAGCTCTGAAGTGGCGGGGCAATAGTGTGGTTGAAGCGTGGCGGGGGTATGGCAACAGCTTGGCGGGGACGTGGCGAGTGCTTTGTGGGAGGTGTTGTAGGGTCGTTGCGGGGACGTGGCCGTAGCGTGGGTGGGGCGTGGCACGGGCGTAAGGGCGTGACGGGGATTTGGCGCGTCGAGGGGCAGAGACGTGGTGGGGATATGGAGATGGATGTGCTGAAAGCGTGGCGGGTAATAGCGGGGGCGGGGAGAGGGCATGGTGGGGGTGTGACGGGGTCGTTGAGGGAGTAGCGGGTGTTTTGGCGGGGGTCGGTGGGAGGTGGCAGGGACGTGATAAAGATGAGGCGGGGACTTGGCGTGCCGACGCTGGCAACATGGCGGGGACGCGGTAGAACCGTGCCAAGCGTGAAACGGGGATGTGTTGGAGTGGCAATGACGTCGGTGATAGTGTCGAGCGCGGGTTTGGGGGAGGGGGGAGGCAGACTGAACTTCACGCCGAGGCGTAGCGCATGCTGGCGCCGCCAGAGCCAGGCGTTAGCGCGCAACAGGGAATCGACTCAAACGCCGGCACACACTCGAAGTCAGAAGCAGACGTAGGCCGAAACCAAATGTCAGATTCTTGGATTAATCTCAGCGACAAGTTACTTAGGCTAACGCAAAAAAAGTACTAATTCCGTCATCATTTTCCAAACTAAGCAGCACAACATTTTTATTCTCTTATTTACTAGTCGCATAAACTACTTATTAATCAAACTTAATAAAAAAAGGTATATTTGAAAGACAAAGAACGCGTTCAATTTTTCATATAATACATTTCTTGCTTAATTTATGGAACATCTCTCAAAAGCTTATTATAGCGTAGCTCCGCTCCGCTAAGCTCCGTCGCTCGGGATATGCTCACGCAGTGAACCGGTTAATATAAAATAGGTCATAAAAGTTATTTGGAAGGATGTAATTTGCATGTGGTACGTTACTTACCAACGATATTTTACAAAAAGTAACTATACATTTATGTGTAAAAGCACAGAAAAAATTAAGGCTAAGATTCTATTCTTCCTTTGAGAAATTACTCTCCGAAAATCGAACTTGGTTCTTTTGCGTTCCATACATTTGGCTGCAAATATTTCCCAAATAGAACTTACAAGACATGTAAATAATATTTCTGTTTGTATACCAGAGTACACTGACACCAATGCTTTTTATTCTATATTGCTAGAACAACACAGAGCTGAGTAATTTAAAAAAGAGTAAATGTCTACAAATGCGAAAAAGGGCGAACAGCGTAAAACAAAAATGGCCGCCAGTTGTAAGCCAGGTGCGAAAAAAATGTTAAGATGTTTTTGAACAGCCAAAACATAAGGAAATTTATATGCAACGTATTAGTTTTTTCAAGATTGTCGAGCGACCAGTGCTCGACCACTTGAAATGTATTGACCCTCACCATAGACCATTTCTATTTTACCAGTCGAGACATATAAGGTGTCATTCTGGTGGGGAACTGATAATTTGTTTTTGGATCCGACCACAAGATTCTTAGAATTTTCCAAAAAGTATTAGTGCGTGTTTTAGCGCTGAGATCTTAGTGATTAGACGAAAAATTAAACTAATGCCTTCTAAACAGATCTGTTTGTCCAGAGGATATTTTCGCTGATTTCCGACGCCATAATTTTCTTCTACAAAGATGGCAACACTGATTGTTCTGGAACATGTGAAACACGCGGTAGAACTGTCAATAAAGCTGTTGCTTTAAACATAAGAAGTGAAGTGTTTAGTCCGTATTACACAATTTTTAATAATGAATTTGCAAACCTCTATGTATAGTATTATCATAGAACTTATTTAATATGAAGAATGCAAAGAGAATACGAGGAAAGCCAGAACTAAGTAATGTTAGAGAACGGAAGCACATGCATATTCGACTTCGCACATTAACATTATTAAGGGTGCAATTACCGAGGAAGGATCAAATGTAATTGTGGAAGATTTTTTGACATAACTTTTTCGGAACTAATTCAGAATGATCTTATATTAGGATTAGAGAATAACGCTGAAGAACAGCTTACAGGTGATCTTTTATGTGCATATTAGCAAAAAGCGTACAAAACGAAGCTGTACTAAATTCTAACTATTCGCGTTCTCCATACATGCAAGTAGTTTTTACAGCAATTACGATATTGAAATTGCAATATTACCAGTTCATATCCCGTATGGAGGTAACATGGAATGTTATTGGGTGTTGGCAATTTTTGTACGGGTGTATAACATTATCAACTACTACGATTCATTGATATGACAAATGCCAGGAACTGTATGAACGTATTTGAACAAAGCAATGTGTGACATTTTAAAATTTTCAACACATGAAAATAAATTTTTAAAACGGTTAACAGAGTTGGCTACGCCCCATTAAACTTGTAGTAATTAATATATCATGAATTTGACTTTAATTCCAACACATCGTGTTCTATTGTAAACAAAAATGTTGAGTAAAACTTTATGCAATTTTACATTATTTTAAATATTATATCGGAATACCAAGAAAGACAATTATATCGGAATACTAATACACGAATCTCAATCACAATAATAGTAATGTATTATACAACTTGTTTATACTGTTAAGCTTTATTGCATGAATATATGTTTTGAAAACGAGCGACGATAGGGGCGAATTTTCAAATTTGTACGAATGCCACAAGAAAGATTATAAACTAGCTGCATACGTTATTTTTTGTATTACAACATTATAAGTCTATAAGAGGGCAAAGTTAATTTCGAAAACATATTCAGTGTGACATTATGGGTATTTGTCATCTGTGCGAAAACGGTGTTCCGCCACCTTCCACGCGGCGATTGGCTGAATGTGTATTCGTGCCATACACGGCTAATGCGTCAGAATCTGAGCCGCAAGACGTCTTTTTAAGAGCGATTTCGTGCAACGAAACACGAAGTTCATAACGTTGGAATTAAAACAGGCAGTAAATACAGCACCAACGGATGTTGAGTGAAATCCAAACGCGAGTAATCGCGTAACGAATAGAAGCGCGAGTAACAGCGGGTTAATTCCTCTAACATCTGCTCAGCCCACAATTTTTTCCGGCGCCAGTTCATGTGCGGGCGCTCTCCGGGATCTGCACTGCGCCGGCGTGGGCGAGGGCGTGGGCGCGGGCGCGGGCGCGGGCGCGGGCGCGGGCGCGGGCGCGGGCGTGGGCGCGGGCGCGGGCGCGGGCGTGGGCGCGGGCGTGGGCGCGGGCGTGGGCGAGGGCGTGGGCGTGGGCTTGGGCGTGGGCGTGGGCGTGGGCGTGGGCGTGGGCGCGGACGTGGGCGCGGACGTGGGCGCGGTCGTGGGCGCGGGCGCGGGCGCGGGCGTGGGCGCGGGCGCGGGCGTGGGCGTGGGCGAGGGCGCGGGCGCGGGCGCGGGCGCGGGCGCGGGCGTGGGCGTGGGCGCGGGCGTGGGCGTGGGCGTGGGCGAGGGCGCGGGCGTGGGCGTGGGCGCGGGCGTGGGCGAGGGCGTGGGCGAGGGCGCAAGCGCGGGCGTGGGCGTGGGCGCGGGCGTGGGCGTGGGCGTGGGCGCGGGCGGCGTAAGCTCCGGGGCGAACGGGACGCCACGGCAACCGCCGCCTCCGCAGCCGTCGTCGCCGCTCAGAGCAATTGATTCAGTCGCAACCGGCGACGCAGCGCGGCGCGGAGCACAAGTTGCCTGCAGTGGCGAGAGTCGAGGGCGCTCGGGTAGCATGCGACGGGGGGGAGGAGGAGGCGAAGGTGCAAGTTTGGGACGCGGTTGCGAAGGTAGTTGGAATGTAGAGAGACATAGACATGTGATGAAAACGGCAGAGATTTTGGTTGCGGGATGATGAAGGAAATCAGGATCGTTTAAATTGTGGTATAAACGTAACATCTGAGACTTTATGTACTCTGGTAGTCCAGGCATCTATATTCGATATTTTAAAACCACTAACATAAAATAAAGTGGAGACCTGGTTCTGTATCCTTCTGCATTACAATGTTAAGACACTTTTGGTGACAAAATAGATGAGGGGGCAGTGTGGTAAAAGTTGGATTAGTGATCACAAATTTCTTGATGATAAACAGGTATCTATGATATTTTTATTAAAACTTGACAACTTCCTTAAAGAAATTATTCGCTTTAATATTAAATTGTTCATTATACATTACATCTATATTATGATTATATTGATATTATGCTTTACATTACATTATAACTTCAACAATCCTATAAAGATATCAATTTCTCAACATTACAACCGTTTCTTGTGTAATCTTATACTTTTAATTTATAAGATTTCACAACTGCAAAAATGCACTCTTTCATACATGTAATACTGAGCTGTGTAAGGAACATTTTGACATCTAACGGTAAAAACATCTTAACGTTCTTCAATCTTTTAATTAATGTTCCCTTTCCCCTTTGTGTACTGGACATAGACATACTACATGATTTAGATCGTTATTGTAGTATCGGCAATGACATTTTCGTACTGATGTCAAATTAACGCTAAATAATTATGAACTTAGACTATAATGTCCAGCCTACATCGCTTCACCATAGAAGCAAAATCTCTCCCAATGGATTTTCCATGTAGATAATTTTTAGTTTTGAAGGTACATTAAGTTTACAACTTTTTGCCAGTCAGCCACTTTATTTCCACTAATTCCTTTGTGTGCAGGTATCCATATCATATTAATCTCAAGGTGGTCCTTATATTTACTGTTCTTTTTTATAAAGTTAATAGCACACTAAGATAAGCAGTGCAAATGTCAATATTTCTGTATTTGTGTTCCAAAACTATGTCCGTAGTATCACTGATAGCTAGTAATGAGAAACAATTTATGTTGTTAAATAAGTTATTGATTTATTAATTGATTTTTCTTGATAATAATAGTCAGTCTTGTATTTTTTGGTTGATTTAAAAAGAGTATTAAAACTTGTATTTATCGCCATTAGCTGTGAAAATCTAAATTTTCTATGTAATGATGATTTATTTTTTACGAATATGTTTCAAATCCTATTTTTCTTGATGTAATTATTTAAGCTTTAATCATAACTATGACAACCTCATCATTTGAAACATGATATTCACTTGGTTTATAAAGCATGTGTGTATTTATTTACCCTCAAATATTCCTTGTTATCATCTTTACATAGGCTTTGTTATAATCTGAGCTGTCGGTACGAAAAGTGGGTCAATAACCAGCAATATAGTACAGTCCAAATAATAGATTAATTAATGCATTTATCTTTTTATTGTATGTTTCTTAGATAGCTCGGTCTCTTTCAGCCACTGTTTAATAAAATAAACGAATATTTCCAGCGTGATGTTGATTTTCTAAATTCACCCTTGTGACAATCGCAGTTGAACGTTTCTTCTGTGACTTGGCCGGCCACAGTACTCCTATCGCATTAGTTCTTCGAAAAGGACATAATTTGCCGTTATTCAGACGTTGGGCAAACGCAATAGCAGAACTCCACAGCGGGCCTCTCATAATTTCTAGAGCGGGCTCATAATAATTGGAGCGAGTACAAGGGGTGCTCCGAGCTGGCCGAAAGGGTTTTTGGAACGAGTAGAATTGGGTATTTGAAGCGGGTGGGAGGATTGTTTGGAGCGAGCAGGAGGGGCGTGTGGGTGTTCGGAGCGGGTAGGCGGGTGTTTGGTGCGGGGAGGCCAGCGCTTTGGAGTGAGTGGGCGGGCAGTTCGGAGCGGGAGGGCAGGTGGGTGGGCTGTTCCCTTTAAGGGCCTGACGTTTAAATATAAACGCTCCCCGAGGGCGGCCAGGCCTTAAAGTAGCCTCCCGGCGCGCGCTGGCGAGGGCGGGCCGATGCTTCCGCTTTCACGAGCAGGCCGTGATCGCGGCTTTCAATTGCACGCCTCCGGATCTCGGCTGCTCCTCCGCTCTTTTTTTCCCTTCCTCTTCTCTATACTACCTTCCTCAGTATAACAAGAATGTTTTAATATTTTATCCATCACTCAAATGGTTGAAATGCAGTAACCCTTTTCTTTTTTCAACTTTCGTCCTTTCTTCCTCACGGTCCACAAAAACGTTTTTTGATTATTCTCATTTGTAGTCATTTCCTTGGTCAGCAAGCATCGAGATTTTTATCAATATTTTCCATTTATTTCTTCTGATTTATCGTTTTCCTAACATACTTTAATTTTAGAATTATCTTCTCTTTTCCATGGTTGACAATTTGTCAGAGTTACGTTATACCATTTTTATTGGTAAATTGGCCGGGCTAAGACATGCATTTTTTCCATTTTACCACAACAGATATAACTAAGAAGTATTTATAATAAATTTTGGATAATGAAAAGGTATATTAAAATCGGTTATTATTACTCTCAACATTAATACTTCTTTAATCATACTATCATTGTTGTTAGCATTTCCGATCATTTTTCTCAATATGTTCACATGAATATGAAAAATTAAATCCACTTTTTTATACTTTGAATGGCAGTAAATAGTACCAAATAAAAACGTAATGCTACTTATACATCATTTCTGGTTTAAGGTGTAGATCCGCTATATTTTAGGTTGATTTTTGTAGCGAAGAGAGCAATATAATCAGGTGAGTCTCTCCTATTAATTGATGGTCGTCGCTATTATCCACAAGATCCCAATACAACGACCTGCTCTATCGCCTTGCACATCCGCAGGTGGATCTGTGCGGTGCTGGCGAAAGGAGCATCAGCCTCGGCCTCGGCCTGTGAACGACCCCAGGCGCGAAGGGAGACGTTCACGAGGTAGGACGCGTTCATCACTCTCGGGTGCGGCGAAGGCCGTACAGCTGCCAGAGACAATCTGCGCCGTAGTCTCTTATGCCGTCCCCGCCGCCGCCCGATAAATCGTTAGATCATGATACATGTAAAAATAGCAGATGATCTGTGTGAAAGTCAAAGTAACAATTCTTTTCGTTCCTCATGCTATATTCTCAAGTGTATATCTCAATTTTTTTATTTCAGTTTTACGCAACCATTTGCAGAGTTTGTTGTTTGTGGGTTGTATTCTCAGTTCCTCTGTTCAACGACATTCATTTTGTTACTTCTGCGGTGCCTCCAAGGTAGCACGCGCTGCCTATAACTTTTGATGATGCATTTTATTTTGAAACTGGGAACCTTTGAAGTGGCGACATGATTGTTTCCAAGATCTTGTATAATTACAAATGTAGTTTGAAAGTTACCTTTGATTCCTTCCTCAGTAGCGGTAATTGAAGGCGGCAACATCATTAGAAATTTTAATTCCACAATTCTTAGAACATGTTGGAAACAAACAATCGTACACGATTACTAGTCTCACAACATTTTTCTCTCTCATGGCGACAAGCCATCTATGCGCCCGGATCTACGCCAAGTGGGTCCCGAGCGGATCGAAGCTTTAGGGCCATCATTCGGGAGCCATCGGCGGTCGCGCCCGAGCGCACGAGAGAGTCGCGGACCAGCGAAGCCTCCGCCAGGCGAACTCTCTGCAGGCTGCGAACGCGTCCAGGGACCGCGGCGCTGCTCAGAAATCGACAGGCCGGTCCACGTCGGCGTGCGCTAGGGGGCGTTCGCACTGTCTTCTTATTTCTTTTGGAATGGTTTAGGCTCTCCTGTTTTAAACAGAAGAACGTACAACTGGACCGACAGACGTTTTTTAAATAAACACTTCTTTGCATTCATAGACGCATCAAAAACATATCGAGGTAGTTTCTTGTAGAATTGTGAAACTTTAGACTACATTTTCGAGAAAAAAAGACGTTTAAAACAATAGAAATTGTTCATATTTAAAATGAAATTAATATTAAAACATGAAAAACAAGAATTCTTTGAATTAGTAATTTCCCTGAAATGCTAATTCTTAATGCATTATTCTGATAATTCAGTAAATCCTTAAGGGGATATTGTGAGTGAGAAATTTAGTACCAGTACTAGTAGGACAATTAACATTTTAAAACAATTCGAGATAATTATGCATTGACCCTAAATTACATAGACGTAATCTGTTAAACTTCCCAACTAATGCTGAAAGCTTCCCCAACTGCTCAAATTCCGGGTATCTTTATTGTGTGACTAGCCAGTGAAATACATGTAACCTTTTGCGCCATCCTATGTCCATTATACGCCATTTTAACATGCGTCGTCCAGTAGAATACATTTTTGTTGTTACGCTCGTGATATTTTTGGCGCTATATTGGCTAATATGGTAAATAATGACTACAAAATACTTGTATTGTATCATTTAAGTTTTGTTCCAAATAATTATCAATCATAATGGGACAATGGCGATTATAAATAAGGTCGCATGACAAGGTACTTTTTCGGACGCTTCTCAGAAGTCATGTGTGGAATTCACTTGGCAAGTGTCTGCCGTGAGACTCAAGTCCTTAAGGTGCATGTATAAAAACCTTTAAAATGTATTTCATAACTCCATATAATACATGTTCAACCGATTAATTTAGAGTTCCATTGAGTTTTCCATCATAGTAGTATGTCAAAGTACGCCTATGTAAATAAGCTAGGGACAGGTCGCCTTTGTAACCAGGGGCTAAGAACGTCGATGCCAAACTTCAATTTCCATCGCTCGCCAGACGCAGGCATTGCTGCCATTTACCCTAGTCCGCCTGCACAAAAGGGAAATACCCCAGGAGTAAGCCAGAACTGCGGGGCGTTTAAGCCTCGTATGGGGCAATAACGTGTCCAACAGCGATCTGTCACGGGTACAGCGCGAGCGAGGAAGCCCAAGCAACGGTAGGGGGGGGGGGCGGTCATGGTGAAGGTGTAGGTGGTGAGGGCGGCATGAGGGTGGAACCGGGACGGTAGTGATGGGCGCTGATGGTGGTGGTGGGGCGATGGCTAGCGATGTGCTGGGGCGGAAGCGGGTGTCAGGGGGACGACGAAGTGAGAACGGTGTGGGGTGCAGCGCCGGTGCATGAACGCGAGTGGCCGCGGAGTCCGGGTTGGGGCGGTGCCGATGGCGGGGCGGTGCCGATGGCGGGGCGGTGCCGATGGCGGGGCGGTGCCGATGGCGGGGCGGCGCCGATGGCGGGACGGTGACGATGGCGGGGCGGTGCCGATGGCGGGGCGGTGCCGATGGCGGGGCGGTGCCGATGGCGGGGCGGTGCCGATGGCAGGGCGGTGCCGATGGCGGGGCGGGGCCGATGGCGGGGCGGTGACGATGGCGGGGCGGTGCCGATGGCGGGGCGGTGCCGATGGCGGGGCGGTGCCGATGGCGGGGCGGTGCCGATGGCGGGGCGGTGCCGATGGCAGGGCGGTGCCGATGGCGGGGCGGTGCCGATGGCGGGGCGGTGCCGATGGCGGGGCGGCGCCGATGGCGGGACGGTGACGATGGCGGGGCGGTGCCGATGGCGGGGCGGTGCCGATGGCGGGGCGGTGCCGATGGCGGGGCGGTGCCGATGGCAGGGCGGTGCCGATGGCGGGGTGGGGCCGATGGCGGGGCGGTGCCGATGGCGGGGCGGTGCCGATGGCAGGGCGGTGCCGATGGCGGGGCGGTGCCGATGGCGGGGCGGTGCCGATGGCGGGGCGGTGCCGATGGCAGGGCGGTGCCGATGGCGGGGCGGTGCCGATGGCGGGGCGGTGCCGATGGCAGGGCGGTGCCGATGGCGGGGCGGTGCCGATGGCGGGGCGGTGCCGATGGCGGGGCGGTGCCGATGGCCGGGCGGTGCCGATGGCGGGGCGGTGCCGATGGCGGGGGCGGTGCCGATGGCAGGGCGGTGCCGATGGCGGGGCGGTGCCAATGGCGGGGCAGTAGCGCGATGGGAGGCGGGGTAGGAGCTCTGGCGTTGGCGGGTTGAGCGCTGTGAGGAAGGGGCGAGGGCGGAGGATGCCGTGGGATTGAGGACAGGGGAGGGCAGGGATGGGATAGGGATGGCTGATCCGCCCAAGCAGGGCAGTGTGCGCATTAAAAGCCTCTGATTCCCCTCACTCCGCACGACGGTGCCCCAGGAGCAGTCGGGGAACTGGCGGGCGGAAGGTGTGTGTGTGTGTGTGTGTGTGTGTGTGTGTGTGTGGATGGGTGTGTGTGGTGAAGGAGGGGCAGACACGCGACAGAGCTCCCGGAACAACTACAATGGGCCATGAGGAAACCACGCCACAGAAGGCACTGTATGCGTAGCGTTTGTCTACGTGACAGAGGATGCACAGATCGCGCGAGGTCCTTAGTTTGTGTGTTAAGACAAAACTATGGCATTCGTTGGTATTCATCGGAGAAACCACGGATAAATACCCATTATAACAGCCTGACTCGACAATTGTTCTCCAGGCAGAGGTTGAATTCGATCCGCTAAGCAGCTAGTGTCGAAAATCCGTGCCGGCCCTTGAGGCTAATCGACTCTTTATTCACTCATTCACAATTCATATATTCTTATTTAGGTCTTGTAAAGCTAAAGGAGCTAAGAGCCAATTTTTTTCAGGAAATCAATAAAACTCTATGAATTTGTAAAGCTATAAAATAAAATCATCAAAAAATATAAGTATATTATAACCAAAGTTTTATTAGATCCTTCTCATTTTCCAACATTTTTAGGAATCAGAAAGCATACAATATTCATTTTATTAATATTTATTTCTTGGCCTTCTTACGAAGCCGTCAAGATGACATACGCTTTCGTTGCCTCTTCTGGACCCAACCAACTCAGCGTTGCCGCGTCGCCGACGGTGGCGGCGCGGCGCGGCGGCGAGACGAAGACCGTAGTGGTGCCGGATCGCGTGACTGGCACTGCGCGCGAGCGGCCTGCGTGAGTACGCGAGGGGTGAGTTTGGGCCCGGAATTAAACACGCGGCCTCCAGACTGCGGAAATTTATTGCTCAATTATGCGTCTGGGGCCCCTTCTTCGCCCTCCGGACGACGGGGTCAACGGCAGCTCCGACACAGCTTCGAATTAGTCAAACAATCGATGCCCTCGAGGGAGGCGCGGCGGACCACCACTCCTCGGCAGTCGAACGCTGTGAACACGCGGCTTGAGTAGGTTCAGAATACTTTACAAGAGAAGTAACGGGAGGCAAAACCGCTAAGGTATTATGGTTGACTCATACTGAATCGGCATACGTTTTATTCCTGCTATGATCGTATCTGCTATAAAATACGATTGGAGAGAGAAATGAGAAACAAGGGTAGGTTAAAGATGAAACTTGGATTGTACATTCCAGTTGTACATTCTGTCGAGTGACTGAATAAATTCAGGTAAGGT
This sequence comes from Gryllus longicercus, assembly GCA_038098605.1. NCBI lineage: Eukaryota > Metazoa > Arthropoda > Insecta > Orthoptera > Gryllidae > Gryllus > Gryllus longicercus. The sequence continues at coordinate 284,041 of JAZDUA010000721.1, read as the reverse complement.
TTCTTAAAAGAATAATAAATCGCAGGATCATGGTAAAATCATTTTACAGGTCGAAAGCAACACGATGATATGCAGGTGTAGAGTAACGCAAGTATTGCAAGATAACGAAGATTAATTACCTGCTATGATGGGGAGTGCGTGGGTGGCTTAAAACATTCGTCAGAAGTCTAGGAGTAACGTTAATTTGGTGAAGGTGACGGTAGTGAGATCTGAAGCAAAGATGGTGGAGCGGACAGGAAAGAGGTTGAGGGTGGACGTGCTGAGGAGAACCTGTACTGCGAAGGGGACGGGTATGAGGAAGAGGATGACAGTGTCGGGGACAGGGATGAGGCTGAGAAGAGGGAGCAGATGACGGGATGGACACATGAGAGGCGAGGACGGGGTAAGAGTGGAGGATGAATTTGGAACGGGGACGGATACAGGACGGAAACAGGGAGGGAAGAAGAGAGGGTTGATAGGAGTGGGTAAGAAAGGCTGGGGCGGAGATAGGATTGCTGAAGATGAGATAGACGGGCGTGGTGCGGCGGGGCGTTGCAGGTCGCGGCGTGGAGCGGTGTGGCGTGGCGGGGAGTGGAGTGCATGGTAGGGTGTGGTATGGCGGAATGTGGCGGAACGTGGCGGGGAAGGGCGTGGCGGGGCGTGGACAGGGCGTGAGCGAATTGTGGCGCAGGGCGTGGGCAGGGCGTGGGCGGGGCGGGGCGTGGGCGTGGCGTGGGCGTGGCGTGGGCGTGGCGTGGGCGTGGCGTGGACAGGGCGTGAGCGAATTGTGGCGCGGGCCGTGGGCGGGGCGTGGGCGGGCGTTTGTGGGCGTGGGTGGGCGTTGGCGACGCGTGGGTGGCGCGTGGGCGGCGCGTGGGCGGGAGGGAATGCGGAGCGCAGGGCGCCGCGAGGGCGCGAAGTGGCTGCGGAGCGCGCCTGCCGCGCCGCGCCCCGATGAGCGATGGCAGCACAAAGGGCCTTTAAAGCGGAATTAGCGCCGGCCGCGCCCTCTGCTCCCTCGCCTCCCGCGCGCGCGCGGCTCCTGTCCCGGCCTGGCGCTGCACCCGCACGGATCGAATTAGCTGCCCGTTCGACGAGTGCCCGGCGTGAGTCATGCTCCATTCAGTAGACACAAACGGTCGAAGCGGTGTTTACTCCGCGGAGAAAATAAATCGCTGTATGTTGTATTTCGCTCATTAAGAGAACATAATGAGTCCCTACACTCTTATCAGCATGGCTACGAAAATGCTTATTTTATTCGGAAGTCGATTAGTTAGATTATTGTATTTTAATGACAATCTTGAAAGGTATAAAAATATATTTACAGTAATTGTAAGAATTAATGCTATGAATTGTTGTTTTCAATAACATGAAACGTGCTTTATATATATTACACGTCAAGATTACAACAAATTCATGGCAATGTTTCATAATTAATTTATTATGTTTTCGTTGTTAGTGGTGGTTTAAAATTGGTATTGGGTTCAATGTCGTATTTTCGAAATGCACCACAAACAAATACAGAAGATTGATCACTCTTCTTCGTACTACGTGGAAATTGATGTGCTGCAAATTTATCAAATGAAAAATGGCACATTAAAGAAGCATTTGTATAAAATACGGGTGAATTCATCAAACGAATGGCCAATAAATTTATTCAAATGAAAACAAAAAACACAATAAAAATACCTGTAGAGCTTAAAGTCAGTTTATGTTCCGCAAATTACACAAATGGCGTGTTTGATAATAACTAGAAGTGTACGTAGATAATTTGCAGCAATTTAACACTCATGTCTAAAGGGAATGGGAGCGAAAATTAGAAGTTGTGTGTGCAGGCCATTTATACAACTCGAATTTTCATTGCTCAGTGGAACAAAAACCCACAGGCACACTCTTCCGCCAAGGCCATTAGCCCCGTAAGTGCAGTGTATGTTTACCCTCGGGAGGTGACAGAGCACTTGCCCGCTGATGGCGAGAACCGACGCCGAACTGCGCATAGGCTTGCGGTGTTTACCCCAAAGAGGTATCTCCCTCCAGCCAGGGCAGCCCCAGCCGGGACGAGCACCAAGCTCCCGACCGGTCTTCAGGCACGTGTGGTAGTGCAGTGCTTGTAGGTGTAAGGAAGAGGAAAGAAAGTTCGCACGCTGTCCGTGATCCGTGTGATAGGGTACTGTCCCGGCATTCGCCTTCTGATCATCGGTTTGATTGATTGTTTGATTAGTGATTCCAGGCACGCCAACGGCCAAGGTCATTAGTCACATAAGTGTACTGCATGTTTTATTGCGGGAGGTGGTGTTGGTCTTACCCTCGCTCGCTAGCGAGATCCGGCGCCAACCTACGTCGGCTTTAGGGGATTTTCCCCAAACAGGTATCTCTCACCAGCAGGATGCGGCCCTAGGCGGAACAAGCTGTAAGCTCCAGACCGGTCTCCCAGCACGTGTGTTAATGTAGTGAGTATACGCGTGTGTGTAAGTAAGGGGTGAGGATAGAACAGAAAAGAGGAAGGTAAAATCTGGCGAATGTCTAACACACTGGCCACGTGCTGCGCGCGATATTTCCTTCCTCTTCCTTGTCCTATCATCAACCCTTACATACACACTTGCACTACATTAACACACATGCCGGGAGGCCAGTAGGCAGCTGAGAGCGAGTCCCGGCTGGAGTGGTGCCCCGTTGGTGCGAGATTCCTCGATGAGGAAGAGACCGCAACCGATATGCAGGTCGGCGCCAGATCGCACCATTCAGTTGCGGAAGTATTCCGCCACCACGCACGGCAAAAGCATGCACTACACTATCGGGAATGATAATCCTACCTGTTCAGGCAGCGAAATAGCTGAATAAAAGTTTGGGAGAGCATAGCATTGTTGATGAGAATGACAATGGAACATCGCTTCTTCTATCGCAGTAGTCTTTTCGTCAGACAAGAATGTTCTGGAAAATAAATGACACACAATTTAAAAGTATTGTTACTTGGCGAAAGAAAACAAAGAGTATTGAAGTTGTCACAGTTACCTCTGCCCACGAAAACTGCCCTTCCTTACGAATTCCGTGCCTTTAGCTACGTTTTTCTATTACATACATTTCCTGGCACACTCTGGGTAGAACCTTGAAGACTTTCCAAAACGCTTTTTACGACGCTTTTCGCACTCCTTGTCGTGACAAGGCGATCGGCCGTCTGATATAGAAATTCTCAGCATTTCGACCGTGCCGAGATTTGCGCGGGAGTGTCCGGTGGATGTTCTCCAGGAGCTGGTGCGATCTTTCGGTGACACTCCGCACTAATAGAACAAGTTGAATTCGACTCAAAGAACTTGCAAAAAGAAATGAATGTTTTCGACACCAAAGAAGAAGAAATTCGCGCGGGCTTTGGGAGAAAATTAAGACTATCTCGAAGGCGCCACGTTTAAAATGTATAGTCTTTTCCTTTGAAACGCCTTCAAAGAACATCAAACTCCCTTTTAAAGAAGACAAGGCGCCAAATTCGAAGTAATTTGGCCGGCAATGTGTCAACACTACCCATTATCACGGACAGAAAAAAATAATTAATCAATTATTGATTACTTAATACGAATAGTTGGACGCATCTCTTCAACCAATGCCCCTTTTACAAGGTAAGTGATGCCGGATGTTATCCGCTCTGTAGGGCGTAAAGATCAATGAAGTGTTGGCGAATGGCGTGAAATGAGACACTTGCCAGCCAGGAAGGGGCCGAAGCGCCTGTCGTCGGAGGCACGGGGGGGGGGGGGACAGGAGGGGGCAGGGGAGAATCGGCCCCCGCCCCCGCATTTGCTCTAAATTAAAATGCGACACGGGACGGAGGGAACGAGACTAGCTTCAACAGTGGCTGGGAATTCAGTTTTAAAAGGCGAAACGTAACTACTGGCAACTACAAAGTTATCAACAAGTAGGTGCACATTTTGAAATGCTATTCAGTATTTCTTTATATATACAAATAAAACGAACTTGGATGTTTCAACCAACGATATTTTTTTAAACGTGGGCTAAAATACTGCATGAGGAAAAGTTCATCATTAATTTGGCAATAATTTTACCATTAATATGAAATATAAAGTGGTGTTTTCAATGTCGACATGTTTTCTATGTTACTACAGTTACATGTTCTCTATGAATTTAATGTCAGTAATGTAGGATAATACTTTTCAGAAACACTTCAGACTTCAGGCTCATAAATGTCAAATTCGTGGCAATTATAACTGCACCCACGATCAGTGAAAACTGATTCGAGCGGAAAGCTGCAGTTATCATCACATCCCACGACCAGAAATGAATTCGAATGTTGGGAGTTGGCGATTGAGGGCCTTTGTGCGCTTCGAACTGCATTGTCACTGGGCGAGGGCGCGGGCGAGGGCGCGGGCGAGGGCGCGGGCGCGGGCGCGGGCGCGGGCGCGGGCGCGGGCGCGGGCGAGGCGCGTCCGCGAGGGGGGGGGGGGGCGAGGGCTTTTGTTTCTGCGTGGCCGAGGCGCTGGGGCGGAGCACGAGGCGAGGCCGGGATGAGAGCAGGTCGCCCTGAACGACAAGGATAATCCTATCGGGAGGGGAGGAGGCGGGGCGGGGCGGGGCGGGCGCGGGGGCTGGGGGCGTTCGAGGGCGCGGACGCGTGTGAGAGTCGGGGGCGGAAGCGGTTGCGATGGAGGCGCGAGGGAGAACAAATTGCGCCAGATGAGCTGCTCGCTGACTGGCGCTTGCCATAAAGAGGGACTAGACCGGGACACGCCTTCGCTTACAATAGCTCTGCGACTGCAGAGATTAGTAGCGAAAAAGACAGACAAGTCTCAAGTTGCCTTGAAAAATTAAGAGGTTTTATAGGCAATTAATTTCTACTGCTTAAGAAACTTGGTGATGGCATTGCAATGTTTTGCGGTCGGTAGTAGCAGCACTGTGTGGGGTCATAAAAAGCGTATTAAAAACAACGGTGTCCATGGCAAATATTATACTATTCCATAAAACCAGTGTGCAAGAAAGGGATTGAGGATAGGACAATGAAGAGGAAGGAAAGATTGCGCGCGGTCCGTGGCTCATTTGTTACGGTACTGCTTCTGTATTCGCTTGTTGATCGGAGAAAGGACGGAAAAAAGCCGATCAGAGCACCTGCTCTAGAATTCTCGTCTAAACAGCGAGTGAATTCGACCAAGCTAACAAGCTAGTGTCGAACATTCTGCCACCGTCGGGACTGGAACCTAGAAGTTCCCGGTCAGAGGTACTACAGTGACATCCTTCGATGCCACGAGCCACCTCTCCTGGAGAATATCCAAGAACTACTGGCCGAAAGACACATTTTCATTTTCCATCATTTCTCTGTCAAATACGAAAAAACAACAACTAAAAAAGTCAGAGAGTAGCTACTACAGCACTAGATTTATGAATAATGCCATAAATCAGCGCTCGTACTTTTTCTAGTTAAAGTTGACGTACTGTTCGTTGCAACACAAATTTTCCGAGGTACATTAACACATCGTCAATTAATTCAAATTAAGAACTATAATAGCGGGAAAATAGTTAAGAGTATACAATACCTAAAACGAATAATCAATATCACCACTCATCACGTGCATTTTGTACCCACTAACGCTTCTGGAATAGAAAACAACCCAGTTAAAGGCAATAGTATTCTAAAAAGCAGGAAGTCACGTATGCGCCACAAAGTGGTTTGTAAACACAGGCTTACGGTATCATATTTATAGGTGAATTTTCCTACATTTAAGTAAAACATTTAGAGAAAAACTCCAGACATATTATTGTTTATATACCATATACCTTTATATACCTTAATATTTCTCGGAATCGAGGAGGTGGTAAGAAATAACTAAGAATTTACTAAAAATAATTTTTAGATGTATCTCCTCGATTGGTTACCAGTTATACTGTCGAACGCAATTGATGTTGGTTTCTGAATAAGGCCGCCTAGTGTTGTTCGTGCACGACATCGTCATGGAATATTTCACCATTATCTTCCCCAATATCTCCAAAGGGCGGGAGGTGGAGAGGGGCGGGGCAGCAGCTGCGGAGTGCGCAAGCGACGATGAAGCACGGACGGCGGCGCGGCCCTCGTGGTCGTATCTTCCCAGAGGAACGAGGGCCTCGAGCCCCTTGCTCCCCTACGGCTCGCACGCGCGAATTCATCACGTGGGAGAGATATGGCAACGCTACATGTAACAGATTCCTCCGACGCCTCCCGCCCCTACGCCGCCCTCGCTCGCCGCTCTTGTGCCGCTCCCTCCCGCGTAACTCGAGCGGCTACCGGCGCCATGGCCTCCTCCCCACGCTCACTGCCCGCCAGCCTCCGCGCCTTGTCCACTTGCTGCCTGGACGAGCAATACACATATAACCCGTCTCTTGCTGCACTCCTTTTATCATATCTCGTGCCGCCTCTGGGAGTATTTTATCTTGAAAGAATTTATTTCTTTTGCAGTTCATAATAGAAACTAAACACAGTATAGTTTCCCGGCTCGTCTATCCTTGAGCATAATAAGTTAATGGAAGAAGTTTCGCTCTAGTAAGTTAGTGATCTGTTGGTGTTTGAAACACCTCAAGACGTGATTTACAGCCTTACTCCTTCCCCAAAAAAACGTTTTTTTATTGTACACATCTGAGGTTGTTGGCGATAAGAAATATATTATTTACAAGAAACAAAACATTTTACAAATTATAAGAAATGACAAGTGATCATAATTTGTTCACAATAATTTAAATGACTGTGTCCAAATTATAAGATATTTTAACACTGATTAGCAACTTTCACTTGAATTACATATTTCGTAATATTGTACAGAATTCTAAGAGTTATTCTTATAATTTGTACACTTGAACATTTAAGGATGATACGAGTTGTAAATAGAATTTCTGGTTCTTGACAATTTCTGGAAGGTTAAAAACGGTCCGTTCCCATCCAGACGGCCACCATGCATCTAATGAGACCTGACTTCCCACGGACGGTGGATCGAAAAATAAACAAACGTAGGTAAAGGACGGAGACAAGAACACTTTTAGATCAATGAATACGAATCACATACGTCTGTTTCGGATGATGTCCACTGCCGAACTAATTTCTGTATGCGGCGGTTACGTCACCAAAATTCTCTGCGCATCAGAGGATGCAGAGTGGGGAACCTATCACCGACTAGCGTGTAAACTGATTCTAGAACCTTTTGGAACAGTAGATTCGGCCAAGAACTGTTACCTCCGCGCGGCGAGACAGGACGCACAGAAATTCCGGGAAGCGCCATCGCTCGCCGGCGCGGGTATCACACTGGCGAGGGTGCCTACGCGGCCGCGCATCCTCTTCATGCTGTAACGTTTTGCCCAAACTTCTAATTCTGTCTCGCCAAGTATATGTAATAAAATGTAATTTTCTATTTTGCTCTGTGGACCCGAACAATTTGTGTGTGTGTAATTTGAAGTGTCGCAAATTGTGCGGAACTCCTTTTTCATAATACTGTTGAGTATCAAGAGACAATATTATTTTCTACGAACATCTCCCTTCCATTTCCCAGTCTATGAATATATATTTTTTTATGAACCTCATCATCAGAAAGTCTAACACAATGTATGTATCAAATGTGCGTTTTCTTAGTCCTCGGAATCTCTACCATCACTCCTTTACCAACATTAGTTTAATTAATAATATAAGATAGCAATAAGCATTGTTGAGAAAATCGGATAACCTGAAACGTTCACTTCTTCGAAATTGAAAGCATTTTGTATCGAAACACGAGCCATATATTTGATCTAATAGTCGTCCACCACTGTGTAGCTTTCTCTTCTCACGTACACTACCCACCATCCCATTACAGAATCACACCCAGAATAATTTCCACGCACCACCATAATTTCTCGACTTCCTCGTTTCCTGAACCATTTCTGGCATGTCCAAAATGTGCGCTCCCTGCCGAGGCAGAACTTGTACCTCGGCGTCCCGCCCCCGCCCCTGCGTCCGGGGCGGCGCGTCGGCCCGCGACCGAGCCGCCCGCCGCCCGCCCCAAGTTGCGAGCGCGGGCGCGTTGATGTAGTGGGAATGCGGAATTAGGGGCGCGTTTTTGAGGGGCCGCGACAATAATAGCGCGGAGCAGGTTGCGAGGGGGGGGGGGGGGCGCCGGAGGTGCGGCTGGCCGGCGCGAGGGGTCACCGCCGTGACCAGCGCCACCGCCCTCGCCCGCGCCGCCCCGGGCGCCCCGACGCCCTCGCCCCTGAGCACGCGCCGGAAAGGGTGGCCGTGACCGCGGGGCGGCAGCGCGCGACGGATACGCACGCACCTAGGTGCGAGTACAGAATGACCAGAAAGCGGGTGCACCAGCTTCTGTTGCGCGTATGCAACAGTATTAGGAACCGGATGCTTTTGCGTATTTTAGAACCACTGGCAATAAATTCAAATAACTCTCTACAAGTACTATTTCGTGTTACAATGTATCTGCTTTTGATGAAATTTTCAAGTAAGCACGTTTACAAAGATCTTGTAGTGTGTAGAAAAAATATAATAATGTGTGCACGTTTGATTCAGTGATGTGTAGAAATTCTTGTGTGATGTACCGTGATACTTACGAAAAGTGATTGAGTGTTCAGAGTTTTCGAGTTTTCAGATGATCTTTAACCCGATTATTAGAATTAATACATTATTAAATCGCCGCTTGTTCATTAGAACCCTTATAATGACTATGGCACAGGAAAATTATAAGACGTTCACACCATTAAATTCGATAATATGAAACGTCTAATCTAGTGAAGGAAGTTCCGTCTTCAACAGTTTGAAACGTGACTCCTGCGCGGCGGCCGTGGCCGTGGCGGTGAGGGGAGTGCACGTGGCCGGCGGGGTGGGGGCGGGGGCGGGGGCGGTCATCGTGCGGTTAGGTGAGGGGCGGCGGCGGCGGCGGCGGCGGCGGCGGCGGCGGCGCGTGATCGTTGGCGGGCGGAGGAGCGGCCGACGCGGAGCGGCGCGTCGCCCCGGGCGGAGGGCCGTGTGGCCGGGCGGCCGGGCGGGCGGGCGGCGCACGCCAAGGCACGCGCTGCGGTCGCCCCGAGGGCGAATGGACCGCGCCCGGGCTCTTGCCCCTACCACGCACTGACCCTTCGCCTGGTCACGCCATGCCTCGCCGGTCGGAAGGTTGCTGGCGAATGTTACGCCTTATGTGAGGTGGAAGGTGTTTTAAATCATGTTGTAAGCTATCCAAACAAGTAGTAGTCCCTTCAATTAGATTCACTATAGAGTTTTTCTTCGCTTTTCCTAGAAACACGATTACAGTTTCAACATTCTACACAAACACTAGCAACATACACACGTGTCTGTGTGTGTGTGTTTATCCCGGCATAATTCTAAAGATCAGCACTTAGATACTACTTCGTACTTCATCAACCAGTTCCTACCCCAACGACTCCTGATCCCGTCTCTGCCTTGCTGCTTCTCTGCGGCTTCCAAACTCCACCTACATTCTCTTCGTTCATGTGCTATCCTCATTATTTCGATCACGCGTCACTCCCCTAGGTAATGGCTTCGACTCTGTTTCTACACTCTTAGATTTATTTAGTCAAAAAAACATTAAAAGCTGTATGTGATGTATGGTGGAAAAAATCATCTGCGCACGTTTTCTTGAGATCCAGAATCCCTTCTCGCCATTTTAACTATAAATAGTTGAATGATGAGTAAAAGTTAAGGATAAATAAAATTTGAAAAATCGCGAGATCAGCAACATTTAAAAGACTAGACACAGTCTTTCCCGAGTTATTGAAAACTTAGTTGTAACGGCAAACAAACTGCAGATTTGATTTTTCTTCATTGCCAACAAAATGGTAAGTCGCCCTTACTTCTACTCCCATCAATATTCATCAGAATAAGTGAAAATAAAAGAACTCCGTTGTAAGTATAATTTTCGGTAGGCAATAAGTGTATTTAGGTATATCTTATGAGCAAAATTGTAAGAAAGAACAATATTGCACTTGTAGATTTTTCGCAAAAAAAATTAAAGAAATTCTTGATTTACAATAATATGTCGTATCAAAATTTGCTTAGTAATGGAATGTATTTTAAAAACATAGTTTTTATAACATATAGGTTTTAAGAAAATATCAGCTCCAGTCTACCATTGAACGATATTATCATTAAGATAATATTTTTGTAACAACGCGTCACTACATAAAAATCTGTAAGATCGTAGAAAAGCTGAGTCAGAAAATATTTTGAATTATGAAAGCGTAGTTGTCAGCACATCCACATCGCATTTCATGTTCTAGAAACAATTGAGTGCGTACGCACATTCTTTATCAAAATCCAGTCCCACCGCTGGCTCTCCCGTTTCCAAAAATTCCGTAACCGCTGATTTATTAAAAGACCTCTTCCTCTTTTCCCTTTTCGCGCCTCCCCTCAAGGACGGCGGAGGGGGAACAGGGTGGGGAGAGAGAGCAGAGCCCCGATATGAAAGACACAACCCTCGCGGGAAAATAATTCCAAAAAGTGTCACCGCCACCGCGAGACAAACGCCCCGCGCCCAAGGCCGCTATCCCAGCGCCAGAGCGCGCCCTCGCCGCCCGACGCGCGGAGGACCAGCCGGTCTTCCTGGGAGAGCCCTCGACTCGGGGATACGGGCTGAACTTGAAGGATGTTTAACAGAATGTGGGCATGTGGAATTACATACTGTAATCACTGGAAATAACAGGAAGAATTTGGCAATGACAGAGTTTAAAAGTATAATTAGTTGTGATATTAAAGAATAAAGGAAATGATCAAGTAAATATGACACAGAATTCACGAGAAAACGTAAAGAAACATTCTTGGAGGTGGTAGGTGAAATACCACAGAAAAACATTTAGAAAATGAACATATAATTCATGCACCAGAGAAAAATATTGCAAAAGATTTGGACACCGCTGGTCGACCTTGGCTCAATGGAAGCTATTGGGCCAATACAGACTGACAGACAGATAATGTACATGCAGATTTCATAATAAATACTCAACTAAGACCAAAATTATATGAATAATAATTAAAATACTGAAAATAATAGATTTGGACAACATCCAAGCTTTAAAGTGGTTGAAATGACTACCATAAAAAATGTTTGGAGTGCGTTAGAATGCGGAAGAATTTTAATGAGCCAGGAAGTGCTTAATGACTAGTATCCTGCTCACCTGTCAGTATGAAATTAATATAAATGTATTTACAAAAAATAGTATGAAGTCTGTGTACCTATATTAATGTATTTACTTCTTTAAAACATTATTTTAGTGGTATTCTGTGAAAACATTCGTTAATTTTCGAGTAAGGAAACTTTATTCATAAACTTCGCCTACGCATTTTCAACAATGATGGATGATAAGAAGAACCATTGTGGTTGAGAAGAAAAAATAAGTATAGTTGGCATGTATGAGTGTGTCAAGAGGAGAAGGGACTTAAGAAAAAGTTGTACCTTAGAAGTTATTAAAACTGAAAGAACACAAAGGATGAGAGACACTGATGATAGAGTCGACAGGATTAAACTTCTTCTCTCTTTGAAAAAAATTGGTATTAAGGTAAAGGACCATGCACAGAGATCTAACAAAGAGTACCTAAGAATGAGTGAGACAAGAGAGGAAAGGGCAATGAAACGGGGGGCGGGAGGAGAAATGTGGGAGACGCATTCGAAGCAATGGGTATCTCTCTGGACGAGAATGTTGGAGCACCAAAGAAACGAAGCCAGAACGTCGAAGGTTGATGACCTGCAGCGACAGAAAACAGTGACGACGAAGACAAAGGAGAGGCGGCTTTCGGAGGTTGGGAAGGAGGCGGCGGATCTCGTGTGTTATCCGCGCACAGCTGCGGATAAATTCGCCGCGCCCTCCCCGCCGCCAGCTGCGTCACACGAGCCGCTCTTAAGCCGCAGCCAGGCTCACTTCGCCCCCCCTCCACGCCCTCGCACTTGCCCCCTCGCCAGCCAGCCCCATTCAAACGCGCGCCCTCTGTCTTACATATCCTCTTTCTGCCTCTTCACCCGCTTTCTGCCTGCCCGCCTAATCCTCCTCGACCCGCTAATCTCTTTTCACCCACCAGTCCCTCTGCCCACCTTCCCATTCTGTAGTTCCTCTTCCCGTCCTATTCGCATTCGCCAGTTCCTCTTTCTACCCACCAATATCTATCTCTCTGCCCGCCTTCTTCTCATCCGACAGTCCCACTTCCCACCGTATTTCCATCAGCCAATCCATTTTCCCCCCTCAGCAGTACCTCTACCCATTCTATTCCCATCCCTCAGTCTGTTTTCCCACCCGCCAGTACTATTCCTACCAGACACATCCCATATCGCATGTGAGTCCCTCTTCCCGCCTGTCTGTCCTCTCGCTTGCTGCACCGCCTAAAAGTTCGTACAGTAAGTGATGGCTTTCAGAGAAGTCGACTCGTTCTGTGGAGAAGGTAAACATTGTGTACATAACGTTTCTGGCTTTACGTTTGGGAACTTGTAGAGATATTTGCATAAATGTATTAATTTTCCGAAAATATTTTTCGGTCAATAGTGTTTGATGAATTATTGATAAAAAACTCGCTCATTGCGTAATTTGTACACGTGAATAGAATTCCCATTATCATGTATTTTAAATGAAAATTATACACACATAACTTTACGATTATCCACTATTTCAGTAATAATTTAGGTGCAGTGAGGTACTCATTCACAGAGTCAGCGCTCTCCTCTTAAAGTATATATTGTAAAGAAAGTTTGGAAAGTACCATGTGGACCAGGCAGCAATGAAGTTGAAGATATCTTGGCAAAGTAATAAGCAATTAGCCAATAAAATATTGCTCTCTAACTTTCTAGAAAGTGAAAACTGCAATTAACAGCTGATATAATGGCTAGGACAAAGGAACTTTGCACGGGTCTCCAACACACAGGCGAAAGTTGGCATAGATGGCCGCGTCTCTTGCAAGGAGCAAGCCGCCCTATTCCTCTTTGGCTCTCCTGCGCAGCCGACGCGACGGCTCTAGTGGCGAAGGCAGCGCCTGCCGCCGGAGCAGAAACGACGGCGTCGAACAAGAAGGCTGCGATGGGGGTGACAGGGGCAGAATAGAGACAGCGCGGAGAGAGAGAACGTGACGCAGACGAGGTGGAAGAGTGGCGTGTAGAAACGCAGAGGTGGGAGTTAAGGCAGGGAAGTGACAGTGGAATGTGGGCCAGTGATAGAATAGAAACTGTTTAAAAAGGGGAAAGATAAGAGATACAGTGACAGACTTGTGGCCACAGGCGGGTCGACGGTGGAAACGGGGAGAGAGATGGAAGCAGAGGTGGGGGGAAGGGCATGGAAAAACATGCCTATGTTAGAGGGGGTGTGGTGCTGGGGGGAGGGAGGGGTGTGGCAGAGGTCACGACAACGTGACGCCTCAATGACAGCGGTAGTGGGCGTTTGCAGCGAGGTTTAGTTGTAATGGTGATGGAAGCGGCACCTCAGTCAAAGGCTGGCGAAACCGGGCAAAGCAGGTGGTGATGGGATGAAGGGAGAAGAGCGGGCGAAGGCGAGAGAGCAAGCAGCTGCGTCGATGAAGACGTAGGTGGCAGCCAGGGCTGCGGGACAGAAGCAGCGAGGGGGCAAAGGCCGCGGCCAGGTCAGGTCAGGTCAGGTCAGCGGAATCAGTTGCGGCCGAGGCCCTGCGAACGACAGCCTGCCGACTCAGCAGCGGCCGCACTCCGATTCGCTGCTGTCTCCGCCGCGGGGCCCCATTTCCTCGCTAAAACGGCGGAACTGGGTCCCGACTGACGCATCATAAGCAGAAATACGACTAGGAAAATGTTTCAGACTTGTGCGTCTTCCTTAATATTTCACTGAATTTACTCACAGATATCTCGACTTCTTTACAAATATTTTCTTTATCAAAAAAGTAAATAAAGCAAAGGCAGCAACGGGAGTTACAGAGAGCAAATAAAATAGGAAACGTTAAACTAATAGGAAAGTAAAACGCAACAATTTTAATTTTATGTTTAAGGCAAATACAAGCTGTATTTAAGAATACTAAGTGATTAAGACGTTTATATTGAAGTGCCGTTTCAAAAAGAAGCTGGTGAGTATCCCATTCCATTTTGTCACAACATTGTCCAAGAAAAAAAACATCCACGACATTAATAGAAAATTATTCTTAATACAAGGAATATGGCGAAATAATGAAATATGTTACAAACAAATCTGTTTTCTCTGGCATGTATTTGCAACATATCTTAATATTTACTCTACAAATTTTATCTCAAATATTAACAAACAAATCAATCTCGTCTTTTCACACATCCACAACTCGAAGAAAAACGAAATCCCACTCAGTGGGGCGACCAAACAATCCCAGGTGTCTGCATTTCTGTCGAGCTCTTGAGCATCACCTCCCTCCAGCACGTTGCTCCCCCTCCAAGTGCGTCCACCAGGGGGCGCGGTGCCCCCCGAGCGCATATGGCGCCGCGCGGCACCCTCATCGCGCCCCGCGCTCTCTTTACATGGATATGAACAACTCGTGACTTATCCATATTTCACGAGCCGCAAATAAAAATTGATCTTAAAGCGCGAGCGTGGCCCGCGGTGCATATTTCACTGACGCAAGAGCCAATCAGCGGCTTGTTTGCGCCCCCGGACTACCCTTCCCCCCCTCCTCCGCAACCGCCGCCGTCATCCTGGGCCTCTGGCTCGCCACCCTCCTGGTACGCCGATATAAAGTCGCCACGGAAGCAGAAATCGGTCGTCGATATGTAGACATAGGTTCTTCGCTGGATATGAAAATTTGAATCGCTGGAGTTTCTAGTTGGGGGAATAATTCTTGCAGGGGAGAAAGGAGCTTTGCATTTCTCTTTGGGAAATCTTTCATATCGATTCCTTGGCGCTCAACAAGAATGGTTTTGTGAAAACGAGTTTTGTTCAAAACGCGTGGTATTTTCTTAGGAAACATACTACAAAAATTATTTTTTAAACTAATACAAAAAAGCAATGTAATTTTTCATAAAAATGTCTTTTCAAGAGTCCAATTAAAATATGTTAACAAATGTAGCCTGAGAAAACAGTATTACCGTTATCATCTGCAAAACAAATGTGAAATTATAAGCGAATTCTATCTATAACGCATATTATACTGTGTTCTATTATCTTTACGAGCAATATTGAATGGAGGTAAAAGCAAGTTTACAAAAAGGATGAATTGTTTACTTTGAATTTCCTTTGATTCCAGATATTTAGTGCCTGGAATGTGTTTGAGATCCCATTATCTGCTATGATGCATTTCATATTTGAAGAAGAAGCAATAATATGCAAACATATTTTGTTACGCTGCCAATCACCGCATACCACAAGCGGAGTGATGTGGAATTTCATTAATTTATAGATTAATAAATGTTTAACCGAACCAAATGAAACAATGCGTGGAGTGCCAACCTCTCAGCTAAAAAGAGTACATGTTTATATAGTTTATTTCCTCAAATAATCATGAATTGGAAGAGCGCACCACATTTGCTAGGTACAAATCATAGAATTTAAACAAACTGAACTCTAATTCCTTAGTATACCTTCAGTATGTCCGAAAAACAGTTATATTTTAGACATGGTGTATACTGAATAAGTATAATATTATTACTGATAAATTATTGTCAACTTCTAGATTTAGATCTCAACATTCTCTTCTACACTGAATTCTACTCGTATAAAAGTTACCCCTGATTAAAGTACGAAAGATTACACTGATCAATAAAAACGCACTTTGGAATTCTTTCCTCTCTCAAAATAACTAAACCACCGTAATTTGTGGTCGAGGACATGAATATGACAATAATTTTCTTCTACTTACAAGTTAATTAATAAAATGAAAAATCATTGTTTAAAAACACTTATTTTTCATATCCGTGTTCTAAAAATGCGTGTTGTCATAGAAGTAAATGGTTTGGCTTTTTCAATGTCTTTTACAATGCATATGGATTTATTTCTGTTCACTGTCTTATGATTTACAAGAATATACAACAATGAAGCATCACAAATCTATCGCTGCAAAATAATAAATGAGTTGAAGCAAATATTTTATTGCCCGCAGAAAATTCAAGCTTTTATCCCAAGTTCCTGCACTGGTCACATAACCAATATTGAAGGTTATTACAAACCTGGCTCTAGCTCGGAAATGGTCTAGGTGAAAATTAAGTACCTAAATATTCCACATCACGGGCTAGTCGCGGGCATCAAATGGAGAGGCAACAGCGGCGGCCGCGCAAGTCGTTGCCATGCAAATCAAAGACATGCTTCTTGCCCCTCCACCTCTTCTCCCCTCGCAGCCCTCGCGCTCTGACAGAACCTCCCTCGAATCCGAGAGCCAGCAGCGGCGGTTGCACCACATTCCATTTGCGACTTAATGCAACTCGGCGTCTTCCTCGAGAGGGCCTCAAACACGATTAAGAGGAAACAACAAAACTTGCATCCCATGAATCCTTTACAACTTCCAACTTGGAGCGCTGTCTGTGGCCGCTCAGATGGAAGCTGCAGGCAATGTTGCGGGACACCGACGCCTAAAGAAACTCGGGGCGGGATAGCTTCTCCTGATCAACACCGCAGCTGTGTTCCTCGTAACTTCCAAACAAATTGCAATGAAGTGATCATTCGGATCCGAAATAAAAACGAATGTTTTTCGCAAAAACACGCATACAACAGGACGAATGCATATTTAAAATAGACTATGTTTTTGTTGCCAGAAGCCGCCAGGCATTTAGTAGAAAAAAATTGTTTAGAGTCCAATTTATTGTTTTTGTTAATTATTTAATATAATAATTATTAATAATATTAACAATAATTTCATTTTCCATCAATTGTACATTTTTTCCATTGACATGAAGCATAATACTTCAAAAATGTATGAAAAACTGAACAAATACCTACCAATAAAAAATGTCTTAAAAATACGCAAATTCATTTAATTTATTTATTTCTCTGACATTAAAAAAGTGTGTACGAGTTATGAGAGGAGAAATAACAGTACAATTTAACAGTATAGAAAAGTACATTAATATTTTGCCAGCAATTTACAATATTGGTATTGTGGTGAGTTTTTGTTGGCATTTACAATAAAATAATTATATCAGTCATTATACGAATCATAGCAATTTACAAACTAAGAATATTACTTATTTAATTTGAGGCAAATATGTCACACTTAAGCAAATTAAATATTTATTGATATACTTATTTTTGTTGGTTTCATACATTTCTGAATTAAATCCATATGTACTAGTAAAGTGTAAACTGATCGACAACAACACAACGCTGGTACGTGAAATTTAAAATAACCTTGTGTTAAAGAGAACGTAATATTTGAAAATCATCCAACATTTTCACACTTTGAAAAAATGAGATAAACCTCTCTCAATATAAAACAGTCTATGAAGTATGAAATCATCAAATCATTTATTGAAAATGAATATACACACTATTTATTGGAAATAAATTTATATATTCTTAATTTTTGTACGCACTTTCTCATTATAGATTTATGTTTTAAGAGCTCGTAGATACCAATTTCCAGGAGTGCTGACCGTTTATTAAGTTCTGCCAAGCCCCTAAATTCTTGATAATTAAATTACAGTGACCGCAATATGTCAGCATGAAGGAAATTGGACACGAAGCTAATGAAGTCGAATTGCAACTGCGAAGGCACCAGCGGCGAAGTGCAACGCGTCTCTCTACTTCTTATTAAAGTTTGTGATAGAATGCATTACTTCTCTGGTTTGCTGCAGCAAAAAAACTTCAAAAGTTATCTTGAGTTTTTGCACAGAAGTCGTACGTAGCCAAAGAGGAGCCAAGATCAGGCGAAATACAAAAGTTCGATGTCTCCTACTGTACTTTGTTTCACTAAGTATTAAAAACTCTCCTAACATGCAATATTACCTTTCCGTAATAATATTGCTGAAGTTTTGCAAGAAATCAGAAAACGAACATATTTGTAATTTTTGTATACTTAGTTTCCAGCAGATGCATTCCGAGGTCTACAAAGAATATTAGAGAAGAGGAATAATAACATTAGTAAAATTTTCCCATAAACGGTATTTAGTGATAACGAAAAAACTTTGATTAAAATCGGCAAATCCATAATGTTTTTCACGTTACATATTTTTTCATCTTGTAACAGACATTTTCGCAATTGCCGCTATCACTATTATCTGCTTAAAATAAGAGTATTATTGCAACTTTTAACCGCCATAGCGTTTTCATAGTAATTGCCAATCACGGGCTTTAATTGTACCATTCAGCGATGTGATTAGTTGTTTCACACACTGGTCTATAGCAAACTGAAATCGGCTTTCAAAGAGATATATCGATATTATTATATCAGAGTATCGCAAGCAACTGACACAATGAAATGATTGTTCGACAGCTTCTGGCAGAGAATATTGACAACTAATCAAACGTCGAGGCCGTTGCTGTGAAAATTACCTCACCTACTTGTTTTCATAATTTAACTATCCCCAATAGTCACAATCATAATAATACATTCATTATAATTTATACATCCCCACATAGTCACAATCTTGAATCTTCGGAACCCAAAGATATTCTTAAACATATTCCTAAATGATTATTTATTCTTGATTGTTCTATCTGGCCCATTAGTTTTTAACAGGCCTTTATTTAAACTATTGTAGTGTTTACATAATAACACTTATTATGTAAACACATCAGTAATTAACATACAGGTCTGTTAAAAACTAAAGGGCCAAATAAAACAACCATGAATGAACAATGACAACACGTGAATGTAAACAAGATTATTTATTCTCATCACATCGTGATCACTATCTTCGGTAATGTCCCGAATATAATTCCATGACCTTAGTTTTGTGACCTTAAACAGTTACATTCCATTTAAAAATAATTCATTCTAACTGAGGATAATAAACGTCCGTAAAAATAGGCTCATTTTATGTAATTTGTTTATGTACTAAATGCTACTATAATGTGTGTAATAATGAAGAAGCGTATTGTAACCAATGTAGACGCTAATTACCTCTGCTGTTGATGCGACTTATAATAAACGAAAAAATGTATAATTTCAACCACAGTGTAAACAGGCTTATTTCTCCAACAGCCATCCTCAAATATTTTTATTGATTGACTCATTTATATCGCTATCTAGAGCGCCACATTATAGAGGGACAAATTTACAATTTTCAAGAGACTTGATATCGCCATTTGGAATTGCGTCGACACATTCCCACTACTTGAGTGTTCTGACGGAGTATATATGACAACACCCCCTTTATAGACCACACACAGCACTGCAAAGTTGTTAATTAAATGAACAAGGTTCTGTTTGACCACGTTCTGTCAACAATTCTTTAAGAAAAAAGTAAAGTATGTAGAGTCAAGACAAAGCAGAAGCGATAGGGGAGACAAAGTTGAGATCGAAAGAGGTGATACAGTATTAGTATAACCATAAGAGAATAAAGGGCACGGAATACAGGGAAAGAGAAAAGAAGTTCAACGCAGTAAAATGAATAGAACACAAAGAGAAAATATCGTTGAGGAGAAGTGAAAGGAAAGCATTAGGATAACAAAAACATTATTCTTTTCATATTAGCTTTTAACTTTATCCATATATGGACAATATATCTTGGGTATCGCCACTGAACTTTGGAAGAGATAATGCTTTCTACAGGAGATACTAATATTTATAAAGATATTCATTATTACATCTACAACTCGTAAAGACAAATTCATATTTCTTATTAATGATGGAAAATCGCGAATGTTTATTTCTTTGTTTACAGCCAAAACAAACAAGGCATTAGTGGGCATTTCAAGATATTTTAGGCCAAAGAGGACAAAGAAACATGCAGTATTTTGCTAATAAAATAAGACGTGACATTTGCCAAAATGTATAGAAAATCAGGTGAACGGTTACATACGAGCCACCACACATCAAACAAACGCTCTCAGAACCACCAGAAACACAAGCCCCAACTAAGGACGTGCGCACGTAAGCAGCCTACTTTGCTGGTAGCGAGCAAACAATGAACCATATGGGGCCACGCTCAGCCTGAAAATGCGTTCCTACATCTGCGAGCGGCGGCGGCGGCGGCGCAGCGGGCCAAAAAGAGCGCCGCCTTCGAAAACCCACTTCACGCGATCGCATTTTCGCTCTCGAGGAGCAAAAAAACAAGCCGCTCCCTCGAGGGGGCGCGAAATGCGGGACGGGACGGGACGCGTCGCTTTGCGCCGCGCAGCCCCGCGCCGCGCCGGGCGGAGGCAGGGGCGGTGGCGCCGCATGGCGGCCCGCACGCGAATCCTCGGGGGCACAAGTTATGATTTATTCGTGCTTCCGTGCGCGTCAACTGATAAAGTCATTCGTCCCGTAAGTGTAGTGTTTTATCGCGGGCGGTGGTGATCTTTCCTTGTTGGATGGCGACATCCACCTCCGTTCTATTAGGGCTTACGGCAATTTCCTCTATCCAGTTAGCTCCCAGCAGCGAGACACCTTCCCACTCCGAACAGGCTCTAAGCTCCTGATAGTCATTCGACGTCTGCGATAGTGTAATGCATGCGTGTGAAAGTATTATTTTATTTAATAGGTAATTATTACAAATCAATTAGATTACTTGATCCTATGTGGCTAGGCCGAAGGCCTTTAAGCCATTACAATACCTACATCCTTTCGCGTTCTAATCTTTCGAATTCTGGTATTCACCCCAAATGGTCTCTCCATCGCATCAAAGCCGCGGAAGAGACCATAAGGTACGGCTCAGGAAAAAAACCCTGAAGGGGGAAAAACCTGCCGTCAGAAGCCGAGTACATGCGTGTGTGCGTGCGTGTGAAAGTAATGGGTGATGATAGGTCGAGGAAGAGGAAGGAAAGATCGTGCGCGGCCCGTGGCCCGTTTGTTAGGGAACTGCACCGGCATTCGTCTGCTGTTGATAGGAGAAATTACGAAAAACTACTGATCACAGGCGACAGCAAGTATTCTCTTTCAGTCTGCGGATGACTACAACCAAGCTATCTAGTTAGTGTCGAAACTCCTTACACGGTTAGACGAGAACTTAGGAATTCCACGTCAGGTGACATTGTAGAGCCACCTTAGCTGGCACAAAAATTAAGTAAAATGTATTTTTTCTTGAATTTACGACCATATTTATAACACATGTAATCAATGTGTCAAAGAGAGTTGCTGAATAAGTAAGAGGTTTCTAGGTACAATTGTGACGCATGTATAGAAACTATTAAACATAAAACTACAGTAAGTCCTGATGGGGAACAACACAGTTCTGGAAAGTCGAAAAACTAATAAAACTGTCAATTTATAGCCCACCCATTAAATAACGCCAGGAAGAATATTTTTCAAAAACATTAAAAAATAATTTGAAATGGTGTTTATTGACAATAACAGTAATGGTAAATGCATCCCAAACTGTAGCATAACATTCAATGAAATATTGTTTTCAGCCCAAAAATTATTCACCTATATTTTTAATATATATGTGCTGTGCAATGTTTCAATAAACTGTTTACTGCTGAGGAGTTGTTCATCACCAGCAATATTTCTCTTATTTCCAAGTAAGTTACTTTATCTGTCGAACTAATCTGCTGCAGGGGAACAGTTGGTTGGTAAGGTTAATCCAAAACGCGTCTTAGGGTCATCCAAAACTCCCGTTTTCTCGAAAATTTCGATACAAACTTTTCGCGACATTACTTAATTTTCTCTTTACTACAAACTTGATAAAAATATTAGAACATAAATTACTGAAAAATACACACGATAACCTTTTTATATTGTTTTTCCTGTTTTAATCCTAGGAGGCATGGACCAGAGAAACTACATGGATGCAGGGCCCTGCGCAATACGCTCTCAAAAAATGTACAAAAATTGTTTTTATTCTTAATAAATTCAACTAATATATAACTTCACTACCTAATAACGTCAATAAAAGTCAACTCTTAATGTTAATTATTATTTATTGAAACTATAAATAATTTCATAAATAACTGTTAATATAGCCTTAAATAAATGTTAATAGGGCCTTAAATGCCCTGCATATGCATTGAAATTATATAATAAAATTTCAGACCCTACCTATATAATTTCTGAGAATTTTTCGTTTGCCAGTGACTAAAATGAAACTAGAAACATAGAAGAAAGACGACAGGTATGGCAAGCTCTCAGAAATGCAGCTGTGCGAAGTAAAAAGCGACGTGAGGGCCTGGCAGTCCCTAGGGCGAATGACGCGTCCTCGGGGGGCGGTGTCGGCCCACTGCGCGCGGAGGGGCCAGGGGGGGGGGCGCGAGTGCAGCGCGGTGCGGGCGACGCGGCGATGAGATGCAAAGCAGCGCGGTCGAGGCTCGGGATTGCGTTTCAGCCGCTGCTACCGCGGGCCGCCTCCCTCGGGCCGCCCCACCCGCCCCTACCGCACCCCACGTCGCCCCGCGCCGCCCGCCCCGCCCCGCCCTGCACCGCCCCCCCGCCACCCGCTCGTACCGCCCCCGGGGTCCTCCCTCGAGCCGCCCGCGCTCCGCCTCCGTTCCACCACACCCGCCCCGCCCCAAGGCCCTCCGTCGGGCCGCCCCCGCTCCGCTCCGCGGGTCGCCGGGCGCCGCCAGGCCGCAGGTCCCAGCGCTCCCGGCCCGCACTCCGCGCTCTCTCCGCTCCCTCAGCCGCCCGCGCCCAACTCTCTTTGTCGCGCTCACGCCCTTTCCAGGGCCTAGGCTCAAAGAGGGGCCCGTCTGCTCTGCACTAAACGCATTTGTAAGCGTCTTACTTTTGCAGAAAACCTCCTTCAGCGGGAAATGTAACCGGACATAGACTAATATTATTCATGAAAGAACTTGTGAACAAGTGTGTTGCGAAATTTCAAGGTTACTTAAATGCTATTCCTCTATGGAAATACTGATACAATTTCGTCCGAGTTTCATGAACAGATAATTTCTAGTGTTTGGCAATTTCACTCTTCATTCTTCAAGAATGCTTAAGAATGTTTGCATTCCTTTATTCTTATTTATTTATTTATCTTCTAATCTTAAGGTAAAAATCAAAACAATACTAATTTTCGTCCAAAATATACGCAACCCTCTGCAGTATAAAGTAAATTTATTTTTTTATAGCGTATCATTGTGTTAATAGCTTATCTACGTTGCGAGAGTTGTTGCTCGTATCTTCAATGATTCATTCACGTATTACTTCATTACTTTTCACTCGGGTATTTGCCTAAGGTAATTTTGTCCATACCTTTCCGAGAAAACAAATTTCTATTGATGTGATTGTTCGACTTCCTATTTTTCAATCTAAAAATGTATCCGTTTTCATTTACCAAAACTAAACACTTTATTCTTTCACCGTAAGACAACACTGACATGAATATACATTCTTTAAAAGTACGTTGTGCTGGACATCTATTTATAAAGCCGAGTATTTTCTTTTCACTTTCCTATTATAGATATCAACTCCCAAGTCAGGTGACGAGAACCATATCTTCCCGAGGCTTGAACCCCACGCATCAAGTTCGCTCCTTCTCTTCAGCGACGCGCGTCGCCCTGCACCTCCAATCCGCGGGGCATCTCCGCGCCAGCCATCCCGCCCGCTGCAGGCGGCGCCTCGCATCGCATCGCCGGCGCGACGCCAGCGCCGGGAATTTCCGGACGCTCCGGGCAGCGCCGCCGGCGGGCGATAGGCAGTGGAGATGAAGGAGGTAGACACGAAGGAGCTGCAGGGAGCAGCAAAGACTGGGAGGTGAGAGTAGGGTTGTGGGCGGCAGGGACGGAGGGTGTTGAGGGTATCGTAGTGCCTGGAGTGGCTGTGGTACGGGAGGCGAATGGGCGAGAGAAGGGGCCGCGGGGCGCTACAAGTGGCGGGGCCGTGGGAGTGGTGAAGAGGCAGGGGTGGGGGGCGGCGGGAGTGGCGGGTGGGAGTGGCGGAAGCAGCGGGGAAGGTGGGAGGGTGGGAGCGGCAGGGCGGCGGGGGCGAACGGAGCATGAAGAGCGGCGGGGGCGAGGGCGGCAGAGGGTGGGGGGGGGGGAGAGACCGATCGATGCGCGATCCCCGATACGGCGCTTGTCGCGTCGCCGCCGCCGCCGCCGAGCGTGTACCGCCGCCGCACAGCGCAGCGCAGCGCAGCCCGCCCCGGCCCGGCCCGGCCCGGCGCCATCTGCGGCGCGAGGTTGTCGCGGCGGCGGCGACAGCGGCTCCACAGGCCGGCGATTCGAGAGAGAGCGGAAGAGCAGGCGGTTGCGGCGGCGGCGGCGGCGGCAGCGGAAGTGACGAGGGGGTTGGGGTTCTCAAGCTGTTGGTGGCAATGGCAACGTCAGCAGTTCCACTGATTTTTGAACAGCACTTGAGATTTTGGAAAGATTGCCGACTGTGGAAAGATAGCGATGATTGTAGTAGGATTAATTTTTAAACTAAAATTCTAATGACGAAATTGGTGGCATTGGTCGTGGTATTAATAGTAATGACAGCTCTTCGAGACGTGTAATGGCGACACAAATGATGATACACCTGAATAATGTTGGTAATATTGGTAGAGTAATTGAGGTAGGATATAGGTGGTAATGTGCTAGAGTTAATAGTGAGTGATGCTGCAATGTTTACGAGATTAGGTTTATAGACTGCCGTGGAAGTACCTCTGACTACAGATGTCATGTTATCAGTAAGAACATTCTACGGAAAGGAATCAATCCAATCAACCTCAATGACGATGGAGACAGTCTACGTTTTGCACAATGCTGACAGTACACATCAATGGATGTATTGACGTTTGCAGAGAGGTCTGAAGAAAATGCCGTCGAAACGATAGAGCTTTCACATTGACGACCGTCGCCTGTGACGGTAAGAAACAAAGCAGCGAAGAGGTCAAAGGGGACAGGACGGAGTTCGGTAAGTTCAGCAAAAAGAAAAAAATCAGAGGCAAAATATCCGTTGACACATCTGGGGTTGTCGATGGCTGCCCTCACCCTGATAGGGACGAAGTGACGAAGCTGTGAGGGGATGCGGGGGAGGTCAGAAGAGGCGGCGGCGGAGGCGCCGAGCCGCAGCGACGGCAAGTGACGCCGGTTGGTCCAGGCAGCGCCATCTGCGGCGGCGGCGGCCGCCCCAGCGTGTTCGGTGCGGCGAGCCGTGTGCGACATGAACCGCAGCCTGCGGGCTGCAGATGCACATCGTAAACTCAACAGAGACATCAACGGAGAGCGGTTCGCAGAGGGTCAATACATTGCTTTATTGCACCCTACCGCTGTCATGTTTTAAATGTAATTATAGCGTTGTACAATCTTGACATACTGTACATACAGAGATGTAAATAAATTTATTGAGAATATAATAATAAGAGTGTTTTTACTATATATATATATATATATATATATATATATATATATATATATATATATTGTATCTTAGATTATAAATATATTTTGAGAGATACTAAACTAAAGCTACTAAAATCCGAAACACGTGATACTTAATCAGTGTGTTTTATAATACCGTCATAAGAGTTTGCCATTTGGGGGGGGGATTCTGTACAATTGTTCTTCTGATTGTTATTCTATAGTAATAGATAAGTGCGTGTCAAAATAACGGCCTTTGTGAAATATGACAAAGTCATCGTGGTTCCTAGTATAAAATAAATTTAAAAAAACTATATTGATGTGTGAATTATATTAAATATTTCAAGAATATAAATCAAGTTAAAGAGGCGATTACTTGATAAGAAATGTGATGAAAATCAGGGCTCCGTGACACATTACGGTCTTCCAACTTGTATTTTGTTCCGTAAAGACTGTTGAAATGTAACTTAAAATTACTTTAAAATTTTACGATAATAGCCATTACAGATTTTTTAAATAAATCATTAATTTATTGCACAAGTGCTAAAGCCAACACTCGCGTACTCTTTAGATTTTCATCTTCCTGAGGCCATACTAAACAGGATCAATCACCTTTAGTGTCCACCGCCATACAGGAGAAGTCTGAGATCAGATCTCAGGAATATTTTCGTGTCTATGGCGTAGTAAAGCATTGTAAATTCCATATAATACAATTTAAACTCTTTCTTAATTATGTAAGAAATCCAGGTTAGTTGATTGTCAACATCGTGTTGGTGACACGGCCCTATAAAAGAAAAACAAATCTTCTGATATCTCAAAAAGATAAATAGACGTGCTAAAAAAGTGGCCCTTAGGGAAACAACCCATAAACAAGACTTTCGTTTTGCCGAAACCCGATCAGCGCCCTGGAAGCGCTTGCGTTGCGTTCGTGTTCCAAGGCCGTTCGCCCCGCCGCCGCCCCGAAGCGCTGATTGGAGCACCTGCTGAAAAACAGGCGCCTCGCGTAATGGAGGGCGGCAGCGTCGTCCGCGCTCTTCCATTGGCTAATCGCGCTCTTTCACCGCCGCGCTATCCATCAACGCGCTTAGACTTTCGCGCGGGCGGGCGTCGTCGTTTGTCTCCCGTTAGCGAACGGGCGCTAACGAGCCGATGCAGGGAAGCAAGGCGTGGGAGTTGGAGTGGTTGCACAGGCACCGCCGGGCATGCTTCGAGGGAGATTGCCAAGCTGGTGACGTCGGCCCTTCCGGACATCTTTGCAAGTATTTACTAGACTCTCCGGATGGCGCCGCGTCCATGGCGAAGGTGCCGACGTTTCGCCTGCATTACGCCCTGAGGAAGGTGGCAGAATGGCGACCGAAACGTCGGCTCCTTCGCCATGGACGCGGCGTCACCCGGACAGCCTAGTAAATACTGACTCCGGCCGCGGAAGCCTACGCTCTCATCTTTGCAAGTTTCGATTCAGTGGCTAATGAAGGTCTGGTCCACGGACTGGATTCAGGGCATCGGGGCACTGACAATGTTCGGAACATTCTTGGTTATCAGGGATGATCCGCGTCTTGGTCAATTGGGCTGACGTTGCGCCGTACTCCAGCATCAAGTCTTACTGGCTCCTGTCCCGTCGTTCTCTTTCCTCTCTGCGGTCGTCATTAAACGCCGAATTGAAAGCGCAACGGTAACACCTCTGTTCGATTCGAGGAGCGATCGCCTTTCAGAGTCGGATGCGTGGTGGAGGATCCGAAGCCGTGAAACCAGTAAATGGGAGTAATTCGGAAACGAATTTAATTTAAGGAATAAATAAGCTAGATTTGTGACAGTAGTTTTTTTTTCGATTTCCGTTTAGAAACGAAAACATTGCAAGTTTATAAAATGGATATAAAGAAATAAATTTTAGCGATAAAAATATTTGTATAGAGTTATATAGTTGTATTCGTGAAAAACATTGATTTAAAGCTTTGGATATTGCTTACTGCTTTGGATATAAAATTGTATAATTACAATAGACGTTTGAAACGATCACTGGTAAATTATTTAAAAAACATAAGTTTAAATGTAAGTTGTTACTAAGGAGAGGCATAATCTATCTAGCTGACCTTCACGAAGAATTTGCTCTAAACAAATTATGGGCTTCACGAAATTTGATATATTATTTTGCGTGTTTTGAGCACATAGCAAATGCTGGAAAATAATTGGCACTTTTAGTTTTAAAGTTTTCATGCTGTAAATTTCATCATATAAAAATATAATATTGATAATTATTATAAAAACCGTCAATAAAATATATTAATACAATTAATAATTTTTAATGAATTATGTTTTATTATGATTGATATATAAAACATCTATAATTCAAATTTCCACCTACAACTATTTCACTGCATTTACAATGAATGAAATCCTCAAATTACTTCCTTCAATTTAACATGGCAAAAGTTAAACTAAATTAACATTTTTCATTAGAAGAATCGCCCCGAAAATACATTTGTTCGTTTTTTACGGCATGCAGTATTTTACGGTATAATTTGTACGTTTTGCGTCTATTAACTTGATGACGAAAGAAAAATACGCTTTTCCTCGAATCTCCGCAACCATACACGTTAATACAAGGATAAGGGAATGAAGATTTTGAGGGGCCTCAATTATTATGATGAATTTCGACGAAGGATAGTGGCGTGTGCACCCGGTAGGATGGGAATCCGCGCCATCTGCTGCCTGCGATGCAGAGGGTGCCAGCGATCGCTTGCGGCGAGTCAGCACAGCGGACGCTTTCACACTCTGATTACGAGGAGATGTGTGTACATAATTAATTAATGAAGCCACTTCCTAATCATTCACGATACAAAACAATGTGGATGTTACTTGCTTATCCACGACTTATTTTCCTATATTAAATAGCATACAAGGAGTAACGAAATGATTCTTTGCAAGTAAACTGGTGTTAATGAATTTTGTATCTAAGTATTTTGTTATATAATATAGAATGCACATTGTATATTACATAATTAATAAAAGAAAATGTACATAACAGAAAAATGTATATTTATAATAGTTCTAAAATAATCCGAAATCCTTTCAAAATAAATAATTGCCTCCTCACTTCACACCGTTTAAAGTGGCTATTCACGCATACGATGTGCAATCCACCTCTAAAGCAAAGGTCAAAGCCATCGGCAATTCAGCGACTGAAATCAATTAGCGTGCCGATAATTCAAGCGCAGGTGCTGGAGCCTAGTGGAGAGTTTCAATGGTGGGACAGGAAGAGGGCAGAATGCATGGAGATGGTAGCTGGGGCATGGAGGATAGGCGAAGCGGCGAGGGCGCGGAGAGAAGAGAGCAGATGGAGGAGGATAGACGGGAAAAGGAAGGACGTAAAGGTCAAAGTTGTCGGAATGGATAGAGAGAGAGAGAGAGAGAGGGGGGGAGGGAGAGAGGGAGAGGGAGGGAGAGAGTGGGTGAAGTGGGCAAAGAAGGGCGTAGAGAAGGGATAGGGGGAAGAAACGATAGGGTTTCATAATAGTTCTAAAATAATCCGAAATCCTTTCAAAATAAATAATTGACACCTCACTTCACACCGTTTAAAGTGGCTATTCACACATACGATGTGCAATCCATCTCTAAAGCAAAGATCAAAGTCCTGGAGGACGGGCAGACGGGAGAAAGGGAGGTCTACAGGACTGGAGGATTGGAGGGCGGAAGGCCAAGAGGACGGGAGGGCAGGAAGGGCTGGGGCCATTGGACGTGGAGAGGGGAGGGAGGACGTGGAGAGGGGAGAGAATCGCCAGCACCTGACGCCTCCGATGCAACGGATTGTCCGGCGCGCGCGCGCTCGCGTGACCTCATCGCGGCGCCGTAATTACTCCGCCCCACGCCCTTTCCACCGCGCAGACGAGCGCCTAATGGACGAGCGGGAGCGGGCAAAAACGCGCCGAAACCCGCTGCGGAGAGTGGGAGCGGAAGGGGCGATTAAGGGCTGGAGGTCCGCGGAAAGCGCCAGACGCGAACAGACCGACGAAACCGCCCAACCGCAGGTCGGGCATAGGTGCCGCGGACAGGTGGCTGGGGGGAGGCAGCCGAGGGGGTGGGGTGAGCGCGCGTTCGGTGAGGGCGGTAAGGGGGTGCGAAGCGATGGTGGCGGTGGAGGTTGGGGCGACTGGAACGGCAGTGTTGGCGGCGGCACCGAGGGCGACCGCGGCGGCATGTGGCAGACGAAGCGGAGACGGAAGCGGGGGCGGAGGTGGGGGCGGCAGCGGCAATGGAGGCGTCGTAGGAGGTAAGGGTAGGGAAAGCAGAAGCGGGGGCGGAGGATGGGGTGGCAGCAGCAGTAAGCGGTCTCCCAATTCCCATCGGCGTTCTGCGTCCTCATCGTCCCTTCCGGGCTTCCTCGATAAATCTGGCTGCACATTTGCGTGTACGTTGTTTTACTTTCTCATATACATACGTATGTATATACGGAGTCATATACGAAGTATAGAGAAAGTTATGTAATGCTGCGGAAAATAGATTTCCAGATTCCAACGTAAGTGAACGTTTTCGGTTCCCTTGATGCACAGAAAAAGGATTTGTTTTTTCAAAACGTCCGGCCGTCTGTCCCTACCACTAGCGCCTTAACCATATGTAGATATTCCCCGGTTCATCTGGCTCAACTAGAAGCTTTACTATTTTGAAAAGCCTTCTTTAAAATTTGGGGTACTTTATTAAGTCTCAAAATTGTCTTCAAAATGGCTCCAAATGCATTCTTTAATTTTTTTGGAAATATAGTAAAATACACCTATAAAGATAACATAGGTCCGTTTTTCACTGTTTACTCTGAATTTCCAAAAATATTTTCGCGCAATATTGAGCGTTATATATGCAATATTAAAAAATACCAAAAAACAAAAATTTCTCAAAAACGGCTCCAAATTTCTTTCTTTACGCTTTTGATAGGGAAAGTGCTATGTAGTGTATCAGAAAACATAAACGCCGTTTTGCTCTACTTTATGTTTTTTTTCAAAAATTACAATTTTTTTTTTGTTTTGTCTCTCACGTTGGTTGTTAATTTTCAAGAATAAATATTGATAAGTAAGAAAGATTACTATGTTAGAATAATTTCATTAATGTAGTATTCGTATAATTTCTTACTTATGCTCTTACCCATAATTGAAATCTGAATTTTTAAATACCATTTTCACCAACAGATTCATACCAACTGATTCTGGGTAAAGGAATGTGATGGTTTCAGTCCAAGTGTTCTAAAGAGCCGAGTAAACTATATTAAGAATGTTTCCGGAGAAGCTCAAGATATTTCTTTGATATGAATTTGTTGTACTATACTAATGCGAAATACACAACTTCGAACCATCAACCGCAGAACAGGTCCGGAGTGCGCAATATGCTCATCAACACACACAGGTATTAAAAGCAATAAACACATGGACGCGATCATCGCCCCGTCCAGAGTCCCAGGGCTCCGCGCCACCTTCATGAACAGGCGGCGATAACAAGCGAACGCCGCGGCGCGCACGAGGAGCCCATCTCGCAACAGGCGGAGGCGGAGCGCACGGGGCGCTGCTCTTGTTTTCCCGGAAGGAGAGAATTAACCGGCGCAATGAGGGCCCCATCAATCTCTTCTAACGAAAATAGATCGACAGCCGCCGCCGCCGCGCGCGCCGCCTCAACCCTTCGACCGCAGATTTACCTCCGGCTCAGGCCGCTGGGCGCCTCGCCCAGTTAATTGTGCTTCTCAGCAGAGATACAGCTCTCCCCAACAGAGGAGCGGTGGAAGAGTGCTCCATGAGGACGGAATGAAAAGCGTGTTTTGAAGAGCCTCTGCTTTGTCGGTTAAGGAATAAGCCGTAAAATTCAATTTCGGTATTTACCAAACTATTCGACTATAACAATGATAAATAAACATACACTACTTCACGAATGACTTACAGATCTACATAAAACAAACCAATAACATGAATAATAATATTTCAAAGTAAATGAAAATGTATTGCTAATATTTATATTCGAATCGTCAATATTGTCGCATATTATCAAAAGATGAAACGAAATAGAGTATCAATTTAAATACAAGAAAAATTCGAATCATTTTTAAAATACCTAATGATCAACACTTACTGAAATCATTTCGGAATGTTATATCTATACTGAAGCAGAATCTCAAGACAAATTGAAAGTGAGACCATTCGTTGGGTTCCAGCGACACAAATTCGTGATAAGGTCTAGAATTTAAAAAAATATGACAATCATTTGAGAAAAAATCAAGTGCCCCGACAGGTGAAAAATAAAGATTAAACTAGGAAAGAATTCTGTACTATATTAAATGTAACAAAAAATAAGGAACATCATCAGGTAGGACTAAAAGCATAATAACATAAATTCAAAATAAATGTATTAACTCCAAAAAATAAAACTGTGGGTGTTAAAAAAATAATGTTGACAATACTTGGATTTCCAGAATCTCTGAGCGTTAAAAAGCTATAGCTACATATATAGATACTCTGTGTGTGTGTGTGTGTGTGTGTGCGTGTGCGTGTGTGCGTGCTTGCGTGCGTGCGTGAATGTGTTTCGTCATTTTAAAACATCAACATCAAAGAAAGCATTGGCAAAAAATAGAAACAAAACAATCTGCAACCAGAATTCATGTACAACGTACAGCGTTAGCGTGTGGTATACAAAATATCAGTACAGGAAACACACTGAAAGCCTTTGCTTTCAAAGTAGTCAAGAATTTATTAACCACGTACATCAATTCAGCTCTGTGATCAATTCTACATTATACTTCAGGGGTATACAAAGTACATCTTACACTCAGCATCTAAGTCAGATAATGGCATTATCTCACATAATAAGTCCCATTAACATTGAAAAAATCATTGCACAGTTGAATGTGATTTCAGAATATAAGTATAAGTTCAATTAGAAATAAGCTGTCATAATATCGCTTCTTAGATCTGATATACATTTCTAAATACACATTTTTTTTATTCCCACTGTTATTTCTCCCATTTTTAATTATATTTTTCTCATTTACTCACATTTCTTGTTAATCAAATCCCAGTCATTTTGTTTTATTGTTGCCTTTCATTTTCTTCGTTTCTCTTCCTTCCCTCTTTGTTCCTACTCTTTCTATAATCTAGTCAATCAAACCCACTTCGTTGGTGTATTTAACACATTCGGGGGCCAAACTTAATTAATTTCCCAATTTATTTGTCCCATTAGAATTACAATGAAAATATGGTGATATGCTTCCTTCCCAAAATATTTTGAGAACCCCTGACCTACATCCCACAGCGGCCGCATTGAACTAAGCGAAAGAGATTTCGAAATTGAAAAGCGGGCTGCGGCGGGCAGCCATCAGTGGGTGGGCTCGCTGCGCTTAATATCCGAATTAATTGCAGGCGCACATTATCAGCGGCCGCACCGCGTAATCAGGCTTCGCTCGCCGCGGATTCGGCGCCGCCCACGCCGCCTCCACCGCCGGCGGCAGCCGCGCCGGCCGCAGCGGTGCTGCCATCTGCAGCGCGCGGACACGAATGAATAAATCAACGGGCGGGCGAATAATTCGGCGCCGCGCCGCAGGGGGCGGGGCTGACGCTCTCCGGCGACGCGGCGCTCCCGATGATTAGTATGCAGGCGGCACGCGCGCCGTTTCGGATCGGGAGGCCGAGAAAAGGCTAGGAGCTGACGTTTATTCGGGCGCAATTGAAGAAAGTTGACATGTTTCAGCTAGAGCACCCTGTTGTTCTACTAACTCTGACACGACTCTGTTTTTTCTTTATTTTAGATCATTCATTGAAAGTAAACGAAAGGGAAATCAATGAAATAGAACGTAAACGTAGAGTTTATAAAATATAATTAAACAATATGGAGACACATTTCAGTAAATTAAAATTGAAATATGTTCCACAAAGGCCACAAACGTTTCCACTGCTTTTCTATCATTATTCTAACGACGCCAATAAAACAGATTCCAGAATCACTAAAATATTAATTTTAGATGCCAAATAAAAGCAATTAATTACTGTAAATTGTTAAATAATCAGGAAGTTAAGATGTTAAAGTCAAAATAATGTATCCTTAAGACCAACATGAAGTAAAATCAGTACTCAACACAAATTATAAACGAACATTGTAAATATTAGCACTGAAACGAGATAGAGAAAAGTGATCCAAGAAGGCAAAGAAAATCCCCCCAAAAAGCAGAAGCGCTGCATTCCATCTCCTCGCGAGACGGCGGCCGGACGAACGGGAGCGAAACTTCGCAACTTCGCCGCGCGTTGCCCGGGAGGAGAGTTGGAGCCAGGAACACAGGCGGCGGAACTATGAACTCCGCGCGAGCCAAACAAGGGCGCGCACCTTGGCGGGGCCGAGCCGGAGGCAGCGGGGACAGAGGGCGCCGAGGCGGGTGGGGCACCGAGGCGGCGACGTGGTCCCCCAAAACCGCGCAGAGAATCCCCTCCCCCCGCCGCCCTGCGCCCCTCCGCTCCACGCCACGCCACGCCGCCCCCCTCGTAAAATACTGAAGGGGCTAACTTGGCTGGCGGCGCGGCACCATAAAGAGCGGAGACAGATTTGTATTGTACTTGCGCGGCAGTTGGCAACAGCCCAGCTCAGACAGGCCCACCGCAGCCCTGCCGCCGTCGTCGCGGCCACCGCCGCCCCGGCCCTTGCCCTCGTCTTCGCTGCCGCCCCCGCGACGCGGAAGCGTGGAAGGGCGCGCACGGCGCCCCTTGCGGTGGCCACGGTCATTACCATCCCCTGGGACGCCCAGACCTGCCCCTTGCAGGAGGAGGATGTCCGAATTTCGAAAGAGGGAGCTCCGTGGGTCACTGTTCTTTAGATAGGCATCGTTCTTACGAGACACACAATGGACTGAACAACTGCTTTAGGGAATAAAAATGAAACCGGGCACGTATACATTGACATGCCCTAAGAGAAGCCATTCGATGATTAAAAAGAACATTTATTTTAACGCGAGAAAAATTTTACTTGGTAGTTTTCAACTCACGGAAAAAAGGGTTACTATACAAAAATACCTTTACTAAATAAAGTAAAAGAAATATTTCATGTTTGGCATAACTTATTTTAATCACTCCATCAGCCAATGAATATGAGCAGCAAGGAGATTATAATAATGCAAAGTATCTGTTCATATCGACTTCATGCAAATACACTTCATTTTATTAAACGGAATTAGGAACGCCATGAAATGGAACCGACAGTAGACTAAAAATGAAAATAGC
Source organism: Gryllus longicercus (assembly GCA_038098605.1). Taxonomy (NCBI): domain Eukaryota; kingdom Metazoa; phylum Arthropoda; class Insecta; order Orthoptera; family Gryllidae; genus Gryllus; species Gryllus longicercus. Next base: position 249,557 of record JAZDUA010000721.1, on the reverse strand, counting down.
ACTTTATCGGCGAGCACAGAAAACGTTTCGTAAGAATATTGGCTCGCATGTCCATTTCTAGTATGACTCATGAAAGAACTGTAATGCTCAGCACAGAATTCACGACACCACATGAATTACGAATGACTTGGCTCTCTCATCTCGAGCAGCGACCCACATGAAGAGAATATGAGACGAGCCAGCCCTCCACCGCATGCCAGATGCTATCCCGCGATGAAAAATAATAACTCATATAAATCGTATGACATACTAAACTGATTGCAATTTTTTGTTAGCAAATTGTGATTTTAGCATCATAATAGAAATTTACATTTGATACTCTACAAGATTCAATAGCTAATAGGTTCCTGAGGTGTCAACAATTCAGTTTCGGAGTTCAAACTTTCGAAGCCAAGTGATCGTCAAAAGCAAATATTTCAATATCACAGTATAGTACACACACAATATTACAGTTCTTTACATATCAAGAATATCAAAAAGGGCCCTGTGCGCCAACGCATCACCCCAGCATCAAATATTTAATGGCGGGAAGCGTACTTCTTGGAGCATCGCTGTTGCAGGGTATCAGCCGTGTCGTATGCAGTGGCGGACTTACTACGTAAATTCAGACGGTATGTGCGATACGAAAATAGATGGAATGAACAAATATTGTATTTTTGAGTCAAAATATAAACTGTCATTCTTTTATTAATTTTCCCAAGTTTCTGGGTGTTATAAAACTATAACTACCTCTCACATTAGAGATTACTTAAGTCTTTGAACCTCGTAGAGCAATTTGTCATTTAAGAATACTGACTTAAAAAAATATATTTACAATGTGAATTAAAAATGCTAAAATTCCATTATACAATTATTACATTTAGCATTAATAAATGGACGGATAACGGTTTATTTTTGCATACTTTTATTTGATGATGATTTATGTTATGCGCGACATATATTTGTCAAATTATGCATTAGTTTTTGAGGTAGTTCCCTTTCAGAGAAAGCGTACCATACGCCGATACTTAAGTTTAGTCAATGCACTGAAAGAAATGCTTCATGGCATGTTGCCGACATCGTTGAGTCATCGCTGAGTACATCATATAGCTGATAAGTGTTTCTACTGAGTTTCCTCTTTCCCTAGTACTTGTGATCCAAATCCATTTAGAAACAGCACATCTCAATAATAGGAGATTCATTAACTTCAATCAATTTCTAGTTTTATTTTAAAACATGAGAGTACTTTTCACACAAAAGATATTTTTAATCAAAAGCAATTCTTAAAATTACTTTCCATGTAGAGAACTTATGAAATAATTGAAATAATAAAATTCTTCAGCAGCTAGAAAGTAAAACCAAAAATGGATAACAAGATGAGCATTTTTTCGAGATAATTGTCTTAGACGGGCATATTATATGAAACTGATTTAGACATATTTAGAATTCTATGTGGAAGAAAGTGCCTTTTCTTCTAAGAAATGCCCTTTATTCAATAGTGGCCGATTTACTTTAATTATGCTTTCTGATTTCTAACCAACAATACAACGCATAAATTCATTTTACTTCCCAATTCTTAAGGCGCAGCGAGTGGTTAGTGTAAGGCAGAAGGAACATAATTATCATTGGATGTGTGTGTGTGTGTGTGTGTGTGTGATGAAGCATAACGGCAAACCACATTACTCAGTGGAGTCCATTGGCTTCCTCGGCCAGACTCGTGTTGCTATTTGTCTTGGTGCATTACATCTCCGAAGAAAGCCACGAAAGGACAACCAAATCTTTGGCGCACAACATCGAGTCAGCCGAGAGTAACGACATCTCTCCACACATCGTATCATGACTCGTTTTGGAATTGAACTTAATGGCGGCGCGTGTAGGTACAACCGCAAAAAAGTAACAAAACAATGCGTGCCTTGGGAATCCGCTCGCAAGGACCACTGAACACAATCTATCATCTGCTCCAACTCATTATTAAATCCAGCAACGTGTGCTACACAGCAGCAAAGAACTGACAAAACAACGTGTACCTTGTGTATCTGAACGCTAGAGAAACTATTATCTCAGTACATCGTACATTGATCCGAATCAACCGGGTATTAAAACATAGATGAAACGAGATGACAAGGCACCACGCGCCCTTTGTATCGGCTCGAGATAATTTCATTCAATGCACCATATCATCTGTCTCAACTTATCACTAAACAATACAATTGTCACATATCAATAAAAAACTAACCAAGCAAATCGCGATCGGTTAATTTTCTCGATTGATCGATTAATTATTTCGTGTTTCCAGGCGCCTCAACTACTGTGGTTATTATCACCGTAAGCGTAGTGAATGTTGTATCAGCGGCGACGACAGCTTCCTTCCTCTGCTGGATTGCGAGATCCGGCGCACGTTGCTGTTTTTTGCGCATCCAAGAATCTCTTCCAGCGAGAGCCGAGACAAGCTCTAGTCCCTCGACATGGGTGGTAATATATTGCAAGTGAGTGTTAGTGAGGGAAGGACAAGGGAAAAGGAGGAGGAAGGAAAGATCGCGCGCGGGTCGTAGCCCATTTGTTAGGTACATCTCTGGAATTCTCTTGGTTCTGATTGCAGAAAACACGGAAAACAACGGCCTCCTTCACACAGCGGCTGAATCCGACGTAGCTATGTAGCTAGTTCCTACCGCCGTCAGGACTCGAACCCCGGACTACCCGGACGAGGCGCTGCAGTGACGGTGAGTCTTCTCGAGGGCCTGGCACGCGACGGGGCACCGCTCATCCCGAAAATCGTCCCCCCCTCCTCCCACCAGTGGGCTGGGGTGGGGGTGGGGGAGGGGGCGCCGAATTGAATCGGACCCCGCGGAGCCGTCCGGGCGACCGTCGCACTGCGTCTTACATTCTTCTGGACCTGATCAATACCGGCGAAATGGGGGATGAGCGCGGAGGCTGCCGGACCGCGCGGGGCGGCGGCGCGAAGCGGGAGCGCCGGGCGACGGCAAAAGGCGGCGCGGGGGAGGTAGAAATAACGCACGTGCATGTCCAAGGGCACGCCCCTGGCTCGTGCGTTCACAAGCGAAGCCTTTAAAGATGTTTTCTTGCGCAAGAGGTCTTTAAATGGGAGTTATCTCTAACAGTAAATGCTCCTCTTACAATTTGAGGAATTTTATTGTCTAGTGTAATAGAGTAGAAAAATCAAATTAATTTTCAGTCATGCTGAGTCAGCGTTTGTGTGTTTATCTTCCAACATAAACTAGTAACCTTCAGCACCAAAAATTCAACCACACAAAATGTATTAAGAAAAAAATTGCATACACACTCTTCAAGAGCATCACACAACAAAGTATTGTCGTATAGCACAGCAATAAATTAATACGTTGACAAAAGTTGTGTTTATTAATATTGCAAAAACATAGTGTATATATACACACACACACACACATATATTATATATATATATATATATATATATATATATATATATATATATATATATATATATATATATTGTGACGTACCTGGTTCAAACTGTTCGGGCGCCAGTTGTGACGTACCTGGTTCTGCCTCAGCTGTGAAGTACTTATCAGTGCATACACTGATCGGACGCCAGCTGTGACGCACCTGTTGGTTGGTACTTTTCACTACAAATTTATAGGTTCTAAAGGTCGGGTATCTTGCTCGCGAATGGGTCATCAGAGGAATTTGGTACTATATTGGTGCGCCAAAATAATTTTGTATAAGCAAACAAATACAATTTATTTATAACGGAATGTTCAATACACTTGATCTATTACAACACCCTCTATAACTTGGTACCAAGATTTTGTTAACCGCGTAATCTTATCATACCTTGGGGCCCCATTAACAATTCGGTCGTGGTGGTTCCTCACCCCGGCGACTGCAACGGTCGATCTCCGCCGCGGCTTGGCGTCCTTGGGCTGCTGATGACGTAGACACGTGCTGTGCTGGTCTGCAGAAGCGGCGCTAGAAGTCCCTTGGCCGCACCCTCGGATATTTTCGCCTTCGCTCACACACGCGTAATTACTGGGTCTTGAAAATGTCCATTGCGTTCACACCAGCACGTGAATTATTACCGCGTCTCTCCTTGGTTTCGTTCCACTTCTCTCTCGCAATTGCTATGCTATAAATCCCCGGCTTCTGATCAGTAATGATACACATGTGATACTATTAATTGTTTTTCATCATTGGCAGTGCTTCACTTTGCCCATAACTGTCCGTATTTCCTCTGCCACGCGCTCTCCGTGACTACATAACCCTCGCCACTCGGCGTCTCTCACAACTCGACCATCCTCTCCGGCCCCCTCCCGGCCACTGCTTTTTCAACCGCCACACGGCGTCCCCCTCAACCGTCGCCACCTGTAACGGCCGAGAATCCCCCTCCCTTCGCTGGGCAGCGGCGGCGAACGTGTTCGCAAATCCCCCACCGCTCGCTCGCACCTGCCGCTGTACTGCGCAGTTCAAATGAGTAATAATATACTCTTGTATTAATTGTCTGTAATTACGGAAGGAAACACTTATTGTGTTTCAATATATATATATATATATATATATATATATATATATATATATATATATATATATATATACATATATTTCAACAGTTCTTTACACATCAAGAAAATCAAAAATATTTTTATTTCATAAAGCAACACGTGAAAAGGAAATATCTCAAGGCGAGTGGCCACTTCCTTGGAAGCTTGTTGTCGCATGATGTCAGTTGATTCATAATAAGAGACGCTCTGAGTGTGGAAAAGCTGTCGGAATGCTCAGTATGAGAATATACGTAAAATTTAATATAATAGTTGCACTTTGCAATCACATTGAAGCTGTTTAATTGGTTTAGTGGTTTTGCCAAATTCCTGTTGTATGAAGAAACCATACACGACTCCCATGGTCAGAGGCTACAAAGATTTCTTTCAATTTCTACGCGCATTGGAAATGAGTACTATTATAAAGACGATACATAAGATAGAAATGTAATAAACTCACTGAAGTAAATTCTTGAACAATGTAAAACTCGACTGCTTTCCCAATAAATAGGTGATTCACTGTTTTTCCGAAAGAAGATTTGAAATCTGCCTATACTACATTATAAGAGAGCACATTTTATTTTTTTAAAGAATCAAAATTGTTTTAAACAAAAATGTACGAAAATTATATAATATTCTTTAAATCATATAATTTTACTTTCATCAAGTTATTTAAAGTCAAAATGACATTGCTTTTATATCTAAAATGTAGAAAAAATTAGAATTATATTCAAAATTCATAACAATATATAATTTTTTGACTTTTATTAGAAGGCCACGAAAAATGAGGTTGCTATGTGACTATACGTAAGTCTTGCGTCCTTGCATAAAACAAACTTCACATCCTTAAGAGCGAGAAAAATTATCTTCTTACTTGCACTGCATGTATTGCCGTTAACTTCTTCTTTATGCGTTCATTTTTTTAAGTTAAACAAGTAATACACTATGCTCATAAAGCTTTTGTTCCGAGATACACTCTATTCAAAACTTCAATAACTGCTTCCTTATGACGACTTTTCTGTAAACTTAATCATTCATTTGTTACGTGGGTTGAGATTAATGTAAAAGTTTGCCTCGCTTTAATGGCTACAAATATTAATTGCGTTTTCTGTACTATCAAACTGTAAGCATAAGTTTTGCAATTTATAACAAGAAATCTAATTTTCTCATGGTTTAAAAACAAAGAAAGTGTGCAACATAAACTAGATAAATATAGTTATAAAAGTATCGCATTTACTTTAAAGATTAGAATTCCATTAAAACTCGTGGAGCTAATTGTAAATATTTAAAAGCATAGGTAACGATGAAAATCATAAGCATGTGCAGAGAAAAGAATTTTTGTGTGCATCGTTTCCAGCATTAAATTACGATGATCGTGTAACTACTCTACGAGTAATTCTATCAACATTGGATTGTATAAGAAGAAATAATGTGAAAATGACTGAAATTTATTTATTAGGGAATTTTCAAAAAGTAATTTATGATCAACATAGTACAATAATTTATCAATTTAAACGTCCATTAATAACGTTTTGATGTTAAACCTAGTGTTTAAGAGAAAAAAACTGATTTTATATTGAATTTGATATTATATTTAGTCTCGCCACGTAAAATAAGGCAAATTCAATTCAATTCAATTCAATTCAATATTTTCTATTATCTGAAAAGTCCACGAAATAAGTTTAAAAGGCTTGTAACTGTAAAAATATTATTATAAAAAATTGCTGACACATGTAAATCAAAATAATAAGCAAACCTTTCATTTGTTTTAAAGACGAGATACACCTTGAATTTCGAAAATCGCAGCAGTCTATCGGAGTGCTGAACGTTCGAATCAGATCACCTCCATTTGAGGTCTTTTACAGCGGTTTGGGGCACCCAGCGCGACATTTTCTACGTCTAGGATATGCACTACATTACGCTCTGAAGCTGTCATCATATCTTCCTGCAGTGCACCCTCCCAGGTATCTCTTAGACTACTCATTTTCATTCCTTCGGCTGATCATCATTCAATGCTACTCTTTTAATAGTCACTTCACGTCTTTGATTCTTTCGAGGTGACAAACAATATCCATCTTTTCGTTTCAATCCCGTGAATTACGTCCGTTTCAAGGTTCCAAACCCATTTGTGAAATATTGATCAATTTCTTTCGTGAGTGATTGACACGCATTTCACAAGGTGCTGATGCCGACCGTCCACTAAGCCCCAATTGGACGCTCCGAGATACGACCCCGGGGCCCTAGAGATGGTCGTTAGCGGGCAACGGCCGTCAGGACTGCAGGGAACTCTGAGCACTCGATGCGGGGAGGTAATGAGGAGACCCCGCGCCCATAAAGCCGTCGCCGGCGCCGCCCGTGCGCCGTGTCAGGGGGCGGGGCAGGGCCCCCGGCGGCGCCGCGGCGGCGGCTGCGAGGCGGGTTGCGGCGGGCGCGGCGGGGCAGGCGCAGCCCGCATCCGCGGCGCGGCCGCATTGGGCCCGCCCGCTCGCCCGCCCCGCCCCGCCCCGCCCCGCCCCGCCCCGCCCCGCCCCTCCCCGCCCCGCCCCGCCCCGCCCCGCCCCGCCCCGCCCCGCCCCGCCCCGCCCCGCCCCGCCCCGCCCCGGCCTGCATCGTGCGCATTGCACCCGAGCCCCGTTCGCGCTTTCTTCGTCACATTAAAAATCAGCACACAGCAACAGCGCTTAGTCATAGTGCAGGTGTAGTAGGACCAATGAAAGCAAGGGCGGCAAATATTGCATCAAGTGAAACATTCCACAAGTCCATCACACTATTTACATATTTCTTTATTAAATTAACACTTGCCCATAAGGTAAGAGTCGTAAATAATCGTTAGCGTATTCCCTCGCTTATGCGAGTGTAGCACCAATCAATGTCGTATAAAATTTATCATTTGCGTTTTGTCTTAAAATATATAGAAAATGTAAATTAAAATACTGGAAACTTGTCATAAAAGCATCAGTCGTAAAATCAGAGTATGCTCGAAGCAAACACTAAACGTCAGATGAGACAAAAAGCTTCTCCTTCAGGTTTACGTTGCCCCATTTAGAAGTAATTATCTCAGTAAAATAAAACAGTTTTTAGATGCAACTCGAACGCATTGTCAAAGACTGCTCCCACTTACAGGCTACTGGATATGCGACTGCGTTAACAGAGTCCAATAGTTGATGTTTCAGCAAAACCTCAATCTCTACCTGATAATATAGTTTCTTAAATCCAAATCAATGACACCGATAAAAACTCACAGATTCAGGTGAAACATTTCATGTGGTAAAAAGAACAAAACATCGTTTTCCTCATAAGAATCAAATCAACACGTCCTTTATTGATTTGATCATAAGAGTAGATTCCCCTAAAATATGTTAATTTTTTTAATTTTTGACTTCGTCACAGCGTTTACCGCAAGTTTTGCGTATTTTTGTACCGTCACCAAAACGTGTTACGCTTTTCGAACATTTGAATGTCTGTTGTAGACTAATTGAGTTTATTACAGTCATGAATGAACAGCGTGTGCACAGCGATTCTGGTAGTCAGCTGACAGGGCAATGTTCTGATGGTCTCAAATCGGGCGTGATACACGGAGCACTCATGATACATAACGTAGTAATTTGCAAACCAATTACATCAATTCACAAGTTTGAAATTTATTTGAATCAGAAATAAGTAGAATTTTTTTAAAGAAATATTTAGGGCTATCTTCGGACTCGCTATGCACCAAGAACAACCTTATAGACGCTGGAGTAGAAGATAAATTGACAATGAAATACTGTGCAAAAGGAAATGACGCGATATTGAGGTAATAAATGTTTAATAAACAGACGATAATAAATAGACGGTAATAAATTGACTCTACTTTCCACCGCGGAGACTCCGTCTAAAATTGCGCATACCTTCTATTTCGTACTCATGAGATGAAAACATCCAACTCTTTTTCAATATTTATACCTACAATTCTCGAGCCTTCCACATTTGTGTTTGCATGCACAATCTAAATATTTCCGTCATACGACCCGCATTATCCTTTTTGCCATTGCTTCATTTTCTTCGGATTCCGTTCTCAGATCGTTCCCTCAATGTATTTCCTCACTTCACATCTCCAGCACGCTGTTTCTCTCAGTTGCCACCGAATGAATCCAAGGAACTTGGGTGGCGCCACCATTAATGCAGATTGTATTGCCCATGCGTCCAACCGAGCCTAATGGCGACAATTATCATACTAACGATGGCGCGGCCGTGCCCAGCTGCGTCCGCCCAATGCGTCGCGACGCCAAACTGCAGACGCAGCCACTCGAGAAGAACCGAGAAGCGCTCCGAGTGGAGCGAGAAACAAAAGATGAAATTGTGTTGTTAAGAACTTCACATCATCACATCATTAAGCAACTGTATTATGTTTCGGGCCAATCACCCCTTGAGATCAAAGAAAAACCAAGATATTTATATTAATTTCCGCAATGCGTTTGTATAAACGGTCAAAACAAAAAACAAACCTCAACCACTTAATTAGTTTCTATATAAAAATCATATACATTCAAAATACTGCTACTTTTCTACTTTCTTACCGTCTGGCTCCTAATGTTTTAGTTTCTTATAATACAAAGCCACCGTCATTCTAGGTTTTCATATTATTGTCTACGACCATATTATCCAAGGTTCTACTTTCGAAAAAATTGCGATTTTTCGAATTTAAATTTGATTTTATAATATAACGCTGGAAAAAAGTTTAAAACTGTATACGTCATTTGTGAGGAGAAATGATACATAAGAATGTATTGACATAGTTATATTTTTTTAATAGAATGAAGTTCCTAAACATATTGCCTATTAGGCTCATCTCTCTTTAGGTACTTAGAATTAAAAATACTGAAAATCGTAATATAAAATTAACAATAGACACTCACTCATGACAATTGCAATTGATTCCTTTTAAATGTTATATGCCCAGAGAAGTTAACATTTTCCCCAATCAACTCAATACAATACCAGATGTACAGTGAGTTACATGACGCCAGCTCATAAAACTTTGGCATTATATCCGAAGACAATTGACACTATGACAATTTCTATTGTGCCTGCAAAATAGAACAATTAACATCGTTTCTTCTCTTTTCCCCACACCCATTCTCACAGCGCGTTTTACTTTCGACAACATTCAACCGAGGTGAAAGCCCCTCATCAAGGCTCCCGTGAGATCCGTCTGTGGCCGAGAGCCCTTCGACGGCCCTCCAGGGCCTTTCCGCGCCCGCAGCGATGGCTGCTGCCACGCCACCAGCCTCGCCCACGCGACGCGACGCGACGCGACGCGGCGCGGCGCGGCGCGGCGCGGCTCGACAGCGTCACAGCGGAGAAGAGGCTTTGAGCAGCAATTACTGTCGCCATCGAGGGCGCCAGCGGGCTTTCATTTTGCCTCCGCCGTGACACTGACAATCACAATTGAGGCGCTCTTTCTGGCCGGATTTCTTCTTTGGAAATACATTTAAAGAGAGAAGTAACAGTCGTCGCCGAGGAACTGATATTTCACAAGGCTAGCACGAATCACCCCAACAGAATTTGATGATAGGTCTTTGTCTTGTGAATCGAATGGTTTTCTAGTTGTACAATAAAAATAATATATTTTATAAAAATGTTGCATTTCAATAAAACAGAGATAAATCTAGCGATAGGTTTCTTTCTCGATTAAATAGAATAACTTTAGATGGATGATATATGGTTATTGGTTTTATTAGGGTTACGTTTCGTGGCTTGCAGCGGCTACGATATGGCTGACTAACTAAAAGACTTACAAATAACAAGTTAAAATTGAAAATGATTTAATTAAAATACATTTTAAAATTTCACTTTAGTGGTAACAATAATTTAAGTTGATAATTTTAAGAAAACAATAGATATGAAATAAAAGGATCAAAGAATCCCACCTTTAATTAAAGTTCGTTTTAATCAAATGAACATACAGCAAATATACTTAAGTGTTTGAGAGTTTCACATTTCACGATTTTTAATGTTTTAAGAGTAATATACTGGGAAAATTAATGCCATAATAATTCACTATGATTATTGTATTTTGTAACCTTAGGAACATGAGTTGTTGACATTAGATATAAATAAAATTGGAACATACAATAATTTAATTTTTCAAAAAATAAGAGAAGTATTGTATTATAATAATGTTGACTGTAATGAATTATATATAACACTACATTTCGCAACTAACATTGAGTCTTCGCCCTATAACAGCTTCGCTAACACAATTTCTCACGCCCACCTGACAACAGCAGGACCGACCCAAACGTAAGCAGAGAAACTCTGTCATACTGTTTCGCTGTTGTAGAGTTTGCACCAGGCAGCAACGGCTACTCCACTTTGGCTAGGAGGGGTTCAGAGCTCTGACCATCGCAACGCGGGCCCGCGGGAGGGAAACCTTGATGGCCGGTGGGAGAGCGCACCTGCAGGGCCGGCATCCTGCAGGTTCATCGCGCTAATGGCCGCCTACCCCTGCCCCCCCTGCCTCCCCCCCCCAACGCCGCTGCTCCAGAGAAAGGCCAACAGGCTGGGCGACGGTTTTCACTCAAAACCATCACCTACCCACTATGTATCGGGAAGGAACAATAATGCCATTACACAATGCTCAGGGAGCTCCTCTCCAAAGACATAGCGCCGTCTCTCAACATTCAGTAATGCACTAGTGGTGCTACAGAATGGCGCAGCTTCCCGTATTCGAATTTGTCACATTCTCTTACCTGCTACCATCTATCGTCGCCCAATTGGAAATTTTCCTAATTTTTCGGTTTCCTAATAGCAGAATGTAAATGTTATATTAGGTATATTAAAGAAAAGTAAAATCTCGTCCGAATGGCAATTTTCTTTGAAACATTTGGAGCCGTTTTTAAGAAAATGGCGCTTAAGCGCTACTGTAAATTTGAAATTTGAAGTTCCTTTTCACGAAACGTTTTCAGTTTTCGAAATACTTCAGTGGAATTTATTTGAAACGCATTAACTCACAAATACATTAGTATTTACAAATTGCTAGATATGTGCATATTAAGGAAGAGATAAATCTTTCAAAATAATGCATTTGTGTAATTTTTGAAATAAAAAAGGATACTCTGAAATTAACTTTACATCATTAAAGAGTGCAGTTAGCACTATCCATTTGACAAGTTTGGAAAAATATTTGGATCTGTTTTGGAGAAAATGGCTTTTGAGCGTGTTCGAAAATGCGAAAGTTTGAGCTAGTTTTCACAGAAAACGGTTGAGTTTTCGATAATCTTTATACCACATTATTTAAATCACATGTACCCATAATATGATAATGTGAACAAATTACCGCTAAATATTAACAACGTGAGTGACAAGTCAAAAAACTTACATTTTTGTAATTTTTGGGAAAACAAAAGAATAGAGGAACATGGCGTTTATGTCATTTTCTATAGTGCATTTAGTACTACCCTTAAGAAAAGTTTAAAGAAAAACTTTGGAGCCGTTTTTGAGAAAATCTGGTTTTTGTAATATTTTAAAATTACACATATTGCTCGCAATATTGCGCAAAAATTTAAAGTTTCAAAAAAATGTACATGACCTTATTCAAAGTATTAACAAACTAATTAAAGGAGAATACTTGTTCCAATTTTTTGTTAGAAATGATTATCTTGAACGTGACTGGTGTCCTCAGCCAAAACGCCAGTACGTTTGATTTGGTTTCACTCTTGATTTCTGAATGCCATATGTTTTACAGATCCGATGGAGGTGGTGAGTATATCGTTAGTCATCTTCTGTTTCTTGTATTATTATAGCGTCATTTAATAAAGTATTTAAAATTATTCATTTGCTGAATTATATATCTGCGTTATTATTTTTCAATTTTTAGATGATGGCGTTAACCCGTACATACAAAAGAGTTGGAAACATCGGGCATCTACAACGAAAATATCAGAAATGATTGAAAAGTAGTACAAATAAATAATATGATACAAAATGAAAGAGACGAATGATTACAACGTATTGGAAGACGGGAAGATACCTGACTTCCAAAAACAGCTTTCTACTATACACAAAGGAGGCACGTGAGAAGACCGAGGAGAAGGTCAAAGGAGACTCGGAAGACAGAACAGGCAGCCACCTAAATCGTGAAGTGTAGAAGAAGTAGAAGAAGAAGAAGAAGAAGAAGAAGAAGAAGAAGAAGAAGAAGAAGAATTTAATTGTATTTCATATTGATTCAATGTATATAAGATTTATGTAGGATGGAACATTCACCAAATAAAGTCCCTTTGTTTTGCCGCGTCCTCATATTGTCTTCGTCACGACATAATTAAATACATAATAAATAACTAATAGGAAATATCGCAATATTACAAAAGTCCCAACAATATGTCTTTATCGACTCATAGTATTGTGTTAGACTACATTCACAAATAACAGGAAAATGAAAAAAACCGCCAGTAGAAAACATGTCCTAGTCCAACATATCCCAACATACTTGTAATTTCGGAATATCAATTTTCGAAAAAACATCGATCTTTTTATAAATATTTTTCAAAATTGAGTGGAAGAACATTGAAACAGGGAATGAGAGCTTTCGCAGAGAAGCCGCCTCGCAGAGTTTGATACAGGCATTAACTGCAGCGAATGTTTCTCTCAGTCATTCGATTAAAAACTTCCGCCTTCCCCCTCCCTGGCGTGAGTTGGCGTGGGTGGGTCTCGCCGATGCTTTCAGCGCACTCTGCGCGCGCAGGAAAACTTCATCCGACGTTCCGGTTGTGCGCTTAATCGAACGCCCCGCTTCAAATAAAGCTTCATCAGATTAGCAAGGTTGCTTGCAGAACGCAAGACATGATTTCTAGGCCTTCAAAACATTCAATATGTTCTCATTTCTTCTTGAACTAATTTATCAATCCGCATCATCTAGGACAAATCAGAAAAACTGAAAATCCTATGATACAAGATTTATATTTTGCTTAATATCACCCTCTAAAGGAGGAGCGCACTATTCTTGAACTACTAATATTCGTCGAAATTAAATGAATAGGCATATGCACTGTCTGATGTATTGCAAAAATACAGCAATATGCAATATGCAAATATAAGTTGCAAAAATATAAGTTGTAAAAATATGCAATTTTAAATTGATCTAATTAAAAAGAGAATTTTAATAATAGGAGATGATTAAATTTAATAAATAAAATAATATTAAATATAGTACAAGCTAAATTACCAAGCTGCCCATGATTTTCACATTACCAACATTTTCAACCAAAATCAAATATTTGCATCTGTAAGAAAAAATATTTCTTTGTGACATTTCTATTCAGATATGAGTTATCTTACAAAACCTTTGAAAAAGTATCTACATTATCCACAAAAGAAAGAAGCCTAAAATTATAGTTAAAAGAATCTCCAATTACCTGCTTCACCATTTCTATCACTTTATAATAGATTCTGTGAGTTAAACCGGTTTAAACATCAGGAATATTTGTCAAACGCACCTCCGCAGTTAAGGTCTCCTGAGTAATCTGAAGTTAGCATTAGAAAGAAAATTCAAGTACGTAACTGCGACCTCGTGACCTCGGCTGCCAAATCTGTTCATAATCACCTTTAAGTGCTGGAAGGCTACACCTGCCCCGGTGTATGCTATATTTAGATAGTGACGCTTGCTCTGTAGTATTAAACTTATGTCTAAGTGGATTTTTTAAAATATATTGCGTCTGAGGGTAAGAAGATGAGGATCTGTAAAACTAAGTGAATGTAAACTGAGAACCGCAAAAAATAAAAAAATAACATTAAATTACAGAATTCCCATCAAACTATACTTCTCATCTTTTGAAAATTAAATTTATAACAAGAGCAAACATAGTAACATAACATAACACAATTTAATACCCAATGGAGCTTATCAAACAAGTTAATAAGTTGCACATATTACTAGTTACAAACTGTATTACGATAAGAAACTTTCCTATTTTCGTTAGAACAATATAAAACCCAAATTTATTCTAATAACAGTTTAACAATGACTAAATATTCTTTAAAACTTAATAAAAAATGTTAACAAACAAAGACGCAATTTAGCCCATACATTTATGCAAGCCAAGGTTCCTTGCGCAAATACATTATCGATTTTCAAGCATATCTGAGTAGAGAAAACAAGAATAATATATTTTCCAATGAGAAATTATCATTATATTACTTCTATTATTTTTTTCATCACAAGGAAGTCTATATTAGATTTGCAATAATTTCCCAAGGTTACAATTATCATTCACCTTTTTGGTAACGTGTGTCAAAAGTTTAACTGAGTTTCTTTAAAAAGCCAATTGGTCACTCGCGTTATGTTCTCCACGGCCCACTCACTGTGTAACAATCGCAATGGTATGTGTCCACGAGTTCAGCTCCCAAAACCTACGACGTCTCCAGCAAGGCTCTGGTTCTTTGCGGCCGCCGTGTGGTAGTCGGAAGGGAATTCCGCCCTTCAGCACGCTTGGAAACATCTACCTGGTAAGACCGCGTAAGGCCTCGGTCCGCATTGCACCGCAGCTAGCAACTTCCACTCCTGCTCTTCCGCCTCGGGATACTTTGAAGTCTCCTTGCTAGGCACCGCGGCCTACATAAAACCAATTCCGGAAGCAAAATGATCTCGGTCTACCGCGCGCACTGTCCGCCCCAAAGCATCGACAGCCCTTTGTCTTGGAGCCGCCGAGAAGTGCAGGTGGCGCTGCCGTTCCCCGTGCGGCGGCAGTCGCGCGGGCGTTCAAATCTCCTTGTCTCTGCCTTACGACGGCTGCACACACGTGGCATTTGGCGAATCCCGAGCAACTGATCGCCGAATCCCGAGTGTGGACGATTTTCTGACGATTCGCCGAGCGCCGAACATTCGGTATTCGCCCTACCCACCGCGTGTCGGTCTTTAGGACACATCAGAGGGAGCGAACATTCGCCGAACACAGCTGTTCCGGATTGGGCGAGCAGCAGCTCACTACTCGGCGAATGCCGAATGTGTGGAGCCGCCTTTATGTATACTCCACGATGTGATGTATCATAATACTAATCTACGAATAATTCGTGGCCAGCGCCGCTGATAGCGACAATCGCGCGCGCCCGCTTTCCATGGAGGCGGAGGCCCCGAGGGGGGGGGGGGAGCGGTGCGATTCGCTCGCTCGCCCTGCACCTGTCAGCGCGCGCCGCCACCCGACCCGGACGGCGGCCGCCCTCGCAACCCGACTCCGGCGCGCGGCCCGAGGGGAGCTGGTCCCCCGCCCCTGCACGCCCAGCGCCCAGACGCCCGCTCAACCTCCGCAACCGCACCACGCCCGGCGCCCCGCCGTCCTCGTAGATCTATTATATCCTCCTGCACGCCCGGCGTCCTTCACACCCTCCGCAGCCTCATAGGTCGCGTCTCTCGTATCCCCCAACAGCCCCGTCACCCCTGCAAACCCAGCATCCCACACGCCCACGCTCCCACCTGGGCGCTCACCGCCGCCCACGACCACCTGCCCTTCAGTCCCCTCCCCCGCGCTCTCCCGAATATTCTTCACGTTCCTATACTTCCATCACAGGCGCGCGTCGATGCTTTCTCATTGCCCCCGGTTGTGGTTAGACAGCATGAGTACCAATGCAGTGTTCCTGCCGAAGATCTGATTGCTTTGGGCTAGAAGAAACATTCAGATTTGGTATTTGTACCCACTGATAAAGAAGGAGCGGTTTGCGCTGATAAATGAATCTGTATATTACAAAAACGTTCAACATAACATTCTTTCTAATGACAACAACACTCAATTAAATAGAGATCCTTCAAGACAATTCCTTTCAAAATTACAATATCAAATTAAGAAATGGCATGTTAACAAATATATACAAGTTCACTATTTTTCATATTTACCCTATCGTCCTATCCCTTCCTAAAGCGTACGGCTTTGCTAAGATGCCATTGAGTATATTTGAGTATAGTTGTCATTACAAAGAAAGTTATGTTGAACTTTTTCGTAATATACAGATTTATCGTTTAGCATACCGCTCCACTTTTATCACTGGGTACAAATACTAAATCTGAATTTTTCTTGCATAAGATGTGTAGTGCAATAGTCTTAATAAATGTTATGATCCCTTAATAGTACCTTTTAAGAGATACAAGTAACAATCTGATTATAATTCCTTTTCAATTCTAGATACTATGTACAACAATATTCACAGAACCAAAATCAATATAACGAGGTTCACATTCATGATTCATATCAAGTTATTGATATTCCGTCCAATCAACATACATATGATTCACATGGAAGTTATGATATTCCTTTTATCTTCACTTCGAATTTCGTTGAATTTTGAATCCATTTTAAAGAACATACCCATCACATTTTTTAAATGGCTTTACAATAGTTAGATTGTTTATGTTTCTATTGTTTTCAACGAAAGATATTTGTTTGCTTTCAATTCAATGTCATGATAGAATTTCATTACATTTTTCTGTAAACCTGTAGGCATTAACTCTATTCTCATTCATCAAAAAAAAACAACAATAAAACAAAAACCAACCATGTACTCATTTTTCTCGAAATAATATATTTAGTATCTGTAATACTAAATTTGTAACAATGCCGCAATACGTCAGTGAAGAAAACAATTGGAAAATTTTGAATTAGTTCTAGTTGATAAGGATTCTTAATAACATAATTCATTTCAATGAATCATAATTTAAAATAAAAAAATATTCATTATAGAAGATGCAAAATTTGGTTTCAAATTCATTTTCTTAATAAGCATAAATATTTATTCCTTGATGTAATATATTTTGTAAATTACAAACGAGGGAGAGAAATTGAAAACGAGCAAATTACTGCACCAGTTTCAATGGCTGCATTATCGCTTAATGACATGCCTGTCACCACCATGTGCGGCTTCAACTGAGCAAACTTTTCATCCCTCTTTGGCTTCGAAAGCAATTTGCATTTTGTGAACAACAAATCGCTTTTCTCGTAGTGTAGTACGTTAATATGTTTTGTTATAAAATTTTCTGTAAAAATAAACACAAAGGCACACTCAAAAAATTAATACTTTAAAGGGTCAAGATAATTGAAGTTCTGATTTAGTGGCATTGTAGCAGATTCGTGGAATACTGAAAATAATTTTTAAATATTAACTTGACCTGAATATGACCTGAAAATTCCCGGATTACTATATCATTTAGTTCTATGTTCAGAACCTTTTTAGATCTTACAGAGGAATTTAAGCATCATTGAAAGATACAGTGAGACATGGGGACTAAAAGAAAATATTTAAAAAACGACAATTGTTGTCTTCAAGAATGGGTTTATTTGAGGTAAGAAAAAAAAATGTTATTACGCGTAGGAGTAGCTCGACCATGTCAAAACATTTTTCATTCACATGGAAAGCATTGAAACAGATTACAAATTAATTCACCGAATTTCTAGTTTCGCAGCAAATGATGGCGTCTCAAGAGAGGTTGGTACAGTAGGAATTTGGAAATATTTAAAAATGAAATCAATTGAGCTTTGAATTAGGTTAGCAGATGGACAGGCTACTTTGCAAGAGAAGAATACGCTTTGTTTAGGGTGGAGGGTGAGTGCAACGTAGATTGAAAGATTCAAATGACAATGGCATCTGTGTGCTATGCTGTGATAAGGAAGATTGCATCCACATCCTATTGAATTGATTTGCTACAGAGACATTGAAAGGAAAATGGATGGGATTGGGGAACTATTACTTCCAAATTAGAAACGTAAATCTCACCCAGACCATATGAGGCGATAATACGTCTCACTTCATAAAAGTATTAGGAATATTTCTAGGAAACTAGTTTGAACTACTCAGGAAATAGTAATCAGGGAGTGAGAAAACAGCACTGGTTAGTAGTATGAGCGAAGTCTTGACCGCAGACGAAATAAATAAGTCAATAAGTAGGCGATGGTTAAGTCAATCAGTAATTAAATAAATTCATAAGTAAATCAGTTAACAATGAAGTATACCATCATATAATTAAATGAGCGCTTTAGGTCTTTCAGGAGAGCAGAGGATATGCGGGAGTCTGCGATGGCGTGTGTCCGGAAACGCGATGATACGGCCCCAAAAGCCGAAGATCCCATTTTAAATCAGCAAGGCGTCGCAGCGCCTTTCAAAGACGAGCAGGCGCTTTGCCCAGCGAAGTTTCCTGTGGCCTCTCCGCGCGCCTCCGCCCGACGACTAGGTGTCGAGTCGACTGAGGCAGGCTTTTCGAGAGAGGCTACAGGGCTAGGTCGAATTTATCCGCTGTCTGGAGGGGAATTCGAGCGGTGAAGAAATTTGATGTAGTCATAATTGGAATGTGTAATTGGTTAATTTGTAATCTTCCTAACATTTCTTTAAGTAACTTTTCTTTGGCATTAATTTCAATTCTTGTTAGATACATCTATGTAAATTTGTTTAAACTTTATATCACATGATTGTGCTACTTGTTTTGAGGGACTCAAAATAAAATTTGATGAAAATCGATATTTCTAATTTCAATACAGCTAATGCATTATTGATGCGTGCAATTCCATTCATAATTAATGGATCTGCATCGATAAAATTTTATCACTAATTTTTGCATGTTTAATATTCTCAAGATGAGAGTTTTCGTCTCTATATTACAAATTATTCTATACAAATAGTCGTGTAAGAGAGAAGTTGCACTACACAATACATTGGTAGGGGCTCACATCTACCAAACACCAGGCTAACGTGTTATATTCAACTAGCGTACCAGTGCGAGAACTCTCGCATGTTACACCTCACCGCAATTCACTTTGTTTCGTATTTTTCTATTTACACATTAAGACTGTAATATATATATTTTTTTCAAGAAGGTCAAAATTTAGGTTTTATGGCCCTAAAACGCTTCGTTTAGGAGTTATTTAACGATGTAGATTGAAAAACACCGCCGTGAATCGAATTTAATATAAATATTTAGATGCGTTTTATAAATAAATCCTTCGTATTTTTTAAAGTGCAATTCGCCACGTCTCCGTCAAGTTATCTTCCTTTAGAGACCTCATTTATAAATATTGGTTGCGTGTGAGAGTCGCAATAGGTATGTATACTACTGAAATAATATAGGAGTGATACATCATTGAATTGTTAAAATGAACATGATAGTTGCAGTTAATTACTTACTTGTCATTGATATGATTATGAACTCCTTATAACTCAGTGCAACATGAACACAATTATCACAATGCAACTGACCAACTCAGATCATTTCGTTACAACTACAGGTTGCAAACGGACAGGAGCCCAGACCACACCAATGTAGTCCAAGCCAATACAGATGTCTATCCATTTCTCCTTTTTCCATAATCAATATTTCCGTAACCGAACTTAAATTACATCATGTTATTCCAAAGAAATGTTCGTGTAAGGTTTTAATTCGCGAAGGCGCGACATCCTCACACGTGGCTAAGGCGCTGAGCCGCGTCGAGCCGCGAGGAGGAAGGAGCCTGGCTTTCCTCGGCCTCGCGGCGCCTCGCGGCGCAGGCAGTTGCCGACTTTCATCCCCGGACGTGATAAAAGGGCTGAATTACTAAGCTCCGCATAAAACACGGACGTCGCAGTTCTGTGCGAAAAAGCGCCGAGGAAAATCGTCGCACGTGACGCGCCTTTCGTATTTTTATGGCCCCGGGCCGGGGGCGCTGACGTCAGCGGGCGCGCGTCAGCCACGTCCGTCAACGAAGCCTCAAGCGCGCTTTTTTGAAGCGCGACGCGCTGTAAATCATTTGTAATGGGGAAAGTTGTTTTTTATCAAATAGTGTAGTTCATTGCAGGTGATGAGATCTGAATGTCAATTTTTTTTTTTTCAAAAAAGAAATTAACGACTGTTGGATGGTAGTACGCTTATATAAAGCAAGAGCATTTTTGTGTTAATATTTGGATGCATTTATCTCGTCTTGTGTTTGCATAAGATCTGATACAAATAAGTCAATGAAAGGCTAAAACTGTCTCGTAAAAGTATAGAAAAAATGAAATTTGTAAAACATGATTATCTAGTACCGTAGTCAAAAAAGGAAATAACAGAAACCTGTCCATGAAATAATAAAATATAAGCAAGCTAGTAAATAATATAATAATATAACTTCCCTGAAAATAGTTCTTTAAATGCAATACATTTATGCATAATTTTCAACACTTGAATTGGACATCGGCTTTTACATCGACATATGAAATAATAGATGATCAGGACACTAAAGGAAGTGAGAATGCGGAGATGGGCAATGTCATCAAGACGAGAAACTAGTGAAATTGAAACTTACCGCTACTTAAGACATTTTTCCTCCCACTTTTCTCTCCTCTCACCTGAAAAATAAGAAATAATTTTAATATAGCAACTCTTAAAATCAGTCATAAGCAATTTTATTATTAAAAACTCTAAAATTAAGACTTAAGGCTATCAAGCGTTGCAACGGACCACAAAAGGATTTTTAGAGCTCGTATTTACAGAATTCATATTACTATTTTTTAAGGAATGGGATCTACGATGCTATCATGAAAATCCTTGAAAATGAAAGGAGTGAAAATACTGGCAAAAATAAAGGCTTATAAATAAGATGATAAAATACACCGTAAATCAGCCCAAGGGCTAAGAACAGCCTTAGCTGCGAAGAAATAGCAATAACGAGCATAAGCCGACGTGACGGCAAAAAGCAAGATAGATATAGCCTCGTAACTGTTGTGAACTTTCGGATAGCTCAATCAAAACAAAATGTATACGTAAATACTAAGTAGATTAAAGCAAACAAAAAAGGGGTGCAAAAAAGAACTTAAAGACAAAAACTGTTTTAAAAATATTAGGGCTTTTGCTTCAAAAGAAATTTGAGCATTCCACTCAACCAAATTTCGAAATTGTTTCTTAAATGAAAGATAGTGGTCCATAGATGTGTTATTATGTGCTCTTGATAACTATTTTTATAGTAAAAACGCAAGTGATTAATAGAATATTACAACGAATAAAATGAACGTATAACTGATGTCATTTGTCCATTGCGTCATTTGTAAGACAAAAACAATACAATTGTAGTTGGTATTCATAGGATGTACTTGCATCATGAGGTTACAATTGAAAAAGAGAAGGTAGCGAATTTAAATTTAAAAATCGACATTCTAATTGCAAATATTAGTAAGCGTGTATAAATGCAATTTGAATTTTTCTCGCGTCTTCCTATAACTATAAAATTGAATATTTTTCTTTCAAGTAACATTTATTTTCCATATTTAGTTATTTCAATAAGGTCATGTATTTTGATTCAAAGTTTTCGGTAGTTTTCGCGCAATATTGCGTGAAACTTTTAAACTAATGGTGCTACAGCAACACATACTTTCTCGCGTTATTGGAAACACCTCTGTAATATTGCATTTTATGCGCTACTAACATCTACGCCATTATTTCAAAACGTCCATTACAACCAAGAAATGAGCAACGCACTTTTGCCAGCGCATCGTTATCAAAACTATGTGCATTTGCTTGGGTAATAATATCAATACAGTATTTACAATGTATGCACATAATACATGTATTTATACTCCTTTCAGGACCAATGAATAAGTAAATTATAAAATAACAAATGATAACGAGAAAATGAACACAACTAACAAGACTCCTGAGAATGGCATGCACTTAACACTCACTTAAGAATACAATCAAAAGAGCTCCCATAGCATATTCTGTAGACTTCAAAAGGTCAGTTTCAACCCCCCCCCCCTCCCACGTCGTCCTTGACTGAGTTTCAGTCCACATGCAAACGGGGAGCCGGTGCAGTATGGAGAGAGATTGGCTTTTTCACCCGATGCCTTTGACGGACAAGGCCGGGAGTGAGCGGCAGCTAACGGCGCACCGCCCAGCGCCCGCTCTGGCGGTGGGGCGCCGCACCCACGCGCAAGGAGGTTGCCCAGGGCCGCCCCGTGCGATGCGGCGCGCGCGATGGACCCGGAGCTGCATATGCATGAGCCACACAGCCGCGCCTCATCAGCTCTCTTGTCGGCGCCCGCCCCTGCGCCAGCGCCCGTTTAGCGCCCCCCCCCCGCCCCGCTGGCTCAGCCGCACTCGGTGCCCACTCGCCCCTTCGCGCTCCTTTGGCCACAGTCCCCTCGCCCGCTCGCCCGTCCACTCGCCCACCCTCGTGCTCACCCGCTCAGCAACTCCCACACTCGCTCTTTATCACGCTCGTCTACCTCGCTCGCCCACTTCGCCCGCCCGCCCACCTCGCTCGCCCACCTCGCACGCCCACCTCGCTCGCCCACCTCGCTCGCCCCCCTCGCTCCCCCACCTCGCTCCCCCACCTCGCTCGCCCACCTCGCTCGCCCACCTCGCTCGCCCACCTCGCTCGCCCACCTCGCTCGCCCACCTCGCTCGCCCACCTCGCTCCCCCACCTCGCTCCCCCACCTCGCTCGCCCACCTCGCTCGCCCACCTCGCTCGCCCACCTCGCTCGCCCACCTCGCTCGCCCACCTCGCTCGCCCACGTCGCTCGCCCACCTCGCTCGCCCACCTCGCTCGCCCACCTCGCTCGCCCACCTCGCTCGCCCACCTCGCTCGCCCACCTCGCTCGCCCACCTCGCTCGCCCACCTCGCTCGCCCCCTCGCTCGCCCCCTCGCTCGCCCCCCTCGCTCCCCCACCTCGCTCGCCCACCTCGCTCGCCCACCTCGTTTGCCTGCCTCGCTCGCCCACCTCGCTCGCCCCCCTCGCTCGCCCCCCTCGCTCGCCCCCCTCGCTCGCCCCCCTCGCTCGCCCCCCTCGCTCGCCCCCCTCGCTCGCCCCCCTCGCTCGCCCACCTCGCTCGCCCACCTCGCTCGCCCACCTCGCTCGCCCACCTCGCTCCCCCACCTCGCTCGCCCACCTCGCTCCCCCACCTCGCTCGCCCACCTCGTTTGCCTGCCTCGCTCGCCCACCTCGCTCGCCTACATCGCTCGCCTACATCGCTCGCCTACATCGCTCGCCTGCATCGCTCGCCTACATCGCTCGCCTACATCGCTCGCCTACATCGCTCGCCTACATCGCTCGCCTACATCGCTCGTCTACATCGCTCGCCTACATCGCTCGCCTACATCGCTCGCCTACATCGCTCGCCTACATCGCTCGCCTACATCGCTCGTCTACATCGCTTGCCTACATCGCTTGCCTACATCGCTCGCCTACATCGCTCGCCTACATCGCTCGCCTACATCGCTCGCCTACATCGCTCGCCTACATCGCTCGCCTACATCGCTCGCCTACATCGCTCGTCTACATCGCTTGCCTACATCGCTTGCCTACATCGCTCGCCTACATCGCTCGCCTACATCGCTCGCCTACATCGCTCGTCTACATCGCTCGTCTACATCGCTCGCCTACATCGCTTGCCTACATCGCTCGCCTACATCGCTCGCCTACATCGCTCGCCTACATCGCTCGCCTACATCGCTCGTCTACATCGCTCGCCTACATCGCTCGCCTACATCGCTCGTCTACATCGCTCGCCTACATCGCTCGTCTACATCGCTTGCCTACATCGCTTGCCTACATCGCTCGCCTACATCGCTCGCCTACATCGCTCGCCTACATCGCTCGCCTACATCGCTCGCCTACATCGCTCGCCTACATCGCTCGCCTACATCGCTTGCCTACATCGCTTGCCTACATCGCTTGCCTACATCGCTTGCCTACCTCCCTTGCCTACCTCCCTTGCCTACCTCCCTTGCCTACCTCCCTTGCCTACCTCGCTCGCCCATCTCACTCACCAATTTCAATCGCCTATCTCGCTCTCCTACCTCGTTTGCCAACCTTGCTCGCTTACTTTGCTCTCTACCTCGCTCGCCTACCTCACTCGCCCACCTCACTCGCTCAACTTGCTCGCCTACGTCGTTCTCTCGCCCGCCGAAAGCTCTCTCTCTCTCGCACGCCCGCTCTCTCTTTCGCCAGCTTAGCCCTCGCCACACCGCGGCGCCATCGACATTCCGGAACAAAAATACCGCGAATTAGAAGGGAAAAGTTATTCCTCGGCCGCGCCGAAACGCCACCCTCCGGGGGAAGGGCATGGAAGGTGTAGCGCGAAGGGGTGAAGTGCTACGAGAGATTGCTTGGATACGGTGTTTTGAATGCGAGTGGGGAAAGGAAGGAAACTGCGAAACAAATGCGTAATCATAAATTTAACGATAATGAAATTCAGAAGTGGTAACTGGCAGGGGCGTTGACAGGATTTTAATGAAATATGTTGGGGAATTTTTGTCGCTTTTTTCCTGCGACTTTTGCACGAACTACCCTCAAGACGTTTGAAGAGAATTTAAAAGAGACGCAAAGACTGCCAGAAATAACTTGCAAATTGAAGATATTTTTTTAAAAAAATAATTACACACTAAAAGAAAAAGTTACTCTCACTTCAAATAGCAACGGGATCAGCTCAATTAGAAGAGCTTAAAGTAGATAAACAATGTAAGTCTTTAGAATAAAGGTGGACTGAATGCATTCTGTGCTGTGCTCGAAGGTCCACTATATTATGTTTAGTAGTACCATTTATTACTATTTCCTAGCACGTTCACTATCCTTATGAAAACATTAAAATATTACCGCACGTCCAAACGACTTTACAATTATAATATTATTGGAATATTATCAAAAATAAAATTATTTTTCCATACGTCTCGGTTTGTTTTAAAATTCCATGACTGTCCTACCAAGTACAAATCAAAATTCGCGCAGTTACGGCGCGTTCCATGGAAATATTTGTCACAGAAGTTGGAAACGCTTGTGAAACACATCTGGTTCACGGACGTACTGAAACCATCGAGTGTTTTGTACATTTTGTGAAACAAATATGGCTCAGAGGAAGGGGAACATGCTAATAATACAAATGAAATACTCAAAAAAGTAAACAAAGCAAAACATTTAATCACATTTTAACAGAAAATATAATTGTTGTTCTCTAACATTTACATCCATATCTCTAATAAATATTATATTTTAAGCAAATGAACATCAGAACATCATTTGTTCAAGAATGACATTATTTTTATGAAATAATTTAAAAAATTATTAAACAATTCAACCATTTATGTGTTGTCAATACACTCCAAAACAGTTTAATTATCATTGATTTCTGTTTAAGACTTAATGCATTTTATATTCAAATTTAAAAAGTTCCTGACGATTTAGCCCTCGTTGGTTGGTAGGTAGCGTGTTCGCTTTTCTCGGTGCAACCCCGGGTTAGATTCCCGGGCGAGGCAAAAATATAACTATGTGCTTTCCTTACAAATGGCCCAGAATGTATCGCTATGTGACGATGAGAAAGTTAACCCTAAGGGTTTGAAGACCTATATATACGGTGGAGGGATGTCTTCGTACTAACCACACTAACCCTTTGGCTGGGCTCCCGCTGGTGTTTAGCTTATCTTTGGGGTCATTGATTTTACACCACAAGATAGGGACTCTCAATGCGCATTAAAGTTATCCTTATTATCTTTACAACCCTTACAATACATACGGGTGGATCCAGAAAATATTTCAGGGAAGAGGGACTAATTTCAGTTCCGAACCTCATTTATATTTGTGAAATACTATTTATTGTCCTTAGCTTGTGTGAAACAAAGTATATGAGTATACGCATTGTTAGAATTTTCCTTTCAATGTAACGAGATCTGTATATGGTAATTAGTTTGAATGGGCTGAGTAAAATAATGTTTCATTTGGCCGTCATTCATATCAAGTATAGTACATGCAGCATCGATACCGCCGAAGCCTTCGCAGCCGCCTCCGCCTGCCGGTGACACGGGCGACGCGGTGGGGGTGGGGGCGGGGGCGGGGGCGGGTAGGGCGCCGGCGCTGTCAGGCGGGGGCCGCAAGGAGCGGCGCGGCACGCCGCGGCGCGGCCCCGCGGGAAATGGCTGGCTGGCGGCGGTCGCCGGGCGCGGGCGCGGGGCGAGGGGGCGCGGGGGCGAGGGTCGGGTCGGGCGTGCGGGGGCGGTGACGCGCCGGCTTGCGGGCCCGGCGCCGCGGAGGGGGAATCCCCTCGCTGGGAATTATGGGTGCGGGGAAGCGGGACGGCGCGGGGCGGCGGCGCGGCGGCGCGATGAGTCAGTCGGCGTCGCGGCGCACCCACGCGCCCCCGGGCGCTGGAGTCTGCGGCTGAACCCAAACCCAGATCAATGTCGCGGACGGGGAGCGCGGCGCGACCAACGCCGCCGCCGACCGCCGATGGAAAAGAAGTATCTTTTTGGGGAAAAGAGCCATAAAGGGGTGATAACTTTATGCCGCGCGCATTGCCCTCCTTGTCTCTCCCCAATCAAAAGGCGCCCGCCCACCCGCCCGTTCGCCCATGCGAGAGACTGGTCCTGGAGGGGGCAGTGGAGGTAAACGGGTAGGAGTGGAGTGGAGGGAGAAGGGCTTAGCTGCGCGAGGCAGAATGGGGCGGGGTTGAGACGGGGTGAGACGGCGAATAGGAGCGGGTGGGGGGAAGCAGAGCAGGGTGGGGCGGATTGGGGTTGGGTGGTGTGTCGCGGGTGGGGCTTGGTGGGGCGGGGCAGGGTGGGGTGGGGACGCGGGATCGGGCGGAGTGGGGGAAGGTGTGATGGGATGGGGTGGAGTGGGGTGGGTTGGTGTGGGGTAGGTTGGTGTGGAGCGGGAAGAAGCAGCGTAGGGCAGGGCGGGGCGGGGTGAGGTGAGGCTGGGACGTAGTGGGGTGGGATGGGGGGGTCAGGACGGAGCGGGGAGAGGCAATGGCGAGGCGTGGCGACGAAGGGGAGACGTGAAAGCGCGAGGAGAGGCGGGAAGGATACGTGCTAAGCGGGGCGGGGCTGGGTGGCGCTGAGTTGGTCTGGCCGGGCGAGGAGGTCCTGAGAAGGACGTAGATAGTAGAACAGGCCGGACGGGGTGGGGCGGCCGTGGCGGGGAGCGGAGGGGCAGCGCGGGGCTGAGGGAAATGGGCGGTTTTCATCCCGGCCGATGATCCGCCCGCGCCG
The DNA here is from genome assembly GCA_038098605.1 of Gryllus longicercus. Taxonomy (NCBI): domain Eukaryota; kingdom Metazoa; phylum Arthropoda; class Insecta; order Orthoptera; family Gryllidae; genus Gryllus; species Gryllus longicercus. Next base: position 222,105 of record JAZDUA010000721.1, on the reverse strand, counting down.
CCGGTTACGACTGCTGGAGATTGCTGGATGCCGAAGGAGAGTCGGGATGGCGTGGAAACGCTCTTGGCGGTCGCAATGTGTAGGGGGACACTCTGTGACAAATATGATCAGCTCCTCTTTGGGTACACGAGGATTCACATAAGATAGATTGGACAGGACAGTACTAACGTGTACCCTGATTAAGTTATGACAGTAAAATTTTTCGACCCTCTACTGCAAACAATGAAACGAGATAATAAGAAATTTTCATATTATTTCGTGTACACAAATATAGTTTTGCAAACTTTTTCGCAACACTTTTGTTTTACGGGGATTCTTTTCCTTTTCTTCCTATTAATATTTGCTTACACTCTTGATTTATATTATTACTCTCTTTATATGTTATACGTTACAGAATTATGATTTTCAAGACATTCTCTGCGATTCATCGGCAATAAAACTCATAAAAGTGCTTCTTCTGGATAAGTATGATCCATCAGGGCCCGTCACAAATGTTTAAACTACAATTCCACAACTGAAATTAACACCTCTCAACAATAAATCTGGTTTACCCAAACCAGGTCGATGTATCTCAATAAATTATAGCGTTTTATATTCAAATTTCCTTGCCATTTGTCTATACTGGCGAATCATGTGCTTCGATTCAACCGTCATCACGTGTGGCTTGCTATGAAAACAATATAATAGGTACATGTACACGTAGGCTTCCGCGGCTCGAGTCCATTACTTCTAGGCTGTCCGGGTGACGCCGCGTCGTTGGCAGATAGGGCGACGTTTCGCCTGTCATGTCGCAGGCTTCTTCAGGGTAGTGACACAGTAAAGCTCCGCAGTACACGGCGGAGCAGTACACTTAATCATATTTATCACCGCACTTCAAGCGCAAAGAAAAAAAACTATTTTTGAATAATGAATTGTAATAGAATAAACAGAACAAAGATAATTCTCACTTGACTACTAGAAAGAGCACGCAGATACAGATTCATGCCCATTCGGTGCTTAAGAGACGTGGATGCAACGAACGGGAATAAATCATTCTTGAGGCGGGTGCTGTGTTGACTTTGGCTTGGTTGGCACGCGTACCCTTTCACGGTCTTTGAACTTTTGTGCATTTCGGTTTGGGCACGCAGCCCCGATTATTCCTGAATTATTTCGCGCTTGCTCAATAAAGTGCACGTTCTCGCGAGCCATCGGACCGTCCCCTCTGCCTCTGGCAGCAACGATGGTTTGGCCGAAATGTTTGCGGCGTTCTGAAATCCACAATGATCCAAACAGCCCGTTGATTTACTTCCCAAATAACTCATATACTGTGGGAAATATATGGGCAGGCTGCGATCCAAATGACCCATCATAAGATTTTACTGATGTTTTAGGGCATTAATGAATAACGTTTAATGAGAAATTACGACATACTCGACTGTTTGTGGTTTCTGCAAGTTGGATTTTGTGACATGAAACATTACGGTGTTTTTACAGTTAAGCAATGAGAAAAAGATGTCCGAGATACAGCAGAATTAAGAGAATCAACTGGATGCAATCACGAGACCATACTCCGTTATAAAGAACAAGAAAAAATAGTTAAATTTTAATAGACATTAATATATTTCTAGACATTTATATCAAATGGATACATGCGAATTGTAGCTGTTGTGTTGAATTGTTGTAACTATTTTAAGATAATTGGAAATTTTACTGTTATATTTTTCAACTGTGGTATTGTAACTGTAACAGAAAGTCGCTAATAAATAAATGCGACTAAAAATAAAAAAAGAAACAAAAAAAAATAAAATTCAAAAAGCATGCCCACTGATGGCAATTTATTCTCATTCGTAATGAAATCGAACTACAATTTCTTGACCAATGTAATGTATTAAACAGAATATGCAACTATGAATGAACATACAAATACGAAACTCGTAACTTAGTATGTAAATATGTAACTCGTAAATGATAACAATTTTAGTCACGCTGATTAGTAATTTAAAACGATTTCAAAAATGTATGTTTAGACATTTATACACTATATATCTTGGGTAACAATTATTTTTAGTTCCATAAAGCTAGAAAAACTGCCGTTTATAAACCATTAAATGCACTATGTTTCGTGCTGACGATACGTGACATATGAATGTATCTCATTCCAGCCTACTCTTCCGTCTCTTCGGAAAAATAAAAGAAAAGAGAATAACATAGTTTCAAGAATATCACGACTTTCTCTGTAAAATTAATTTTATGCTCATATTATTCATGTAGACTGTATTATAACAGCTTCCTTTGAATTATCCACCACAATTACCAAACACGAAAATAATTTTTTTTAAATATAATTTTCTTGTTTCCTCCTGTCTGCTTCCTCCAAATTCACTCCATTGAAAGATAGCAAGTTGTTCCATCTTAATGTTTTTTTCAAACGTCAGCAAATGCCTCCATTAGTCGCCTTAAATTCAGCTGGACTAGCGACTGTCAGAGAGCCGTTCGACGTCTTGAAACGTGACTACCTTTTTTACGAAAATAACCTACGTTATTTTCGTGACGGTTTCATCCTCGACAGCACAACTGATGTGTGGTAATCACGTCATCGAAACAATGTTCTTCTCTGGGCGGCCGAGATCCGGCTACATATTTAAACCCGTCCTACCACACTTCCGTTTAGCTACAATTTTTGCCACACTTTCATCACCACCCCGTCATTCTACTACTCTTGTTCCGCCTTACTCTTCATGCTTACCCTGCCACTACCCCGACCCGCCAAGACAACGCCCGGCAACTATCCTCTTCCTGCCGCCATCCTGTCCGACAACTAACTTGTCCCGACAACTAACCAGTTGCGTTACACAAGTGACTCGACGCATCACCTCACGTAATTCAGTCCTACTCCGCCTTCAGCCCATTTTCATTTTTCCCAGATTAATTTTTCCCCACTCGTCCCGTTTCTACCTTGCTCCGTTAGACTTGCTCACAATATTCTATATTCACAATAATCTCGTGCTTAAAGAGCTTTCTTTTCAACTAATCTCCTTTCATCTTCTCCTTAATTCACTATTGTATAGGTAATTCCGTCCAGGAACATAAAATCAACGTCTGTGTCATATTTTTCCAATAGTTTTCACACGACCTGAAAAATACTGCCCGACATGTACATGTCGACAATACAGTTCACATTCCGATACACGCTTTTGTCCTCAAGGTCCTTGTCGCTGCCTTCCCTTTCCCGTTGCTACTCAACTCTCCTCCCTAAAACAAAACCTCGCAGACGCCACGCGTTCTTTTTGATCGCGTTGCCCCAAGTCATCGAACAGCGCATCTCCCTGCGGCCTCCCCTCCCCTCCCCTCCCCTCCCCTCCCCTCCCCTCCCCTCCCCTCCCCTCCCCCCGTTTCGCCCCGCGCACCGCGGCGCCTGACACTTCCACTCCGGCGCCGAGCGACATCTTGTCACCATCGCTGCTTTTCTTGCCAACATTGCGGCCTCAACGGCACTAGCCTGGCTCTCGACGGCTGCAGACGCCCGGGCGCCTCCGCGGCCCCGTTTCGCCTCCCCCGCTCCCCGCCCCCCGCGCAGAGGGGGGCGGTGGGGTCGCAGGCGGGCAGCGGCCGAGAATACTACACTATGTGATCAAAGCTACCCGGACACAGCTGAAAATGACTTATCAGATCGTGGCGTCCTCCATCGGTAATGCTGGAATTCAAAATAATTCTTTGAATATTATTAGAGTTACTTCATCTGCCTACCTCTTGCATTCGCATAATCAATCCAGTTATATGTATTCTAACTCCGTTGTTATAATCAAAACGAACATGAATTAGACATTTGAAAGAGTTAATACATTCATGGATTTAATTATACTGTAGTTGAGAATCGGAGACGCGCAGGTCTTTACCGCCAAGAGCGCTACGTTTCGTCGCTGTGCTCCGGAGCCTCGCAGCCTCCGTCCTCAAGAATTCGCCACTTTGGGAGAAGCAGACGACGGCTTGCGCCCCGCTGTCACCGCGTGACAAACGCCCGCCGCCGCACCTGTAAACACGCCCCGCGCGCAGCGGCCCGTCCATGGAGCAACTATAAATCTCCCGCGACGCTGACAGGCTTCGGAGGCGAACGCGACTCCCGCCCGGCACCCCCGCTCCTCCCCCACACCAGCCCCGCTTCACTCCCCGCTCTACCCCGCTCCACCCCCACTTCACCCCCACTCCCCCCACTCCAACCTCTACCACCCCGCTTCACCCGCCCGTCCATCCCCCAATTTTGCGAAAATAGCATTCGAGCATTTCTCAAAAAGCGTAAATTTTAGCTCAGTTTCACAGAAAACTGTGGAGTTTTCGAGTAACTTTGTATGCCATTATTTAAATCACAGGTACTCATAAATACAATAATGAAAAAGAAATTGTAACTAATGTAAATATTAATGACGTGAGAGAAAAAATACAATCTTATAATTTAAAACAATAATAGAGCAATATGGAGTTTATTCCATCTTATAGAGTGCATTTAAATCGCTTTTGAGCGTTTTTAAAACTGCGGAATTGTAAACTCTACTGTTTTCTGTGAAAATTCCGCATTTTCAGAAACGCTCAAACGTCATTTTTTCAAAAAACGGCTCCAATTTTCTTCTTCAAACATTTCGAACGGATAGAGCTAATTCCAGTCTTTAATATAACGTTAAGTTCATTTCAGTGTATTTTTTGTTTTTACAAAAATTACACAAACGTTAATTTTTGAAAGATATCTCACGTCGTTAATATGCACATTTCCAGAAATTTGTAAACACTATTGTATATGTGATTTAAAACAATTAAAATGATTTTCAATGAAGTTTTTCGAAAACTCTGTGGAAATGCGCTTCAACTGACGACGGAGGGATGTTTCGAAAAAAACACTTTTTCGGTGTCAGAAGTCCTCAAAGCGTGAATTTCCGTTGAAATCTCGAAATCGATTTTCAACAGCATAACACAACTTTCTCTGTACTACATATATTGCTCCGTATATATACGCGATGTATGTGAGAAAGTAATAAAGGAAGAAGAGAACAAGAAATTAAGAAATTATATTTACTTTGATAAAAACTTTAAAACACTATATTTAATTTGTGTGTGACGCATTATTGAAAAAAGTTTCATATTTAAAAGAATAAAGAAAATACGAACATGATTTTCAATCACAAATATGTACTAAATGACTTGACCATCTTTAACACATGTATTACAGATGGCTTTGTAAGAACTGACTTGTTTGTAATTATGCAAACAAGAGAAAGTACTTATAAAATAATAATCAAATATATGAAGAGCTATAATAACCAAGTATGACAAGCTGGCAAATACTTAGCTACCGAACTATTTTATCAACTATATTGATATTCTTAAAACTTCAAAGTACGTTAACTCGTAAATTTAGGGAAGCAATTCAAACTAACATCTTTCAAATTCATTAGTGGAGAAAAAATGTTCCAATATTTATGGGATTGATTGTCGGTAGATGAGGATCTCTGCGGTCTTCTTAACACTGATGATGGCTTTCTCCATCCTTGCATCAACCTGCGGTATGCCGTTACCAGAGAGTGCACACGGTATGTATTTATGATTTCAATTTGATTATTTCAAAGTGTTTATGCAAATATACAAATTCTTCGACAGGCTTCGATGGGACCATTAAAATATAGTACTTTCATAATGTTTTCAGTACAAATACACGTAAATATGAATAAGAATAGTGTAAATTAAAAATCTACTACAAATTTCAGGTAGTATTTTCCCAAACACTAAGAAATCAATAAAAATGTAGGAATTTGTAGTAAATCTTTTAATAGAAACTCTACTCAGAACGTCTATGGTTCTATTCCAATCCCGTCCTCTTTGGAAATCAAAACTTAAAATCTTACAGTACAAACGTCAAACATTTTATATAGTAATTAATGAGAAATAAATTAATAACACTATATTAGTAATGCAAATTTTCTTCTTAATGTATTATTCCAGCAGTTGGACAAAAATGCCGATCTGATGCAGATTGTTTCCCTGGGACTTCTTGTAATATATTTAATTTCTGTGGTCCTCCACGACGTTGGTACAAAATACATAGTGGTGCATGAATATACATATTTACCATTTCAGATAAATTCTAATGACAAATGCTTTAGACTTAATGTTTTTAGTGTGCATTTGTGTTTTATTGTGTATTTGAGTGCATATTTCATGTTTTAATTGTTAAGATTATTTATTAAAAATTAAACGAAAAAATGTTATACCGTATTATGCTTTCTAATATTTCTGATTTTAATAAGATTGTATTCGATTTCTGAGAGGAATTACAAAATAGTCGTGATTGTCATCAAGGTTAGTGCATCTAAAACGCTAAAAATACTTTTATTTGAAAAACTTTCACTCAGAATGAATGTTGTATGAAACATCCCAAACGTTAATAGCCCACAACGTTAATGCCCACAATGTTAATAACCCATGTTAGATGCCCACAACGTCTTAGTAAAAAAGGATGAAATAATGAAATTTCAGTGAAAAATATTGTGGTGATAATGATATTAATTATGAAAGTTGTGTTGATATAAATATTTACTTCGGAACTTATCCGTTATATTCGGCTAGTGGTTTTAATATTCCAGTTCACTAATCAAACGTTTACGATCCTTTGGCTCGAAAAATTTCGTTCAATACAAAGGAGTCAGTTCTCTACAATGTGAACCGAAGAACGTTGGGATACAAGTCAATCAACATTACGCACTATATTTAAACATTAGATTTACACAAAACGTACACATTATTATTACAATTTATAATATTATTATAATTTATAAGTAATTAATACCATTCCAATATTATTAATTTATTAGTGTTCTATTGTCGGATGCCTCCTACTATGCACTTCTGCTTTCCTATCCAGCGGCCAGAATTGGGAAGGAATTAGGATAGGGGTAGGGTTTATGACACTCCACTGGGGTTGCACTAGGCCTTGTCAAGCAGCCAAACACGTTTTAATAGAAACAATTTTACATGACATTGTACGGGAATCGAACCCAGACCCCCTGAAAGGCGGGCTGAGCCAGCGAGACAGCTTCAACTTCACGTTAGACCGTTCTGTCGTCCACCTGGGAAGCCGCCCGTGCTTGGCACAACACAGTTGACTTTGCCTGCGCTCTGAGGAATGGAATATTAGGAGGTGAGCGGCCGCGTTCACCCAAACCCACCACTCTCCGAAAGCACTCGAGAGCTTCGGCCACTCGCCTCGTGAGCGCGCGTGGTCTCTGCCGCTCCCCCCACCCCCACCCGCGCTTTCAATAGACCTCCCACACTCGCCCGGCTCCTGGAGAACAATGGCGGGCGCACATAAAATGTGCAAATTCATTTCATTTCGGGGAGAGCTTGCATGTAACGCGAGCCCGGCCGCCCCGGCGCGAAGCAAAATACTGCGTTAATCTCATTAGCAGCTTTTTTCGGACTATGGCCGGGACGACGGAGCGCGTTTGGGCAATGATGTATCGCTGATATAACAGCTCGAATTCGCATAAACCGAGTTTTTCCTCATTATGTGTCACGTTAATGTGATTTGTGTCCATCGCACGTGACGAGCCTTCCCCGCGTAAAATAATACGCGCGCAGCAAGAGGGATTTCATATTGCTGTACTACTTCTCGTTGATGATCCGCGCTGGGAGTTGGAAAGCAATTAGGTTATCTTCGTGACAGTAAGTGCCACAAGTAACAACAGTTTTTGTATCATATGATAAAAAGTCTTTTTGAGTTGTGGCGTTTTTTTAAATTTGTAGACGCAACGCGTCTCCTAGCTCCTTAAGGAGCGTTGAGCGCACTATGGAGTAATCCCCCAAACATTTATAATTGAGTAATCCTCCGGTGCGAGCGCCCTCTACGAGCCGCTGATGACTGCTCATGGGCATTGCATTATTTTTACCATTTTCTTTAATATACGCTGCTTCAAGGTACTTTTTATTTCACTCAAAGTAAGACTTCGTCATAACATGAACAAACAAACAAAAAAAAAGACAGTCAACCCCCAGAAAAGCGTACACTCATTTCTGAACTAGGTCATAATGTCTACTTAACAAAATAAACAAGAAAGAGTTCACAATTTACGTATAAAAACCTACACTTTAAATTAATATGAAATGAGAGACGCTGTTTACAAAAAGCTCAACGCAGTTCCGGAGGGAAGATGGAAGCACATTAAGATCTCGTTTGATTAAGTTTTTTCTCTGCAGATGATACGTTTTCGCACGGTACAGTCCGACAAGTTGATGAAAGATTTTTTAATACGTATGTGACGGAATAAGCTTTGAGATCATGATTCTTGCTTAGAAAATAAACTCGTATTTTTGAGTGGGAAACAGAAAGTAATGGAAATATTACTAGATGCCAATGTAAGTTCCTGAAACGAATCTTATTGATATTAATAGACATGAAAGTCATTAATTTATTCAAATTAAGTTAAAAATATGCAATATATGCTCTTCCAAAATATAATGTGAAATGTAGTGTCAAAAATAAAATAAACGTTTTATTTTATTTTTTAGCCAATCATTAAAATTGTTTTATTGAATACTATTTTGGAAAAAAAAATTCTAAATAAAATTAATATTTAATAAATGGAAATGGTAAGGTGAAAATGTAATAAAATAAATAATAACATTAATTAATACACACCTGTAATTATTACTTACAAATGCAAGATATCCCGTCTTCTATCAAACAGGGCAAGAACCTGGATACATACAAGAAATTGGATACGACCATCAGGTGACGTCTTTCCTCGCCCTATTCGTCACTCTCGCCCGGGCGGTGGTTCTCGAGGCACCTGCGGCGCTGGGGGGCCTGTAGCGGGCGCGGGCGCAGCGCCCTGGAGGTCTGCGGGAGGGGGCGGGGGGTAAACCACTCTGAGAAAAACCGCGTTTTTTCCCGGCCGCTGAGCCGGGGCGGGGGGCGGGGCGGGGCGGGGCGGGGCAAGCCGGGCCGTGCGCTGAAAGCGAGCGAGTTTGGAGAGCAGCGCGAGGGCGAGTGGAGCAGGAGAGAGTTCGCAACGGGGACAGATGCGCTTCCGAGCTGCCTCAGCAAACAGACACACGCAAAATTAATATTGAACTTGCGAATGCTGCCATCGAAGGAACGTTAAATCTAGAAAAAAATGTTTCAGGCTTCGACTTGAGTTCTTGTACGACTTTCTATTGAAAACATATTTAACGCACCACCAGTGGCGCAGCAGTTATTTTTTATTTTAAATCATGCCATGCAATTTTTAAAACATTTCATTTCATTTTGTTTCAATAGTGTTCCAAATCACCCTCTTTGGGTAGCACATTGGGTAGACAGTCATGTCGCAGCTTTCGTGCACTTCCCAACTAACGAGACGAATTCAACTACCAAGTGGAAACAGAAGCGGGAAAATACAACTCAGTATTAAATCCAAAGAAAAGCTTTGCGTTTCCATAGGCTAGTCTTAAGCAAATTACGGCTGAAATTACTTGTCCGGAACGACACAGTTCGTCGGAGATGTTTCTGATCTAAAAATCCAAAGGAGCAAAATCCTCTGTACAAAAGTGGGAAGGCTAAAAGCTTATATGGTCCTAGTTTTCCAAATCAAATTTTTCGGTTGTCTTTAGAAAGGCGTATAAGCTTTGAAACGATAAGTGGAAGCCTTTTCTTCTAAATATTGTCAAACGAAGTTTGTACCATTCGGTTACAAATCAAAAGGTCTGCGAGAAAGAACAGTTAGTAAAATTAGTATGTATCGATCAGTCCATTGGATAGACTAGTGCAACATGGAAGCTTTCTTTCACACGGAGGCGCGCACCGGTTGCCAACTCAGGCAATATTCAACCCTTTTCCCAAAGAACATGGTCGCTTGCAGTCTGAGTTGTGGGAAGAATGTCAGGTAATTTGAAGGGAAAACGTTTCTGGGGCAGCTCTGTAAGTGAACGGGAAGGAACCCAAGCATGAATGCAGAAGTATTTTTATTTTAAGCTCGCTTTATGTACGCAAATTAAAGTTTAATTAAATACATATATTACATAAATATGTGGAAAGAGACAATATGCAGTTATTTAAAGTGCTAATTAAATCAAATGCAGTTATATTTGTCGTGAATAGAAATACAATTGAACCGTTTTCGTTCGCGCCCGCCCCTGCCTTAAAAAGTTGGGCTGATGGCATCTAACTTCAGTAGTTATTCTTCTTAGAAGTAATAATTGATTGAAGAGTAATTATAGGATCGATCCCAAAGTGATCAGCGACCAAACATGTCTTTCTGTACCATTAGAACATTTCCAGTTACAGAATACTCGAGTCTACAGCCCAAAATTCAAAACCATATATCCTTTATCCCGTATCTAAAGTTGGATTCGGGTTTAATAATTCTGTGAGATTGATGTATTTTCTCGTACAGTTGTAATGTAGTACGTACAATCTCAATCCTGAAAGTGTTGTGTGTACATAAAAGTAAATCATTCCAAAGACTGAAGGAAATAACTAACTTTGAACTTTTCTGAAAACTCAAGGTGATTACGATGAAGGCAGTCACAATCCCTAAACCGGAAGAATAAGCGTCGCAAACTGGTTTTACTGTCACACAAAATCTATGAAATAGCGAAATCTTTTTTAAAGAGCCTGTTAACAACAAATTGCGACTTGCCTCTCAATAATGAACGTTGTTACATTCCCCTTTTTTACAGGTGATAAGGAAATTGATCATTAAACGAGCAGGTATATATTTATTAAATTCTGGAATACAGTTGTGAATTACAAAACTAACACAGAATGTAGTACTAAACTGACAAACTGGCAATGGTTGCGTTCCCATACGTCTAACAAATGTGTAACATAAATGTTCCATAACACAGCTACAAAAGAGATATTAAATTCTAATTTAAATGAAATAATACGTGAAGAAAATGTATTGTTAGAAGGAATTAAATAAAATACTTTGGTAATTAATTGCAAAAATGTTGGTGAAGAACTGCTATTTCATTTCATTTCAGTGTTTTGCATAATGCAATTTACCATAAATAATATTTTTATGAAAATGTTTAAACGTCTGAATTTACACAGTTCCAGTATATTTCAAGTTTTTTAATGGAACCAAAAGAATGCACATTTTTATTGAATATCCAAAAACAACTTCCAATAAACTTTATGTGACCAGTAAAACACACCTTATCCTTAAGTTATATTCCTTCGACAACCACGTGGACTGGGAAGAGGCTTGGGGACAGTTCTAAATTAAACTGTTGCGACTACCCTCCGGCTGCCCTTGGGCTAGGAGACTATTGAGAAATATACGATGGGCATAAAAAGCCCCCGGCAGCGGCGTTTTGCAGCAAACCCCTCGTAAATAGGCGGCGGGCGGGCGGGCGCGCGCCGGTAGAAAATTGAAGGCTCGTAAAATGTTAATTTCGGGAGTTACGGCCGTAAAGAAAGAAGCGGGTCGCGGATTAGACGGTCCGCGCTCATGCCTCGGCCACGCGTGGGACGCGGCGGGGGGCGGGGGACGGGGGGCGCACTGGCAGTCAGGGAGATTGCAGCTCAGCTCCGATTCACATTTCGTCGTCTGCATTACATTACTTCCAGCATTGCGTTTCTGTGACAGACATATATATGGAGCTCTTCGACTGTATGATTCGTGTATTGTGGTAGTATTTAGAAGCGCCGAAAAATGTAATAGGATGTCCAAGACGATCTCATCTTGTAGATTCTCATCTTTCAGATTTTGTAGGAGAAAGTGAAATTGGCTCGTCTCTGTGAAATTATATTTCCTTAGTGACCTCATTTATAAGGACTTTTTGTGAGAGCCGCAAAACTCAACTATACTACTGAAATAATACAACAGACGATAATGTTGCGCAACCAGCCAACAGAAAAACTGGATTCCGGTAAAAATAAAGGTGTGACAGTGCTCACAAAACATTCTACACACATGTACAGTACGTGTGTTAGACATCTTGCAAGCTCGACCGTTCATAACGGCTCTTAGACAACTTTCACGAATTTAGTGTGACTCGGAAGGTGACATAACTTCCACTGTGATCTACGCGTGAATATTATTTTAATTTTTTTTAACTTGCAAAATATGTTGGATTAAACTTATGTCCAAATTGTAATGGAAATCATGGGATGGAGTTGGAGTTCATTGACCCTCTGGAGCTCAATGCACCCCTCCTGCAGATGCATGGCTCTCTGTGTGGTGTTCCTCCTGCACCCGTCTCATTGTATCTGATTGCAGCCTGGTAAGTGGTGTATTAAGCAGGCTCCTCTCCCGTGCGTTTATTGGCGTTGTGCATTTTCATTTAGTCATATTTGCATCTTTATTGATTCATCTTATCTGCCTTGCTTTCTTCTATTGAAGCATTGCAGTCATATACTGTCAATTGTGCTTATGAATCGATTGCAATGGGTCCGAAGTGACAATGATCACTGATAATTTCTCGCGGTTGGGCATATGTCCAATGGTGACAGACAGCAACAGAATTCAGAGTTACATCCATGATTAATTTTCCAGCTGAAACGTCGTCTTGGATGTTTCAGTACATCAGCGGTTTCTTTTACAGTGACTATGGGTTACATCTACCACTAGAAGTGAAGTCCAAAGAGAGGATGTGCAAGTACGGAATGTTACCCTTTGTTTATATTATATTATGAAATTAACTGCATTTAGACGACAACATTAGGAACAATATATCTAATGGAGGGCAGCCAGTACATAATGCAAGGAGATTTACAGTATTTTCAAGAAATATCTCCCAATATTGCTCTACTCAATACAATAATACAATGTTTCATATAACTAAGCCACACTGTCATTTTGAAATCACCAAATTCATTAAAATTTCATTCATTTTATACGGTCTCATAATGCTTAATCTCCATCGAATGACTTCATATTACTTTAAATATTAACCCCTTTTTATTGTAAATACGTAACACATAAAAACTGAATAAATGAGACAAGCATTGTTGAATACATCATGTTTTCGTAGAATTAACTGAAACATTCCGTCGTCACTGAAGGAGTATTCCCCTGTTCTAGACAGCAGGGTCTCAAGAGACCCTTACTTTAAAATTACACAATTAAGGACAATTAGAAAACGGCGAAAACATCTCAGGGAAGTACACAATTTCCTGGCAGCCTCAAAACAATAACAGCGAGCGGCTGCGCAGCGCGCGACGCCTGAATGGGGCGCGGCGGAGTGGCGCGGGGCGCACGGCTCAATGGGCCGCCGGCTGCCACTGACACCCGCGCCGCCCCTCGGCCTCCCCCCGCTCCGCCCCGCCACGCCACGCCACGCCAAACCTCTCACAGTCACGAAAAGTATCGCCTTGCAGCACAAAGAATGTCCCGTCACACCAATAATATCCCCGCCACACCAAGAATCTCTCCACCACACCAAGAATTTTCCAGCCACATCAAGAATCTCCCCACTACATCAAGAATTTCCCCACCACACCAAGAATTTCCCCACCACACCAAGAATTTCCCCACCACACCAAGAATATCCTCACTACATCAAGAATATCCTCACTACATCAAGAATATCCTCACTACATCAAGAATATCCTCACTACATCAAGAATATCCTCACTACATCAAGAATATCCTCACTACATCAAGAATATCCTCACTACATCAAGAATATCCTCACTACATCAAGAATATCCTCACTACATCAAGAATATCCTCACTACATCAAGAATATCCTCACTACATCAAGAATATCCTCACTACATCAAGAATATCCTCACTACATCAAGAATATCCTCACTACATCAAGAATATCCTCACTACATCAAGAATATCCTCACTACATCAAGAATCTCCCCGCCACCCCATGAATCCCCCGTCACACAAAGAATTTTCCCGCTATGCACACTATCACCACGCCAGGACATAACCACCACGCCACGCCCAATCCGTCACATCTCGCCAAACCGCCACGCCAAACCCGTCACGTCTTCCCAAAACCGCCACGTCAAAACGCCAACCTACGATGCCACGCCAAAACGACACGCCGCGACAAATCTACGCGCCAAATCGCCGCGACAAACCGCCACGCCAAATCCGCCACGCCACGCCGAACCTGCCACTCCACGCCAAACCCGCCACGCCACACCCCGACGAGCTGTCGCCCAACAACAATCGCTCTCCGCCCGTCCGACTGCGTCCCGCCTCACCCCGGCCTCGATCTCACCCTCATCCCACCGTACCCGTCAGCGCACGGTCCACCTCGCCCCACGCCTCGCCAACTCCGTCCCCGCCAGCCGGCTCTCGCCCCCTCCGGCGCCACGCCGCGCGGGCGGATTACTGCATCGGGGAGCACCCGACGCGGCGCGGCGCGGCTGAGGGCGCGGCGACCTCAAACAATGTCAGCGGCCCCTGGCGGCGACGGTCGAGGGCGGGCCCCGCCTCGCCTGCCAATCGCCCACCGCCCCTCCGCGCGGCTGCACGCTCAGTTACTCCCTCGCCCTGGCGCGCCCAGTGCACCGACTAGATTCGCTTTCTCCAACGCGCACTTGCCCGTTCATTTGATAAAATATTTATTCGTCCGCTCAGTTCGTTCCGCCAATCTGTCTATACGCGCGCCCGTCTTTTTGGTGTATCACTCGACCGCCCACTTTCCCCTCCTTTCTATTGCCTCGTTCTCACCTATTCCTCTTTGCGGACTCAATCTCCTACTGTCCTATCGACAATCCTACACATAGAATCTCCTACCCATCATCCGCATCCCTCATTCGCGCCCCGACTCATCTGTGTTCGCACTCATTCATTCACGTTTCTTCTCATCTGAACTACAACTTCATCTCATCTATTCTCCTACTGAAACACTTTCCACCTATTTCTTCATTCCCATTCATCTCCTATCCTTATGCAAAGTTCCGTACTTCTTTTTATGTCTTCTTATAATGTTCTACTTCTTTTTCCTACCTTCACGTTCCCTTATCTCGGGCCTGTCATTTCCACGCCTCCATCAGCAAGTCCAAAGAGTTCACATCTGAAGTAATATATCTTCTCCTGAACTAACTCGCTCGTCTCCTGTCTTGCGCCGTCTCGCCCTCTTTCTTATCGCCTCAGGTTGTCACTTTCCAGACAGGACCATTCTCGTCCACTGCCTCCCGCCTCGTCCGCCCTTCGCCGCCTTCGCTCG
The DNA here is from genome assembly GCA_038098605.1 of Gryllus longicercus. Lineage (NCBI taxonomy): Eukaryota > Metazoa > Arthropoda > Insecta > Orthoptera > Gryllidae > Gryllus > Gryllus longicercus. The sequence goes on along the minus strand of JAZDUA010000721.1, from coordinate 206,961 downwards.
GCAGGCCGCCCGTCCACTCGCCCCCGCGACTAAGCGCGCGTCCCCACGGAACGGGGCTCCTCGACGGCAAATAAGAGGAATAATTAGAAATAAACAAGACGCGGCGCGCGGGGCTTCTTTTGTCGAGAAGCCGCCCCACGAGGCCGCCGGGGAACCCCCGAGGCGCTGGGGGCGAACCGGGCCGCCGCGCCGCGGAGCGATTTAAGTAGGGACAGGGGAACGGGGAAAGGGCGACTACAGGCATTATGTGACAATCGGAGAGAGAGAGGGTTGGTGGGAGAGAGATCAAATTCCGAATTCCTAATTGTTCAAATGTTTAGATCTCTGTCGTCGTTTATTGTTGTGGACAAAAGCAAAGAGATTCGACGGTAGTTCTGAGACTGAGAGGCATAAGAGGAAAGAAAACGCGTACACGGAAGACAGCAAAGCAACCAGTAGAATCTCAACCAGAGCGTGCTTTGAAATCATTTAAGGATTGTGCTTTGTGTTGCTGTACAGAAGTTGGGTCATTATTCTGAAGGACGTTTACCCTCAAGAAATTCAGCGTACTAGAGTGCTGGAGAGACGCTTTCCAGCGTTTGGAAAAGAGCAGACTGACATTTAATGCTTTGTTTGTATTTCTTTTTACTACTGGTGTACTTTTGAGTTTAGAAATATTACGTAGGGCACAACTGTGTTTTGTGATATGCATATCTTCGATAAATATAAATTTACATAGCCAAAAACAAGCTTATAGAATTTTGTAGTTATATATTGATTTACTGAGGTTTATTATTTACTATGGTTGATTATTTAAGATTAAAAACAATGCATCATAATATAGTTTGATAACCCAGTAAAGGATATCTATGATAACATGTAAAATCATGTGAAGAGATACACAAAAGCGATGGCAGAAACAGAGTAAAGAAATGAGAGTGAGAGGAAGAGAGTGATAGAGGGCGCGAGCCCGGAGAGAAATGATCTCACTCGGACTGAAAGTGAAATGATGGCAAAGACATCCATGACGAACGGGAGTATAAGTAATTCCTAGTAAATCGTAATGACAATGAATGTATTGAACATACTCAAAGTGTAAATACATGAAAACGGAGGCCGATATTTTCGCAGCGATGTCACCTCGACAAACCAATTCAGGCCGACAGCTTTGAGACCCTGGCCGAAAATACAGACTGCTGCAGGATATATCGGCGATTCCCCTCTGCCCAGCCCCGACGGATGGCGACTCTCACTCGTTCCTGGGCGCGCCCCTGCGCGTTGCAACCCGTCGCGCGCGCAGCCAAGATGGGTGGCTCGTATCTCATCTCCAGGGGCAGGAGCGTATGCCAAGCGCAGTGTATCATTTATATGAGTGGATACGCTTCGCTCGGAACTTAAGGGCGCGAGGGGCCGTTTGCTAAGGTGCTGGGGACTCTTATTCAGAATTATAGGTGTCTGGGAAAGATCTCCCCCAAGGTTAGCCCCACGCCGTGAAGAACAAGTGAGGGAGGAATATATGGCAAAACACGCCATTCGATCGCCCGGATATATGAGGTAGCGAAACACTTCCTTACCAGAACCATCGCGTGATATTAGGCAATATTTTGAAGTTCAGCAAACGCCAATTTGAATATTGAGAATCAGTACTTGAAGACATAACGAGTGAATAACCAGTTAAAGATGTTACATATACCCCTTAAAATTGCACAGGATATAAATCAGAAATATGTAACAGCCAATATACATGTAGTAGTGAATCTAAAGTACACAAAACAATTCGTAAAGTACAAATTATAATTATTTTTCATAATAACATAATTAAAATAAAGTGTTCTTACAAGTGTAATTAATTATTGTATACTCGTATAAACACACTTATAAACAGAGGATTTCTAATTATTTCTGAATTTTTATAAACTGAAACTATGCTTGTGAAATATTTCTAGATGTGTTAATTATTGTGTTATAAATATTAAAATATAAAAATCTTTAAAACTTAAGTTGATCTACAAATGATTTGGTAACGTCTGAACTAGTGCATCATGTGGGATGCATTCAATATAGTAACAATGAATGTGAAAAACTGCTTTAATAATAAAGCCTCACGACTACATTATTAAATTAAATTACATAACTTTTTATTCAAAGTTAATTTCTGAACGTACTTACAGAAATACATAAAATCTGCAAACATGTATAAAGTAAAAGAACCTCTTCCTAAATTAACTCTCACTAGAATTTTTCTACAAACATCCTCACGAAAGTTCTCCCAGCGAGGATCGCAAATTCGTTTGTATGTCTGGCTCAAATCAAACTGACTGGAAAGAAAACTTTTCCCTCCTCCATAACTCTAGGTTTCCGTGAATTCCCTGCAGCGGCGAAATTATATCTGAAGTTTGAGTTGAATTAGCAGCATTAGCATAGAGATCCGTGGAGGTGCCATGGAAAGGAAAGGAATGTAGAAGAGAGAGCAAAAGAGATGGCAGATGCGATGGTGAAAAGAATATACATAAGGTCGAAAACTAAATCAGGTAATAGCAGAATGCAAAGGCGAGGAAGATGGTAAGCGAGAATAAAGAAATACAAAAATTAGCGAGTTTAACTAAGGCGATGCTAAGACGTTATTTTCTGGATACGTGAAATGACACGCGTTAGATACTTGGCGATGTATTGAGAGCAAATTGCCATATATTTAATTTAGTGTATGTACAATCCCATTATGAGCAAACGTCTTCTATAAAAAGGAGTACTTATAATCCATTGTCAATTACGTTTTCTTTCTCACTAGATTAGAAATGCATTTCCACTTTTGTCTATTCTTTGCACAACTTGTTTCCGATCACTGTACTAAGGTGTCACTCGATCTGGAATTTTGTATTACTGGGATCCACCATCTTGCTCTTGGGTGTCATGCTGTTGTGATGTTAGTTCAGCGCTCTAAGATCTGCCTCACCTCGCGCCCACACCATCTCCATTTTCGTCTTTTCGCCCTGGGAGCGAAAGCCAGTGCTCTTCGGCGATTCCCAGTTTCGGATCTTGTATCTCACACTGGAACGCAAAATTTCCCTACCCATTTTTCTTTTCTTTCATTACGTTGTTTTTTTGTTTGCGTTAGAGACCATGTCTGAGATTTATTACTATTATTACTACTATTATTATTGTTATTATTATTATTACTATTATTATTATAGTCCGAAAAAGACGAACGTCACTTTTTAATAGTAGCAATTAAATACTTAACATACCAATATAATGTCATATAAACTTCATATTGTTAAAATACAATTCGAATAGAAATGGTGGTGATGACGAAAGAAAATCATATTTTTTAGAAAAGTAATTTATGAAAAAGAGATGGGCCTTACAGAATGAGAATGATTCGCATGTATGACAGGTAGGAGTTCAAAACGCAGGTGATAAAAAAATAAGAAGTTGATAAAATATCATCGCAGCAACAGAAGAAGTAGAGTGGTGTTAAACTGGGAGGTGATAGCGGTAGCAAAGACGGTGGTTAGAACATTGTGCTGAAACAAAAGGCACATTCCACCCTGTCGAAACAAACTTCCGAGTTTCATTGCAGTTAGCCCCGAGTACGCTGCGGCAGTCTGTAGACCGCTGGGGATAGAACGAAAAGGGTAGCGATAAAGAAAGAGAAAAGTTAGAGAAATAAAGAAACGGACAGAGGAAGAAAAGGGAGAAAGAGAGCGAATGAATGAGTGTGAGAGCAAGACCGGGAGAGAGGGAGAGAGAGAGAAAAGACACTCAGTTGGAGAGTTTATGGCCACATATGGTGACCAGCAAGTTATTCGGTTAATGAACCGGGAAAAAAGGCTCAGTAGAAGACATCAGTTCGAGAGACACATTTTTGTCTCTTGAACGTTAGGGAACGTTTCTGAACGTTTCAGAAATATATGAACCATTTGAGAAACACTGCAATTATTCTAATGAATCGAAGTGTAGATGAAAAGTACAAATGTGTGAGTGGTGGAAAATAATACTATCTTCCGCGTGCAAAACGGATATTAAAACTTTCCTACCACGGCTTTAAATAAGAGTAGAACACAGTAAAAAGTGTTTGAATTATCACGTTCGTCATACAAATTAAAGTTGTTATTCTTAAAAAATATTATGCTAGAGTATTACGGCACAATATTTGTTTTCCCTCTCCGTTAAAAGAATTCTCGATGCGAAAAAACATCCATCGGCTTCCAATATCAAACATCAAACATATGCTCAGTTATAATAATTGTTCCATGCTTATGCTAATGATGGTTATAATTCCATTCGCCATACAGGTCCCGCCACAAAATAACGCAATATCAATTGACCCGTCAACATGCACTCCCTGTCAACCACATTCACATGCATACAATTTATACGCAAACGTTCATACAGAAATATATACAAACATACATATGTTCACACACATACTTCCACATACATAGCTACACATCAGATAATGACGTAACCACAGACACTTATACATAAAACCCAAATCAAAAATATACATTAATATAAACCCATTAAGAAACATGTTCTGACATTTGGTCTTGACCTCTGGCGATCATACAGCAAACCTGCTTCAATGACAAGTCGAGAGCAAAGCGGGCACGACACGGAAGTGTATTGTTAGCGGTGGCTCAGAGCGAGCGCCATAGCAGCAAATAGAACGGGGGGAAGGGAAAGCGCGGGTTAAAGCTGCGCGCCGCGCTTCGGCTCAGGCGAGAGAGGCCGCGCGCCGAAGAAGAAGAAACGCGAGGCCGCGCAGGGGAGGCTTCGTGGAATAATCCCATTATCACCGCGCAGACTCCGAACACCGCAATTTCCTCAACTCGTAACCCCTTAACCGAGTTAGCGCGGAGCGCGCGCCCCCGCAGACCTGAGCTCTGCGGCGGCTGCCACCCGGCCTCCGCCTGCCCTCCGCCCGCCCTCCGCCCGCCCTCCGCCCGCCCTCCGCCCGCCCTCCGCCCGCCCTCCGCCCGCCCTCCGCCCGCCCTCCGCCCGCCCTCCGCCCGCCCTCCGCCCGCCCTCCGCCCGCCCTCCGCCCGCCCTCCGCCCGCCCTCCGCCCGCCCTCCGCCCGCCCTCCGCCCGCCCTCCGCCCGCCCTCCGCCCGCCCTCCGCCCGCCCTCCGCCCGCCCTCCGCCCGCCCTCCGCCCGCCCTCCGCCCGCCCTCCGCCCGCCCTCCGCCCGCCCTCCGCCCGCCCTCCGCCCGCCCTCCGCCCGCCCTCCGCCCGCCCTCCGCCCGCCCTCCGCCCGCCCTCCGCCCGCCCTCCGCCCGCCCTCCGCCCGCCCTCCGCCCGCCCTCCGCCCGCCCTCCGCCCGCCCTCCGCCCGCCCTCCGCCCGCCCTCCGCCCGCCCTCCGCCCGCCCTCCGCCCGCTCTCCGCCCTCTCCGCAGCCCACTCCCCGCCTCCCTCTCCGCCTACCCTCTGCCGCCCTCTCCGCCCACTCTCCGCCGCCCTCCGACCACCCCCCGCCGCCCTCTCCGCCGCCCACACCCTGCCTCCCTCTCCGCTCCGCCCTGCTTCGCCTCGGCCGCCCTCGCACGCCCTCCGCCGCCCTCCGACGCCACCCTCTTTGCCACCTCACCACACTGAACACTTTCTCCTTGTCGTCGTTTTTTACAACTCGTCGTTTCCTACTTTTCACAGGAATCGATTTTCTGTAGATGTCCTTCGAAACGTAATCTGATTTGTCTTTCATATTAATGAGGTAATCAACTTCTATAAATATTTTATATATATATATATATATATATATATATATATATATATATATATATATAATATTCGCGTCCTCTATTGACAGCCTTTATTTCTACAATACGTAGATATTTTATTATTGACACCCGTCTTTAATTTCAGATCTCAAACATCTTTCCTAGAAATACGTACTTGTAGGTGACTCATATGGATTTGAACCGACAAAAGATTTAATCTCGACAAAAGTGAAATGTAATACCACCGGAACCCCGTTTGTTGTCATATTTCACGGTAAATTCGGAAAGAATGTCCTCATTACTGGGAAAGAGGAAGAAAACTATGACAGCAGTACGAAGTAAAACGTTTAGGGATAATTACATCTCAAGAAAAAGAGTAGTTTGCATCTTCTTTGAAAACCAATTATTTTGTCACGTAATGGCATGCATTGTGATAGAATAAACTTGAAAAATGGAGATACGATATCACTGCAAGAAACCAGGAATTATTGTTCTCAACATTACATAGTGTGTATCTATGTATACACGTACCTGCTTAATGTTGCACCATTCCTGCTTAAAGTTGTAACACGATTTATACAGAACATATGTTTTTTTACTTCTTATGCAATATGGAAACGTAAAAAAGAAATGATGGTGATTTATATGCTCTTTTCTAACCGGTAAGCAAACAACTTGCAAAACTACATTTCATTGGACTTCCTGTGTGCATATTAATCGTCACGTCAGTTTTTTTTTAAATTTACAACATCCCATTTCTGTACCACGGTACATTATCAAACTCAATACGAAAATGAGTTCAATACACAGGCACACATAAAAGTTGTCACTCCCAAAGACACGACCCATATTTGTCTTTGTATTTCGACGCGCTGAATCCAAAACTAGTCATAATTGCCCCATCATCCTCCAGATTTTTTATCGCAAAAACCACCATCAAATTTACATTTACAATTTTACGATCGTGTTTAACGATTTAAAAAATGGAAGGTGTTGGCACAATTCTGGCTTCAGATTAGAATGTAGTGGTCTACATACATAGGAAAACTTGTATAAAGTCTTTGAGTGTAACAATAATTCCCGAAGACAAAAATAATAAAATGTAACGACGGTGTCTGGGATTTAAAATAATTGCTCGGTAGTGGGCGAATTCTGGCTTCAGATTCTGATTCAGCGCGTCGACGTACACAGATGTACGTGTCAAGCCTTAGGGCCTGACAACTTTTTTGTGTTCCTGTGATATTAATTATGTATTGTAGGCAATTAGTCTCAAAGACGTTTTATATGTGTTGGTTACGACGACCGCTTCCTTGTGGACAGTTCCCTGGCGGGGGCCTTGCTGCTCGCCGCGCTGGCCGCCAGTCTCCCGCCCCGAGTGGCGCCTCGCCTGCTGGCCCCGCGCGCCCCCCTCGACGAACCCCTCTCCGCCGCGTTGTCGCGCCTCTTCGCGGAGCACTTCCGCAGCTGCCGCGTGCTGGAGGCGTGGGCGGGCGACGCCGAGATGGCGACTGCGGCCCTCGCCGCGTGGGGCGCCCTGGCGTGGGTGGCCGGCGCTGCCGCCCCGAACGCCAGCCACTGCGACCCACGGCTGCCCTGCGAGAAACCCGACTGCCGGGTCCTCGCCCTCGCCGACGCCTCGGCCACCGGCGGCGCGCTGCAGCGGCTGGAAGACACGTGGCGCCTCAACCCGCGGGCGAAGACACTCGCGGTGGTGCGGCTGCCGACGCGCGAAGCAGCGTCCACCGCCGAACGGCAAGAAACTGTACGCGGCGTGATGCGGGCGCTGCGAGAGTTCCTGGTCGTGGACAGCCTCGTCGTGGCCACCGACGGAAACGGCTCCGTGGCAGCCTACGGCTTCGGCTCTCCGCTGCCGTGCGCGCCGCCACCGCGCAGGGTGGATCCGGTGGGCGTCTGGCAACCCGGCAGAGGATTTCAGACCAAAACGCGCGCGCTCTTTCCGAACGGGGACGTTCGCAGTCTGGGCGGTTGCCGTATGACAGTTACCACGACCCCGTGGCCTCCGTATATGATGCAACATGTGGATTCTAACGGGCGACTTGTGTATGCTGAAGGTCTTGATTTCCGATTGTTGGATCTGCTTATGAAGAGATTAAATTTCAGTGTTGAGATCAAAGAACCGCAAATTACGAAGAGGCACGACATGGGATATATTGCTGTGACCAATAAATATGCAGATTTTATGATTGGGTCTTGCATGCCCAATGTGCTGGTCTTCTTCAGATCTGAACAAACTGCGCCATATTTCGAGGTAATGGTTAGCAAGAGCGACACGATACATGAATATGAATATAATTATTTCCATTGAGTGGCCAAGATTACACCGAGTACGCCTCCACCTACAATATCAATTAATACATTTACATATTCATACCTCCGACATTATATTCTCTATTTGCTCATCAAATCAAATTTGCATTCTCTGGTTATACCAAATATCTAAGAGCTAGAACAACTTGTAATTTGACTTACTGTTACCACCCTAAAATCACATTAGAAAATGAAACCGTTTATCAAGTTATCTATTTAAAGTTTGTGTTCTATGGTTCTTGTTTTCTATTTAGAATACAGTCTCCTAATTACACCATTCCGTCCTGAGGCAAATGCTTCCTTTTATGTTTTGTTTTGTGAAAGATTGTGTCCTCATTCTTTAATCTAAAATCACTGGTCAAGCATTGTGTAATTTCTCTAGCAAACTTTTCTCTTTTAGGTAGTCCAGTAGTCGAGACTATTAGTGTGATCTCTTTAGGCGCCGTTGAGCGGAAGGTCCCAAACCATTGAAATTTCCGTGAGAGCATTTGTAGTCTTTCGTGAAGGGACTTCTCCAAACCCAACCATCTACAACTTTTTCCGGGAAAAGAACTGATACAAACTGACTAGCTGAAGAGAGATTAAAGGGGAGAGAAAGCTTAAAAAATTGAAACAGAACTAAATAACCCACCGGTAGTGTTAAACAGCAAGTACTTTCTCGCCCGTATTTTCCCGCAAAATATTGTGAAAAGTACTCAAATTTTCGAAACATTGTACATAAACTTATTTCAAAATATGTATTTAAGAGACATATTTCATTAAGCGAAAATGTGACCTACAGTCTTTGTATTTATTCTCTTATTTTTTGTAATGTAATTTTAATGCAAATATTCCTTCGCTGAGATTGGTGATTGTATTTGTGCTATGCAGTTCAAAATTTAGCGAGTTCCTTGATCTGATTCATATGCTTAATGTTCAAATGCTTAATCTTGTGAATGAATTCTCATATTACATTTTCTTGACGAATCAGATCCTGACAACTGGAGTCTATTCGATAACTAATTTCTCTGCGTAATATAATTACAACCCTTCAAATTTAATGTGTGCGAGCCATTCCAATGTTGTAACTTTCTCTACAGTCTTCCTTAGTGTTCGCCTCGCAATCAACTAATCGCTCTGTTCAACAACCGCGTTGTTTGTTCGCGTTGAAACTGATCCTCATTTGTCCTTTTGTCCTCCGTATGTTAGGTTTTGAAAACCAAAGTCTCCCTTTTGTTGTAACGTTCGCACATGTCCTATTGTTGATTCAGAGAGTTCTCAACAACCGCTGTTCCTCCTTATGTTAGGTTTTGAAAAGCAAAGTCTCCCTTTTGTTGCAACGTTCGCACATGTCCTATTGTTGATTCAGAGAGTTCTCAACAACCGCTGTTCCTCCTTATGTTAGGTTTTGAAAACCCAAGTCTCCCTTTTGTTGTAACGTTCGCACATGTCCTATTGTTGATTCAGAGAGTTCTCAACAACCGCTGTTCCTCCTTATGTTAGGTTTTGAAAACCAAAGTCTCCCTTTTGTTGCAACGTTCGCACATGTCCTATTGTTGATTCAGAGAGTTCTCAACAACCGCTGTTCCTCCTTATGTTAGGTTTTGAAAAGCAAAGTCTCCCTTTTGTTGCAACGTTCGCACATGTCCTATTGTTGATTCAGAGAGTTCTCAACAACCGCTGTTCCTCCTTATGTTAGGTTTTGAAAACCCAAGTCTCCCTTTTGTTGTAACGTTCGCACATGTCCTATTGTTGATTCAGAGAGTTCTCAACAACCGCTGTTCCTCCTTATGTTAGGTTTTGAAAACCAAAGTCTCCTTTTTGTTGCAACGTTCGCACATGTCCTATTTTAATTCAGAGAGTTCTCAACAACCGCTCTTCCTCCTTATATTAGGTTTTGGAAACCAAAGTCTCCCTTTTGTTGTAACGTTCGCACATGGCCTATTGTTGATTCAGAGAGTTCTCAACAACCGCTGTTCCTCCTTATGTTAGGTTTTGAAAAGCAAAGTCTCCCTTTTGTTGTAACGTTCGCACATGTCCTATTGTTGATTCAGAGCGTCCTCAACAATCGCTGTTCCCCCTTATGTTAGGTTTTGAAAACCAATGTCTCCCTTTTGTTGCAACGTTCGCACATGGCCTATTGTTGATCGCTGTGAGTGAGCGGGCGTTGGCGCGTTGGTGCGCAGGACGAGATCGCGTGGTTCGTGCCGCGCGCGCGGCCGGTGGCGCGCTGGAAGAGCCTGGCGGGCATCTTCGCGCCGGCGCTGTGGGCGGCGGTGGCGGCGTCGCTGGCGGTGGGCGCGGCGGCGGGATGCGCGCTGCGGCGCGTGGCGCGGGCGCTGGCGCTGGGCGACGCCGGGCGGCCGCTGGGGCCGCTGGCGCTGTGGCCGCTGCTGCTGGGCTACGGCTCGCCGCTCGCCCTGCGCACCCACGCGCAGCGCGTCTTCTTCGCCCTCTGGGCCGCCTACTGCCTGCAGGTGGCGCCTCCCACGCCTTCCCCGTTCAGACGTTATGAGGGTCCATTTGAACCACAGGGTTCCACAGGGCTCATTTGAACAAAAACGGTTTTGCCGGAGAAAAGTTCATTGTCAGAATGTTATGAATGATTATATTTGCAAGATATCGTATTATTTTCGTACATTAATTTTAGAATCGGAGTTTAAATAGCTTTGAACTTCACAATTAAACACAGCTACTTTCAAATCCATATCAATTTCACTCACTTAACATCCTATTTTCTCTCATACATCATTCTAGAACTACACTTTCGGAGAACATCCTTTACGGGATTCTCTTACATAATTCTAGTCGCCGGCTGCTCTGATCGTAGATTTCCGTAGTTTCTCCAAACCACACCAGGCAAATGCCGCAGTAGTACCCTGACAAACAGGCTACGGATCGCATGCGATCTTTCTTTCCTCTTCCTTGTCGTATCCTCACCCCTTACATGCACTAACCTGCCACACATGTCAGAAGGCCAGTCGGGAGCTTAGAACTCCCGGCTGGGACCATGCCCCGCTGCTGGGAGATACCTGGTTGAGGAAAACCCGAACGTCGATGCGAAGGGCGGGGCCTGATCTCGCGATCCAGCACCACTCGTGCGATAAACACACGCACCAAAGTGACAGGTCATGAATTCTCGGCTATCCGGGAGACGCCGCGTCGTTGGCTGGGGTGCCGACGACGACGACGTCAGCCTCACTGCCCTGAGGAAGCCTGCGACATGTCAGGCGAAACGTCGGCACCCCAGCCAACGACGCGGCGTCTCCCGGATAGCCGAGAATTCATGGATTCGAGCCGCGGAAGCTTACGTATACAAAGTGACAGGTCGCATGGTCTTCGGAGTTGACGCTCCAGGGAACCCAAATCAATGAACCGAAAGCGTCGTCCCGCGCGTGGTTGCGAGCAAGCGGCGCGGCGCGGGGGCGTGCGCAGGTGAACACGGCCTTCCAGTCGACGCTGGTGAGCCGGCTGGCCGACCCGGGGCTGGAGCCGCCGCTGCGCAGCGAGGAGCAGCTGCTGGCGTCGGGGCTGCGCTTCGCCTACCCCGCGGGCATGGACGTCTACTTCCGGTCGCGCGACACGCCCGTGTCGCGCCGCCTGATGGCGCTGCGCGAGCCCTGCGACGACATCGCGGGCACCGTGGCGCGCATGGTGCGCCGGCAGGACGTCGCCCTCGCCATCACGCGCAGGTTCATGGAGTACCTCGCGCCCAGGTACGCCCCTCTTCACACAGCATTGGCGAGGGCGAAAGTGAGAGAGAGAGAGGGAGGGAGACGGTGAGAGACGGTCAGAGGAAGGGAGAAGGAAGAAAAAAGAGGGGGATGAAGAGCAGAACAACGTCTGCGTGGTTCCGCAAGTAGAAAATAATTTTATTCGCTTCATTAATATTTTTTGTAAACAATGTGATCTTCATCTTTACCCCCAGATCAGTCGCAGGCTCATATTCCGCTATGGTGTGATAGCCGGGTAGAGGTAAAATTCCTCCTCCGTGGAACGTCTTCACGGCAATACGTGCTCGTGATTCCCCTTAGATTGCTCCAAACATTGAGATGAAACCGCGATAAGGATGCTTCTTGAAGGCTTGAGTTTTGTTTGTTTGTTTGTTTGTTTTCTCTCTCCTCCATATGCAGTAAATCTACGACATGGGACAGTCGGCTTTACTTTCTATTCGAATGACGTTGTGCCCCTTCACCCCCAAAATTCCACCTGTCCCAAGCTGCGTCGCGTGCGCGTGCCGGCAGGAACTTCTCGGCGAACGGGAAGCCGCTGTTCGCCACCTTCGCGGAGGACGTGTACAAGGGGCAGATCCTGATGTACGCGCGCAGCGGCACGCCCGCCTTCCCGGCCGCCGCGCAGCTGGCGGCGCGCGCGCGCCAGGCCGGCCTGCTGGCCAAGTGGTGGGGCGACATCACGCGCGTGCGCGCGGACCAGGCGGCGGCGGCCGCCGGCGACGCGCGCGCCTTCGCCATGAGCCTCGCGCACTTGCAGGTACTAGTGGCTGCACGCACCGCCTCGCGCACCCTCCAGGGCTGTGGGGGAGAAAATCTCATGGCCCTCACAACGCATTATGGGTTCTGGGGGGGACGCAATTTTAACAATCATGTGGAAGCATGGAATTAGTAATATTACCAAGGGGTTGGTATAATCTAAGCATATAGGTGGCACTACTACACAAAATAATAATTGTTTTATTAAACAATTTATTATCAGATAGCTTCGTATTTCATTAAACATACTTCAATATATTTTTCTGCAAAACAATGAAAAACTGACAAAAGAACTAAACCTCCTACAAAACGTAATTTAACCACTAAATAAAATTATCCGGTTATTTCCTTTCCAAAAATTGAAGCTCCACCAGAAAAATAAGCAAAGAGAGAAAAATAAATAAAGAAACTATACATGTGTCTCTCTGATTATATTTTTTCTTGTAATGCTTGGTATAGTACACTTACGACCCAGAGGTTTGTCCTCAAAAAAATATCGTAAAAACATTTGTCGATAAAATTATACTGGGTTCTACATTCTAGGAAAGTCTATCGATAAAATACATGGAAGGTCAAGTCGATATTTAGCGTGGTTTAAAAATTGCTATGTTTAAAGGTAGCCAGTTTCAAATAGATCCTGGGCTACCATGCAAGGGTCACGAAAATGGTTTTCATTATGTTCTAATCACTCTTACAGTGAAAGTTTTGAACCATTTTGGATATTTCGTACTGGAGTTATGATAATCCATGCATAAATTATTTCTCTTCCTCGACTGTAGCTTACCAAAATAGTTATGTTTGTACCAAGTTGCCATTTAAGTGGTGCGTCTGATGACTAATTATTTTCGTAAATAATTTTAAATGAGTCTGGAAATGAGTTTTATTGTTTCATTGAATTTGATAAATTTAAAAAATTATATGATTCATTTTCAGGCAGCGTTCTTCTACTTGCTTATGGGGCTCATGCTGTCCTTCATTGCGCTGCTGGGAGAATTGGTGATGACCAACAGACACCCAACACGACGTCATCGCAACAAATTGAAGAATAAATTATTCTAGGTTACAAACAACACAAAATTAGTATTAAAATCTACTACCTCTGTTTTGTCACAATCGGTTCTGAACTTCCTAATACAAACGATTTACCTGAATCTAAAATGTAATAAAAATTTCGATGTTTGAAGTGAAAATAATGCATATTTCCTTCTTAGTATAGAAAGCCGACCACATTCCAGTATCACTGTGTTTTGATGAGTGTTTATCTGACTTTTATCACTTTATACATACTATATGAAACTTATGTCATGCTATTATCAAATCGAAATGTATTATCAAAATGGCAAGGAAACACAGACTCTTCAACTAGTCGATTTGATCTACTGCAATTATTTGTAAAAATAAAATCTTATTTAAAATTCTATGTGAGCAAATATTTTATGATCAAAGCAAATAAAAATATTTTATTTTTCCTCTACCCGAAGGTTTTGAGAAAATAATTTATCAAGTATAATGATTTCAGTATTCGGACTACTTTATAAGATTTACACCAGACTATCTACAGAGGACACATTCCTTTGTATTCATCCTTTTCTTCACAGTTAAAACAAGATGTAACACTGGGGGGGGGGGCTTCCAACGCTGCCTGACTCAGCACACGCTTCTTTTAACTCTGTTACACTCTCTGTCCACAGCGAGGTCGTTGGGCGCATCCAGGGAGAGCGCTGCGCAAGCTATTCGCGGAATGCCTGGGAATTGCGCGACACTGCATAAAAGTAAATCCACAACGTTACAAAGTCCAACCTATTCTCTGTCAGATTTTTTTATGTTTGAAAAATATACTGGTACGTAAGATAAACAGCGATACAAGCGCCGCGTCCCCGCTCGGCAGAGTTAAATGTTTATGCAGCGCGCATATTTTAAGTTCGCAGTGACGGCGCGGAAATAAAACACAGCGTACGCGCTTCGCGGCTGCATAAAAGCCCGCGGCGCTTTATTTGCTGCGGACGGCACAGGACGACTAGGACGGCGGCGGGCAGAAGAGGACGACAGAGGGCGTGGTGAACGGCGGAGGACTGCAGGGATCGGTGGAGGACGGGGCAGGAGAACAGGACAATGCAGGACAAAAGAACGGGAGAAATGACTGGAGATGGCGGGAGTGAACGGTGATGGTCGATAGAGGAAGGTGGAGAATGACACACGTCGACAAACAGCGGCGAAAGACAACACATGATAGAGGGCAACAGAGGAAGGTGGAAAACGTCAGAGGACGGCAGAGAAGGGTGGAGAAGAGAGGAGGACCAGAGACAACGGTGGCAGAGGACGGCTGAGGGTGACAGACGATGGTGGGCAGCTTTTGACAATGCAAAACGACGAAACGAATAGAGAACTGTACAGCAAAGGAGAAAGTGCACTGTAGTGCGTGTATGACTGCACAAAATGGTAAATAAGAGCAGATGACTGTAAATGGCAGTATTTAACGGCGAACGTCATTGTAAAACAGCAGACTGATCCCGATATTTCCAATATTTCAGAGCACATGAGGAAAGTCAAAATATAACAGAATGAGAGTACCACTCGAAAAATATAAATGACGGAAAACAACAGTAAGCACAAAAAATAACTAAGAAATACGAAATCAAAATGGAGCAAAAAATGTTTGGATTTTTGAAACTTAGATAGGAAGTGTATTTTAAATAGTGGCAAAACACGTGTACGAAAAAAATGCATTGATGAAAAAGAAGTAGCTTTGAAATAAATGCCCAATGAAATAAAAATCGTTGCAATCCCTCTTGATCGCATTTTATGATAATACTAAACATAACACCGTTACAAGGTACATAAAAATGATAATTAAATTCACTTAAAAGCTCATTATTTATCATCTTGTAACGTATTTATGGTACCGTTCACGAAATAATAATTAATTTTCATTTACAAATAAGCTCATTAACACCTTATTATGCGTTGGGCGATCTCTTTTTATTCCTCGTTCAGACGCTTTTTACAAAGCATAATGAACTTGCACATATTTCTAAAATAATATATTACGTTCATATTTAAATATTAGCTACATTCGTTCACATCTTTTATATCAATTTTAAATGTGAAAATAACTTATTCTGAAAAATTGAAGAATACCTAGATGGTAATTGATATACGTACTGTACATATCCACACAACTCATTCAATATGAACAAAATAGAGTGTACCTAAACAATTCTATTACGATATTAGTAGTAAAAAACATTATTATGCTATTAGTAGTGTTCGATGAATTGCACTCTCATTGTATAAACAGGTTGAGAAGTAGCAGGATTAGCAAGTAACACCATCGCGACATATCGTTTGCAGAATGATTATGCTCATATATAAACACGATTTTGATATCTTTGACCTCGTCGCTTCGCGTTGCATCCTATGTGTTTCCAATTGCTAAACGCGGCGATGCAAGGGTTTTGATGGTTATGTTTGCACTTACGCAGTAAAACATTTTAATTTTCCAGAGATGCCATACTATCAGAAAATTTAAAATTTCATCCCCACATTCATCATTGGTTAACCATTGTACTGGTCAAAGTAGAAAAGTAACTGAACACAGCAGAAATCTCAACAAATATCACAAAACTGATCAACTGACTTGAGCACAATACTCTCAGTTGTGTACGTATAAACGAATAAAATATTATGTTAGAGCGCGTAACCTGGCTTCTGTGCTGCTATAATGTACATTAACGGTGCTTCCAATTTACAGCGATGCGCAGGCCAATGTCACCCAAAACCATAAAGACTTGTGACTGTTGTAGTAGGAAAAGGATAATAAATTGCTTCCAAAATTTGTTCGTTCTCAAAATTGATTTGGTTTCACGCGTTTTAAATTATCGAAATAAAATTTCAATTTATTATTATTATTATTATTAATTATTTCGTGTTTCCAGGAGTGTCAACTGCAGTGGTCATTACCCCACAAGTGAAATGCATGTCGCATCCCTTGATTGATGTCATTCCGGGTCCGTAAACTTTAAAGTCATAAGTCCCGTAAGTACAGAGCATTGTTTTGCTGGAGGTGGCAGAGATTTTCCGCCACTGGATGGTGAGATTCAGTGGCGACCTATTCGCTGGCTTGCGGTGTCTTTCACAACCCGGTTATCTCAAACCAGCAAGGCACCGCCCCTGCCGAGACGAGCTGCTCTAAGTTCACGGCATATCAAGGCATATCCCTTGAGATGTCGGCGTTCCTCTCTCGCTAGAATCTGATTTCTGACGCCCACTTGTGTATTGGCTTCCGAGTGTTTTTACCTCTCATGGTACCTCCCCAGTGATGCACAGCTGTTGTAAATGTAAGGGTTGTCCAACTGGCAGCCTGCGGTGCCATTTATTGCGGCCTACGAAAGGTTATAAGTCGGAAGTGGAAGTCCCTCACATCTATATTCCACGAGAGCATTGTACGCCTAGAACGCACGCTCTGCCGGGGCCAACCCCTCCCCTTTAAAGTAAAAATTGGTTAAGTTTCAGTTTAAGGATTTTTTTCTAATAAATTCTGAAATTTACAATCATTCACTGTGTTTTACTGAGTTATACGTGGTATGGCCTGATACCAGGCACAGTTCCATCCCCCCTCTCCCCCATTTCAGAGCAGCTGGAAAAACTGCCGATATCGACAATATAGGGAAGTCAGGCGTGGATGCTCGAGTACTGAAAATGTGGCCTGAAACTATATTACAAATTCTAGTTGTGGCCCTTGAGACCTTGCAACTTGAACACCCCTGGTATAAGCTGTCGATAGGCCTCACGACATATGTGGTGGTGTAGAGCATGTAAGTAAAACTGTGTGTATGTGGATGTGTGAGTTTGTGTAAGTGAAGAGGAGACAAAAATGAGAAAAGAAAGGTCTCTCGCAATCTGTGAACCGTTTGTTAAAGTACGACTCCAAAACTCCCCTGGAATTGATTGGAGAAACTTTAATCAAAGCTACAATTTTCTCCAGACTGTAGCTGTATTCGACCCAGCTATCCAGCTAGGGGCAAAAATACTCCATCGTTCGAACTCTAACACTATAGCCATCTCAGATGGTTTTATAGAGAAAGAGAAATTAATAGATGTAATTTGGATAAGTTAATTTAAGCTTTTATGCACAAAATATGTGGTAAAATGTGTAGATTTGCATAATTAGTTTATTGTGGTTCTAAATACGCGAACAAAAACCTACCGTCACAGCCGCGCACTGGTTACCTGCAACAAAAAAATTGTTGTTAGTAAATGTTATTTATTTATTTGACGGTAGCGATAATATTTATTATTTATTTGATAGGTAGTTATTACACACAAATTAGCTTACTTGATCCTATGTGGCTAGGCCGAAGGCCTTTAAGCCATTACAATACCTACATCCTTTCGCGTTCTAATCATTCGAATTCTGGAATTCATCCCAAATGGTCTCTCCATCGCATCAAAGCCGCGGAAAAGAGACCATAAGGTACGGCTCAGGAAAAAACCCCTTGAAGGGGGAAAAACCTGCCGTCAGAAGCCGAATACATACTAATCTATCCGACGTTTATTTTAATTATTTAGTTTCTGGCGTGGGCGTCCCGCCGTCTCCTTCCAGTGCTTGGCCTCCTCAGCACCTGAAATCAAACAGCGCCACAGAAGATCGTCCGCCCCAGCGCCTCTGCCCTTATATTTTCGATCCCCCCTTACCTCCCCCCCCCTAATGTGCTTATTACTATGCCAGTTTTATTTTATTTATTATTTTGACCTGTTACTTACCAATTGACTACGACTTATGACATATTTCTTAACTGTTTACTAACTTAACATAAAATTACTGATTAACTTACATATTGTTAGCTTATTGACATATTTATTTCTCTCCAGTCTAGGCTCCGCTCAAGCTAACCGGTGCTGTTTTCCCACTCCCTAATTTCAGTTTCCCTAATGGTCCGAACCTTTCCTAAAAATGTTCCTAATTCTTTCATGAATTAGTTAGTAAATGTACACAAGTAGCAGTGAAGTGAGTAATAAAAAAACATTTTGATTTTCAATATAAGTGATATAATATAAAGAAGGATGGAATGTATTCATAAATTCATTCATTCATTCATTTATTCATAAATATGTAATACATGAAGCTTTGAGAAAATTATATTTCAAATAATTCGTTTAATAATGTGTTTTCAGGAAGACCATCTGCCTAAGTCATCTGACGAATTACATTAGATCTCATTGTAGCTTTTCCTATTATATTAAGTTTAAGTTGTAAGTCCCAGAGAAGTAGTTCGGACCATTTTTTCAGACGTTATTAGTATTGTAAATTGTGCCTATTTGGTGCTGCCACGTCATGGTGACATCTTGAACTACTATCGTTACATCTAACCTTAAAGGGGGTAACGCGCTTCTCAATCCTCCGGAAACGTTTTATTTTACGTCGTGGTTACTCGCTTCATTGTCCTACTTTTTCCACACTTTTCCATGAAAATCATCTCCAAGCCCTGCATTATGCTGTGTTTCAGGTTTTAATTATTTATTGTTTCTTGGTTTCTAACTGTTATTTTTCACACAAGTGATTTCACACTGTGATTGTTATAAAATAGATATTCAGATTTTTCTGATGGGCGTAAAGTAACAGCTATCTAGATCACACAGTCTCTACGAAAGGATAGCAAAACAATCTACGTAATTCGTAGACTACAAATTGGTTATATAATCGTAAGCATTTAACTCCATTGCTTAATCTTCCTTATCACTAAAATCTTAAGTTATATAGATGTTCTCCACATTCTTTTTTTTTTTTTTATTTATTTCTTGCCCGTTCGGCCCTACGGCCTTTCGGGAGTTTTTAATAAGATACATACATTACATAAGTATATAACAATCTCAACTCTTCATAACAGGGCGCAAGTATATTTACTTGGGCTGAGTTTTTACAAATTATATATTGTTCGTGATTACCTTTATATAAACAATAATATATAAAACCAACTAATTAACCAATATTCAAAGCTAAATGAAAACTAACTCAAATATAACTACTAAATAAACACTATACAGAATTATACAAAATATACTAATATACAAAGATATACAGACATATGTCTTAAGTGGACACAGCAAGTTACACTTGTGAATAACACTTAATTACGTTTAACAACCCAAACTTGTTTAACAGCAATAGTACTCGCAATTTATGGTGGCTTTAGGCGATCTTTTGGAAAGCGTGACAGTATCCTGGATGGAGCATAGGCAGTACGGCCAAGGTTGAAAGTTCTTTTGCTAGGACAAGCTTCAAGCCTTAAATAAAACTTATTCGACAGTTTGTATATGTACTCTTTAATGCAGCTTATGTTTAATTCTCTTTGGATTTGAGCGTTAGGAATAAACCAGGGAGCTTTGGAGATCATTCGAAGAAATTTGTTTTGAATAATCTCCAATTTGTTAATATGCGTGTTTGCGGCACCTCCCCACACTGAGCATGCATAGGTGAGCGAAGGACGAATTATAGATTTAAAGATTGTTGTACCATTTTCTAATCTTAATGCAGTGTTTTTATTTATTAGTGGGTAAAGTTTGACTATTTTTGTATGGGTTTTGTTAGCCGTATCAGTTATGTGGTCTTTCCATGTTAATTTTCTATCTAATTTAACTCCTAAGTATTTTACGGGTTGGTTATTGTTTAGCCAGAGAACAGGATTGTTATTGATTGTTAACATAGGGGGGATTATGAATCTTTTAAGTGAGAAAATTTTTGCTTGTGATTTGTTTGGGTTTATCTGGATTCTCCATTTATCAGTCCATTTAATTAAGGTATTTAAGTCTCTTTGTAGGTTTTCTAGGGCGATAACCAGTTCTTCATGTTGTGAGAGGATGGCGGTATCGTCTGCGAACAAGGCTATTTCAGTATCCATTACTTTCGGGAAATCGCTAAGGTATATTTTGAATAAGGTCGGTGATAGTGGGGAACCTTGAGGAACTCCGGCTGAGATTCTATATTTCGCCGACGTGGTGTTATGTATTTTAATATTAAATGATCTGTTAAGTAAGAAACTTTCTAAAATATCTAGAAGATATTTGGGGATGCCTAGGAGGCGAAATTTGTATTTTAATCCTGTATGCCAAACGCGGTCGAATGCTTTAGTGATGTCTAAGAACAGAGCTGCCGTGTACTTTTTCTCATGAAAACCCTTCGCTATCAAATCCGTCACTCTTAAAATTTGGTGTTCAGTTGAGTGATTTGTTCTAAAGCCGAACTGGACATCAGGTATGGCGTTCGTAGCGTGTAAGTATTTATTTAGCCTTGCTAAAATCAGTCTGCCAAATACTTTAGCTAATGAGGGTAAAAGACTAATTGGCGTGTAGTTATCTAGCAGCTGTGGACATTTATTTGGTTTGTTAATTGGAATGATTATTGCGTTTTTCCAATTGCTTGGGTAATAACCCAGTCTTAAGGCTGCGTTTAATATAGCTGTTATTGCTGCAATTGTGGAATTCGGTAATTCTTTTAATATCTGACTAGTTATTAGGTCATTCCCAGCTGCTTTTCTGTTTTTAAGTTTATTTATTGTGCGTTTAAGTTCTGCGGGGGATATGAATTTTATTCTTACATCTGCGGAGTGTATACGTTGCTTCATACTGTTTAAAATTTCCTCGTTGAATTCATGGTTTACTATTGGGTTGGGTTTAAAAGAATTTGAAAAATGAACAGCAAACGCTTCCACTTTTTCGTCGTCTTTGTAGAGCATATTCGTACTTGATTTTAATGGTGGTATTCTAGATTGTTCTTTGGTGATCTTTTTGATAGTATTCCATAGTGAGGATGAGCCGGGGGTGATTTGCGCTAGATATTGTTTGAATGAGCTGTATCTGTGTTCGTCGATTAGGAATTTTACTTTTTTGCTTAAGGAGTTCCATTTTCTTTTTAAGTGTGGCCTTCTACTCAATTGCCATAGTCTTCTGATCCTGTGTTTATCTTTTATCAAGTCTACGATGTTTTTCGGTAGCCAGTAAGATGAATGTTTGTTGTATTGCGCTGGTTGACATGATTCTTTAACTGCGATGTTTATTGCTTCAATTAGATTATTGGTTTGTAGGTCGATATCAGTACCGTTTTTAAGAGCTTTAGGGAACGAAAATTGCGTGCTTATTTTTTGTCTAAAGATATCCCAGTTTACTTTACCATTTATTAGTTTCTTTGAATTGTTAACTTGTACCGTGTTCTGAAATGCTATTATTATGGGGTTATGATCCGAATCGAGTTCAGGTATTACCGAGTGAAAAAAGGGGGAATTTATGTTTTTGGATAGACTTATGTCAAGTATGTCCGGGGCGCCTTTATTGTTAAATGGATAACGTGTGGGTGTAGAGGGGGCGTGGATTAATATATTATGGTTTTGTGCGAACTGTAAGAGTTTGCGACCTGCTTCAGATGTGGTATTGCAGTTCCATGCTTTGTTTTTGCTATTTAAGTCGCCTATGATAATTATTTTCTGCTTATTATTGTACATCAAGTTATTATTGGAGTTAAAAATTTTATTCAAGGTCTTTGCTGGGAATTTTTTGTTGGGTGGTTTATAAGCGGTTATTATTATTATTTGTGAATCAGCTGTTTTTACATTTATTGCTATCGTCTCCAGGCAGTCGGAGGTGGGGCACTCAATTTGAGAGTAATTAATCTCTTTACGCACTATAATCGCTACCCCGCCCGCAGCTTTATAAGAAGGTCTATCATTTCTGTAAATATTAAAGCCGGGTATTTTGAATTTATCAGATGGGCGAAGGTGCGTTTCCGTAACGCAAGCAATTTGTATCTCGTGGAAGAATAAGAAGTTTCTAAAAATATTTTCTTGTTTACTTAGTCCATTTGCGTTCCAGTTTAAAAGTTTTAGGTTCTTGAGCTGGCTACAATTCATTTTTGTAACGCGGTCTGAATCATAACTTGTATTTGTGGTAAAAGAATGTTCATAATTTGAGTAATTACCGTATTTGTGATCGATTCGATTAATTTAATCCTATCGATGTTTTGATTTGTGAACGGCGTCGTATTTTTAACGCTCTCCTGAAAGTTATTTATCGGTCTTGTCCAAGGGCGTGGTCTTTCGGGCAGGGGAGGGAATTGGGTATTGTTATAAATTGGAGGTTGGCTGCCTCCGGCTTGCCTGTTTTCATAATTTATCTCTTGACCTTGTGAGCTATACTGTGCCTTGGCTTGGCCTGCGTTATGTCTCTCTCCAGTTGAGGGTTTATTAAGTTTTTTATTTAATTCTGCTTTGTAAAAAGGGCAACCACGATAATTTGCTGTGTGATTTTGTTTGCAATTCGTACAGGAAGGTTTTGCTCCCGATTTAGGGAGTGTGCATTCAGAATAGTGGTGGTTATTGAGGCATTTCACGCATCTCGGGTTGTTATAACAGTTAGCTTGCGTATGCCCAAAGCGTTGACATTTTTTACATTGGATGGGAAGTTTGGTTTTAGTGCGTACAAAAACTCTAACTATGCAGTAATCTAACTTATTTAGCTTTAAAATGGCTCTACCAGCCACACTATTCTCGACATCTACAGCTACAATCTGCAGGGGTTTTCTATTTTTGCCATAAAGTCTTGTTACTTTTAATACAGGGAATTTATCATTAAGTTCATTTTTAATATCGTTAACATCGAGACATTCCGGTACATCTTTTATAACTACTTCAAAAGCCCTTACAGATGGGTCTTTGAAGGAGTAGAACTCTATCTCGTTATTTTCACAGAATTTTCTGAATTTCCTGAAGTCATCAATGTTACTAAATTGTACTTTAAATTTATTGTTACTGTATTTGACTTCAAAATTTTCAATTTCATTTTTCATAATGTCCTCTTTAAGTAGTTTATAGTTTAGTAGTTCATCTTCTCTTTTATTATAATTTTGAATAATAATTGGGGGGATTTTTACTGATTTAAATACATTATCATCATTTTCCTCAATGTTATCTAAATATTCAAATCTATTTCTTACAGTTACGTTATATACCGTTTGATTTACTTCTGCTTGCGAACGTTTTTGTCTTTTATCATTTAACACTTCACTAGAATCACAGTTTCTTTTGAGAATATATCTACCTTTATTGGTTGACGTGTTGGGAGTACGTTGAATTGCGGTCTGTCCGCGCTGCTCCAAGTTCATTTTGGCGTGTGGTGATTCCTCGTCAAGGTTTTGCAGAACTGAAGGAGAAGGCAGCTCTCCGGTAGTGACATGATGTAATTGTGGCGGTTGAACTGATACTGGTTGTGTTAGACTTAGCTGATGAGTTTGAACCATGTTTTGCATTACGCCCTGCGGTGGCAAGTTTACACTCATTTGTGGCTGGAGTGGAATGTATCCAGCCTGATATTGCTGCAACATTTGACCATTTTGAAATGCGAACATGTTATTTTCCATTGCGCTTGTGTGAGAGGTCTCACCAATAGTTGAAATAACACCGTTTGTAGCGTCCATTGCCATTTTTATATGCTGCCCCGTGCCGGGGCAGCCGTTTTCACACATATCACTGACCTAGTGATAATGGCTTGTTATATACACTTTAAACAAAAAAGTAAAAAATAAATAAACGAAGAATAACTAAAACCTACACTGGTTTTACTAGTATGCACTTTCACAATTCCTATCAGCGCGTCGATAACACAGTAAACTCACTGGTAGTAGTGGAAAGCTTATCGTGAGGAGCGACTCTCGCGGAGGTCTTACCCCGACGGGAGCCGAGCTCGAACTGAATGTCCACATTCTAATGCATTAAGTTAATAGTATTTTCAAACAAATAAATATTTCAGACTCCATACATTATTCTTATTAGACTTGGTACATGGAATTTTATCCCAAGAGGCAAATTTTATCCCATCCATTTTTCATTTTTTAATCAATTCCTCCCAATAATGTAATTCCAGATTACTACAGCAATGTGTGTTGTTGGTTGCGGTTGTCACAAAGTAAATAATTACAGCACATAATGAGTTTTCTGGCAGTAATAGTCAAAAAGTTCAATATATGGTCGCTATTTCGATTTTACTAGTTACCTCCTCAAATGGGGATAATAAGATTGATCCCTAAAGTTCTCAATCTCTTAAGAAACGTAGTAAAAAACAGGGTTTAAGATGTTCTCCAAGTACCGGCGTCTTATTTTAGCATAGTTTAAAATTATATTGCACATACGTTTGCAATTAATGCAACTAAATCTGTTGCCTTTAAATCTAAAACTAACGTTAACCTAATCATATCACAAAATTTCAAGAAATGTAACACTCTCATTAATCCCTTTAACATACAATCTTCTCTTTCTAAGTCGCAATATTTTAGATCTATTTTATTCAAGATAATATTTAATACAAAAGTATTCCTAGCACTAAAATTGAAATAACAAATTGAGAATAATTAGTTTTACAAGGTTATGCAAAAGCAAGAGACACATAAAAAAGAAAAATATTTTCGTCGCATTATAACCAACGAAACTAGCGGAAAACTAAAACCTGCACCCAAACATTCTTTCATGGGCTCGCGACCTCCCATTCGCGCTCAGCTCAAAACCATCAGCGTCGCATATCGTCTGATTTAAAGCGGGTTTAAAATGTTTTACGCTAATGATATCGCGTGTTTGCCACCAAATACCGGAATATAAAGTCTGGACGCAAACACAAATATATGGATGCGCTCAATTATTTACTCGTTGTCGCGTCCATCATTCGCGAGTGCGTTCCGAGGGCTGCGCTAGGGGGAGTGAGAGAAGGCAGCCCCGCCCCCTCTCGCCCTTTGATCTGTCGCTCGCCCAACGGGCACGTGGCGGAGCCCACGCGAGGGGCACGGCCGGCGGGCGGCGAGGTGCCCAAGCGGAAGCTGCAAGTGGAGGTAAACAGAGCCTCAGGCGAGGGGAAGCTACTTGAAAAATCATACATGAGTAGTATTTCGAAGTTCGGTATTCTAGTACTGACGAAATAGTGTAATAGAATGCACTAAATCCCGCTTAATTTAGATGATTTGTTGTCACTCTGGCATAATTAAGGGAAAATTTTTCAAATCAATCACAAATCACAGATAGTTTAGTGAATTTCGTTATACGACTCCAGCTAGTGTTTATGAATCAGGTTTAATACACCGACTAACGAATAGTCTCGTTTCACCTAAGCCTGGGAATAAATTATCACAGTAGAGGAAACAAATAAAAATCAGTATCGCATCATTTTGGGCTGATAGATAAAAATCTGAAAACTTGAACGTCGGAGGAAATAACACTCGGTGAATATTTGCATTTACCAATATTGCAATGTCATACCAACATTGTGCATATCAAACATATTTAACATGAATGCGACCAGAGATGAATTTAAGTTCTTATTTTGTACTCCAAAAAGAAATCTTGCTAGTTGCAGTTTTCCATGCTCCTCCAATCGTTGTAGATTAATTGTTAGGAGTATGAAACTTTAACCAAATAGTTAATTACTATTACTCGTTTCGTTAATTACTACAATGGACTGTCAAACATTTTAATTGCTGTTTCTATGGACGCGATCTTAAAAGCGTTGTTTAGATGGTTGGCTGCTAAAGGGCTAAGTGCGTGTATACCAACGTAAATAACAAAAAAATTAATGCGAATTTTGAATTGCCTTTTCATACATCAACCTAACCTAACATACATTTTCCTACACACATTCATATACACGTTCATATACGTGTAAGAGCAATGCCATCAGAGAATGCAGTTACTGAAGTTTTGCCCCTACATTTCCCTCTTAGCAATACACCAAAGTACAGAAATTATAAGCATTTTATGCAATGGCGATGAAATGGAAGGAAATATTTCCTACATTTAATCTCAACCTTCACATTTAGGTAAATGCGAAAAGTTCAAAGTGCGTAAGAATTTCTCATTAAGTGAAGTTGTACCGTTCTCCACAAATACACAATACACAGGGGAATGTGACACGCTCACAGCTGTATGTAATGAAACGTGTGAGAGCTGTGGGCGTGCGGCTAGTAGTGTGTGTGTCGCGCGATCCTCTGGAATTCTTCCACCCACGCAGTTCGAATGCGGCGCTGTCGTTCTCCAGAACCGGACTACAAGCACAGCGTGGAGGTTAGGTTTTGTCAGAATTGTTTGCTTGAACATTGGCTTCGTGGTGTTGTCGTGCTGACGTCAAAGTTGTGTGGGAGAAACAAGAATGTTGACGTCTTTGGTAGCAATTAGGACGAGAGAATCAAACTACAAGTCAGTAGTTATTTATGAAGCGATTGTACTACACAGAAATCGTTCATGGAGTGAGAATATTACCGGTACTAATATTGACAGACTTGTTAAGTCAATAAGTATAAATGCATTATTAATAATACTGACTGAATATTATTAGAATGAGCAAAACACTGGCAATTCTCAAAAAGCTAGAATAACAGAGAAATAATGACGGAGAGTTCAGCAGGAACAACAGAAATTCAAGCACGATCGCACTGTTTTCAATATGGGAAATCATATGTGAGAAGAGAGAATAAATATAAGAATATATTATAGTTGAAAGAACTGACAGGCAAAATGTAGAATATTGAAACTGCATATGAAATATTTTCTGCAATGACGAAATAGGGAAATCATTTAGTTTTTGAGACCAAAGGCCAGAAAACAGAAATTCATAATTAGCAATTAGTAATGTGATAAATGTCTAATGTACATGCAATATAAGAGAGGGAAGGTATAGATGGAAAAATAACAAGCTACCACAATGGCAAGAATCATGCAAAATTCTCGAATCCTGGAATGACAAACAATTTTGCAGTATTTCTCGTCAGTTTTGCCTATTTCAAAAATAATTTCTTTGGCGGAGGAAAATCGTATATATTTCGTAGCACACCAAGTGGTCAAGCAATGTACGTGTAGATGATGCAAATAGAGCATTAAAACTCTATGCGAGATGAGAATATGTACGTGGGATGTTTGGCACATTACATGCAAACAAAGGCCTTCTATTGGATTCAGTGACGATGACCACTACAATCGCCTCATGAAATCACATCCGGAGTATCTGGATAGTTCATCTCAGTGTTGATTAAACTCAAACAAAGGAACGGTGCTATTTATCACAACGCAACACAAGATACGGAGGAAACGGGATATTATATAAGCAGAATTAGCACCCAACAGCTGACAGCGCACACAATGCGATATTAGATTTCCGCTCAACTAACGAACACCCGCACTCACACATGAACACGCACGAGAAGACAATTCTCGTACCGTTGGAACGGTAACACATTTTCCCCTCGAATCGATAGTGCGTTCTGCGCATATCAGATGTCGCGGCAGAGAAGCGCGAACGCGTGCGCCATCTCGGTGGGGGGGGGGGGGGGGATTGCGCGCCCTTCAGGGCACCGAAGCGCCGCCATTGTGCGTCGCCACGCAGCACAATGGCGCCAGGTGCGTAATGAAATCGCGCCCTTCATTAGCCCTGAGCGACACGCGGGGCACAGTGGGCCGAAACGACACCACAGCTAGTTGGGGTGCGTCGAAATGAGCACAGGCCCACGAATGCGGGGTTGTGTAGTGTACGCCACGGACAGTTGGACCACGCGCGCCGGCATTTAGTGCAGCCACCACCAGGGCGCAGCAATTACGAGGCGGCTGGGTGCTTCTCCAAGCAAATCACCCGGCTGGTCTCTCCTTAGTCACCTGTGCCTTTATAACTCCGTCAGAGCTGAGCAAGGAGCGAAGAAGTTGCGTGAAGTGTGTTCAGTACGAGCGTTCTGATGTCAATGAAATTGGTATTCGGATAAGGTGACCATTGACTGTGTTTTTGGTTCGTGCTCCTACGGCTACGGAACATCACTACGCAATTGCACCAGGCAACGAGCCGGCTTCCTCCTCACGTCTTCTCTCCTGGACGTCGACCGTGCAAGGCCACGGACTTTCTGCGGAACGTTCTGGCCGCCAAAGACGCGTCCGGGCTTGGGCACTGTCCTCTGCGCTCTCGGCCTCCCGGCCGTTTTTGTACGCTTCACAACGACCTCGCCACCGGAGGGTCTTTCTCTATCATTCGTTATGTTGTGAGTTCATTAAATGTTGGTCTGCCATCTACTTGAACTATTTTTTCTTAATACACAAGATATACACAACTTTGTTATTTGAGAAACAATTAAGAATGTTTTCCTATATAAATATAAAACATTTAGAAATTTCTGAGAGAGAAATTTACAAAGTCTCTTTTGGTTAAGTTGGTTCGTATCCAACTCAACTGATTGAGATGAGGAGATATCTTGGAGTTTCATTTTAATTATATACAGCAATGTTGTAAGTTCACTATTTGAATAAAATAACGAACAGTTCATCACTTCCGTAGCATCTTTTACACACCTTCAGAAATAATTTCATTAAATCGTTCATATAACGTATTGCTGTTTTTAAACTAGTACAGAAATCGATACAAACGAGGTTGAAAATCCCAACATTGTTCTAAAAATAACGAGTATTCGTAAATTTCTGATAAATTCACATTCCTAGCAATGGCAAAATGTTAAGCAGATCTGCATAATTCGCTATACAATCAAAGTAACTACATGTTCAGATCCGCTCAAAAACAAAATCAGACTCACAAAATACACGCAAAAATGTGTGGCTAACATGAGCAACGTTTCAAACGAAATGGGTCCATATTTTAATCCAGGTTAATCGTTTGTATTTAAAAGTTTCGTCTCTTAAAGTATTCACGTCTCAAAGTTCAGCGCTATCCAGCAAAACGTTTCACATTTAGGTTCATCGTTTGTTTTTCGCTGCGCAGGCTCGTGGCTGTGTGGAGTCGTCGGGCGCGGAGGGCTCAGGCGGTGCGCGCGGCGCCCATTGTCTCCCGAGCGAATTAATACGCGCGCTGCCCTGACGGTTATGGAGTGGCTAATGACCCCACGGACGCCCCCGCGCCGCCCCCGCAGCCGCGACCGCCTCTCCGATCATTGAATCGGCGCAAGATGCTATCTCCTGATTAGCGCCCACGCGTCGGAGGGGGCCGTGACGCCCGGGGGAGGGGGCGGGGGAGGGGGCGGAGGGGCGAGTGACAGGGGGCGTGGGAGAGCAGATTTGTGGAACGGCGCGGCGTGGGTCGTATCCAGAGGGGTGCGTGCGGCTTTGCGCCGTGTGAAACGCGTAAAGTGAAACGGATCGGGCAGCATGCGGTTCGTGGCTGCGCTGTGACTTGGTTTGTTTCAGACATTAAATGAACACCTGAGCAAAGGACAGACAGGAAAGTTTCCATTTATGTGCATACATGAGAGCTCTTAGACACATATCCACAAGAAAAACGCCTTAGTAATTTTCCAATAGTTGAAAATGTGTTGACTTCAAACGAGTTTTGGGTAATTTAATAAAAAAATGTTATTTGCGTTAAATTTACATAAACATATTTGTATGGCATGAAATAATCCTGGAATCTTCGTTCTTTTTGCGCATAAATTAGATCAAACTTCAAAAATTCCCGTCAGTATTTTTTTTCGTTTTTCTTTTTTTTCTCTTCCCGACATCATATAATTCTCCTCTGAAATTTGAATGTCTTAATCCAGTTCTAATTACTCAACAATTTTATGATCTATCCATTTTAATAACTTCACAGACAATATATCCACAAAGAAACACGTTAAATGTTTCGTTCTTGTAATAAATAGTCCACCAATTACAAAATTTAAGCATATATATTAAGAATTACTTTTACGACCCGTAACATATTCGTATTTTTTCGTTATAAACAGAACAAGCTGTTTTATACTGCCAAAATGCTATTGTCAAGAATCGGTTATTTAGATGATCGAATATCAGAAACACAGGATAGGAAAGAATACTTCATGAAAATCAGATTATCTGATCAAGAAATCTGTAGTGCATATTTGTTGAGAAGAAACGATCTATTGCAACTATTGGTGAGTAATACAAAGGCCTTCATCCCGGCTGTTAGACTTTGTTACGAACTACAAGAACTGAACGTGAGGGGAATAATTTCTGTCTGTGGTTGTTGCTTAGTAAAACAAAACAAAAAACTCCAGCAGTCCAAATTGCTACGCGAGTTGTGACACATCCTCCGCAGCGAACACGATAGCCCACGGAGCGCTCTTCATGTCGCAGCACGCGCGGCCCTTGCGGCGGCGACCAGCACACGCGCGCGTCACGGCTTCGCGGTGCACCGCAGCCCGGGGGCGGGGCGGGGCGGGGCGGGGCGGGGCGGGGCGGGGCGGGGCGGGGCGGGGCGGGGCGGGGCGGGGCGGGGAGGAGCGGGGCGGGGAGGAGCGGGGCGGGGCGGGGCGGGGGCCGGGCCGGGCCGGGCGGGGCTTGGCGGGGCGGGGCTTGGCGGGGCGGGGCGGGGCGGCGAGCAGCGGCGTTTCCCTCCCCACCACTCACGAGGGATGCGACGTCGATGTCCTTGTTTCTGTCCATGTATTTTAACGCCGATGTTTTTTAACATCGATGTTTCATGATCTATATTTTTGTTTCTTTTCCGATGTTTTGTTTGAAAATAAAAATTCACGACAACACAATAATTAAGTTAAAATATGAAATAATAACTGGTAGTAACATTGTTATTGATGTGTTACGATCAAAGGAACGCCGTTTGCGCTACCTTCATCGGCCAAACTTTCTCGCCCGAGATGTGCTCCATGCCCTTGTATTTCCTCTCTTTCTTCATATTCATTTTGCACTCTGAGATGTGGTCAACAAATGCCCCTTCTTCTCATACCCTTATTCGGTGAATTGATAAACACGAACGCTGTCAAATTAAATTGTAATTCACATGAATTTAATGTTAGAGGTAACTAATCCGGAGCAAAAGCATCCTGTTTGTTCCATGATGTTTCCTTACATACGCCCACGGGGCACTGCAAAGACTTTGGATGAAGATAAAAACTGGAACAGACATGCTCAATGGAAACTAGTTTACACTTACGACAACTAAAAATATATGTATTGGAATCAATACCTGCCAAAATAGTGGAGTGAAAAATTATGATGTAAAATATCCGTCCGTCACTTCATTCTAGTGTTGCGGGTTGCATCTGACTCAATAGCAAGAGCCAACTAAATAAGTTACTGAAGGTTTAACCATACAATTACAATAGAACTGTTTTCGTATATATATTTTTTAAACAAAATATAAGAGAAATAACCATCTGTAGTAGAATTGTTCGTGATCGAACGTATTTAATTAATTATTTGCCCTTCTGTTGTGTTAAATAGATAGGGATGTAAATATCAGTGTAATATTCAGGAAACCACATCTTCTGTTCTTTACGATGAAGGAAAGGTGGGTAAGGGTACTTCCGGTCCTCTTAAATAATTGCAATCCTGCCGCTCGCAGTAACACTTAGCTACACCATAACAGTAGAGACCCGCTATCCCCCTTTCTGTGCACTTGGGAGGTGGCCTTCCAGACTTTTGCCTTGCCACCCATCTCAGCACACTTCCCCATCGCCTTATTCATGACTTCCATTACTCTGGCTGTCTCCTCCACTGCCCGTGACTACTTCAGATCTGCTTCATTTTTACGAAAACATTCCCCAGACAGTTTCCTAAGCTCCACAAGCATTCTCTCCAAATTTTAACCACGTTTGATTTGACGTATATTTGTGAGCAATGTTCCCTAGTTTGAAAATTTGTAAATCGAGATTGGAAAGCTTTCTCAAAGAGCACAACTTGACAGATGTCCTGAGGCAAAGTTGCGCTCAATCATTTGAGTCAAATATTAAAAGACAAAAAAGATTTTTTAAATGTAGAAAGGATTAATGCGTAAGATCTCTTTAGAGAAATACTATGTACGTTTTGATAGTTTGTATTATAACTCTTGGATACATGATTTCTGACAATTTAATATTCAGTAATTCTTACTGTCGCAAACTTTCTGAAGGTTATTTTCTGAAATTCTTTCTTTATATCCTTAATTGATTGAATATCTGACACCAATCTTGTTTTACACAAAATGATAACAATGAATAATGAAAATATTTTAACATAACAATTGGAAGCTGCAAATATATCCGGCATCATCAATTCTCTGAATCACTCTGTATACTGCAATGTTACAGTTTCACCACTATCTTTTTTCTCTCAGCCTCAGAAAGAGTACATTTCAGCGACTATAAAACTGTTTGGACCACATAACAAATTGCAATAATCTGACAACACTCTAGGATATTGTGAGCCGCATATCCTTCACCATTTCATTCACTTTCACCAGGCAGATAATGTCCGCCGCATTCCCCACCTTCCTGAAACACTTCCTCCCCTCGCCCGGACAGGTATAAAGTGGCGTCGTATTAGGCACAAGCGCCATATTGCTATGAAAGCTCGCGCGACACGCAGTTACATTTTGACACGCATTGCCGGTCGTTACTTCGCGTTCCGACGCCGCCGCTGCCCTCCACCCCCCACCGCCGCACTACCGCCGCCGCCACCACCACCACCACCACCAACATCGCCGCCGGCACCCGCTGCTTCCAGCGCCACCTCGCCCTCGACGCCCCCGCCAGCACCGCCCCCTGTGCTCGTGCTGCAACCACCATCGACGCCGTCATTACCACTACCTTAGTTGCCGGCGTCGCCAGCTCACGACGCCCCCGCTATCCCCACCCCTCTGCCCGTGCTGCAACCACCAACTTCGTCGCCACCACCACTATCTTAGTTGCCACTGCTCCCGCTACCCCCTGCTGCCCCCGCTGCGACCACCGCCGCCGCCACCCCCACCGCCAACATTCGCGCGTAAACCGCCATTTATGTTTACGATCAATCCCCCAGAAACCGCCTCGCGATAAACAATAGCAGAGCACAATGCCGCCTCGAGGGGCGGCGGCCGACGTGGGAGAGAGGGAGCGCGTCTTTCGGGAGAGGGGACCTGGAAGGGCAGTCAAATGGTAGCGCAGTAGAGTGGAAATTGCACGGAAGAGTATAGGGAGGGAGGAACGTATTTGAGAATACAGTTAAGAAGGTGGTAATGTTAATCCAAGTGGTAGGTTGGGTTGTAGAGAAAGTATTCAATGCTGGTAATCCGATGCATGGACGTGGGACCTTCTACAAATGATTCAAACATTCAGATCATTCATGAACAAAAGACTTTGCACATGGCATCATAAGTAGTTACAAACAGTTTCACCAGTCATAAAGTTCTAATATTACCCGATCGCAAAGACGTAAGGCAAAGCAATTACAGGAGAGAGGATAATCTAGTTTCATTTACATATCTGAATAGTTTGTGGCTCGTGCAGACTAATAGCAGCAGCGTTCGGGGCGCGTGCTTGCGGAGATGATCACTCGACGGGGAAGCGGCGATGCAATGGGGTTGCAGACGATTGGCGATTGCAGTGTTGTCGAAATAGGTGTAGCGGATTGTAATGGATTGACGCGTGAGAGAGAGAATGAGGGAGTGAGAGAGAGTGAGAGAGAGTGAGGGAGTGAGAGAGAGTGAGAGAGAGTGTGTGTGTGAGAGAGAGTGAGAGAGTGAGGGAGTGAGGGAGTGAGGGAGAGTGAGGGAGTGAGAGAGTGAGAGAGATTGTGTGTGTGAGAGGGATGGAGAGAGAGTGAGAGAGTGTGTGTGTGCGTGTGTGTGAGAGAGAGAGAGAGAGATAATACGTGAGGCAACAGAGACTTCGAAATCATTATTGTCTTTACTTATTGTATCTTATTTCTCTCATGATCACGGCTGAAGTGTGGAGCAAACAAACAATATCGTACAGTCATCAAGTTCGAGCTTTAAATGTTCATATTTTTTTTCTGAGAAAATTAAGAACGTAAAGTGATGTAGATGAAATTTCATTCACAGATCTGAAAAATCCTTAATTCTGCCTTCCTACGAACCAAGAGGCAAATGCGCTCTGGGGAAGAGCGGCAGAGGTCGGCGCAGGAAAATGGGTCTTTGAGAGTGGACAATTTTGCGGAGAAAAGGCAGTGTAGTACTGTGAAAATTGTACGGAATAGGGGAAGAAAAGACGGGGAATAACGTATTAAATGTCTATGCAGGTAGAATAATTTGCTAGTGGTGCGAATAATTCACTCAAGAATGGGTTGATGGTCCAATATCTGAAAGGGAGACATTTGGAAAGGGATTGGAATCTTGAATCTCAAATCAATAAACTGCACTCGTTTTTTTAATCAAGTTGTCATTTTGTTGATATTTTTAAGTGCTGTATGAAAAAAGTTCACAATTTCTGATAATTACAATTCAGGAATTACTAAAGGATATTTCAGTTTTGCCTTTCCTTTGTTTCCTTTTTATCAATAAGCATCAATTTTGTATTTTCATTGCACAGTACAGACAGCAATCGAAATATAATCGTACGACAGAACAAGTACACAAAAAATAATTGTCATACCACTATTTAGAAATCGCACGCGATGAAAGTGAAAAGTTTGCATCAAACGACATAGCTGCAAATTACACCACGCGAAACCCCCAGGAGTAGCCCTGGCGGGGCGGTGGGCGCGCGGTGGCCGCGTCGTTAAACCGGTGACTGGGTACAAATCGAGCGCAGAGGGACGCGGCGCCCCCCCCCCCCCCGCGCGTCGTAAAAGGCGCGTAAGTAGCCGCGCAATCTTGCGTTTAACGGTCCCTAAACCCAGCGAGGCGCGGCGCGGCGCGGCGCGGGCGGGCAGCCCCCCTTCTGCCCGGCGACGGCCAGCGGGCGCCGACGCGACGGGTTCGGCAGGCGGGAGACAAGAGGGCGGCGGTGGACGGAGGGTGCTGCGTGGGGATGGCGAGTGGACGGACGGTGGGCAGCGGGTGGACAGCGGAAGAGTTGTCAGTCGGTGGGCAGCGAGTGAACTGAGCAAGGGTGGGCAGCCAGTGCGCAGTGGGTGTGTAGCCTGTGGGCAGTGAGTGGGCAACTGGAGGGGAGCCCGTAGGCAGCAAGTGAACTGAACACGGGTGGGCAGCCAGTGCGCAGTGAGTGGGCGGCGGGGGGGGAGCCGGTGGGCAGCGGGCACGGAGCGAAGGGCTCCGGGGGAGGGGCGGGAGCGAATGTGGAGCAGAAGGGTACGAGGA
Organism: Gryllus longicercus; assembly: GCA_038098605.1. NCBI lineage: Eukaryota > Metazoa > Arthropoda > Insecta > Orthoptera > Gryllidae > Gryllus > Gryllus longicercus. Next base: position 171,466 of record JAZDUA010000721.1, on the reverse strand, counting down.
GGGAGCCGCCCGTCGCAGACGTCAGCAGCCGGTGGCAGGAGAGGGGGGTGCGGCGACGCGTGTGCTGGAGACGTGCCAGACGCACTCAGCGCCAATGACGGGCGGAGACGGTTGGATGAGCAGGCACAACGAGGGGAGTGGCATTTCGGGAACAAATTAATTTATATTCATTTGTATGCCTAAGTAGTCTCTGAACAGATACAAAGTTTGCACATAGATTTACGATAAAGTTATTCATCGCATTCGCATTCAAAACCTCCACAACAGAAAGCGGTTACCCAATGTGTGAGTCGACGTAGCAGAGGGGCACCTAGGGAAAACTAGAAAACGAGAGACCGTGATCGCGATTAAATATTTTACATCTAATTGATGTTCTTTAATAAAAGTATTTGTTTACAGTCACAATGAATTGTCGTCACCCAACTAAGAAAATATAGAAAGGTAACGGCACTATAAATATTCGACCTTAATGTACCATAGAGTTGTTCCAGGCTTCAAATTTCAACCAAAAGAACGGCCAACTGAAGTCAGATTGAGACGTCAAATGGAAGTGGATATTTCAACCGAACTAAGAACGTGCGAAATAAAACATGGAAGGTACACGCGGAAGGCGGGGCGCGGGGGCTGCCACGAAGCCACGTGGTGCGACGCGATGTCTCTCTCGCGCCCGTCCGTCCGCGCGTGTGTCGTTGGAAGCGAGGGCGCTCGCTCGGAAGCGATTGGGCAGCGGGTCGCGGCGAGGACACGGACACCGCCCCCGCGCGCCGCCCCCGCACGCGTTAATGAAGCGCCGTGTCGCCCGCGCCACGTGACGTATGGACGCGCGCAATCAGCTCGCGCGTCCCGCCCCGCGGCGCTATCTCCCTCGCCCTCCCTCGCCCTTCCTTCCACTCTCGCAGTGATTCGCAGACTTCGCCCCTTCCTCTCACGCGCGGCACGTGGTTAGAATTCGCCAACTGAAGTTGTGCGTCCGATGAAGCAGACGAAGTGGAGATTTTCGCTAAAATGCTTCTTTAAGGAAATTTTCTGCCTACTTGTGTAGTAAAGAAAAATAATTTTTGTATTGACACATAGACAATTTCCTAAGCATAATGACAAGGAATTACTCGCAGGACAGGGACAATAAGGCTCAGTGTTCAACTCCCGCGTAGAATCGTGGGTGTTTGCACCGTGTCATTTTGGCGTGGTTGGTAGCTCATTTCATTATATTTCACATTCGACCCATTATGCTATCTATAATAATTCAACTCAACAATGGCCATTTGTCTCTGAGCTCAAAAACGAATGACCTTCATTGCTAGTGGAGGTCACTACTGTTATCATCTGTCCAGGAAACGGAATGCCAGGAACAGAAATGCCTTCTCCTTCGCTACACTCCAGAACAAACAATGGCAATCGTTACCAACTATATGTAAATGTTTCAATATCTCTTAGAGATTGCCAATTTTTTAATTCTTCACGAAAGATAACTTGATAATCTGACAATATACACGGATGTTTGGCATTTCTTCATATGTTTCATTCACATTATTTACATCAAAATTATTTCTTCAGTCTTTACGTCAATTCATTGCGTAGTATAATGAATGGCAAGGTATTGATGAGACTTTAAAACATAAGGGATGGTATGACATTTCATGATTTGATTTTAAAAAATATCCTATAATTAAACTCAGAAGTTAACGACTGTCAAAATAATTTTTTTTTTTATCTGTAACTATTTTTTCGCTCTGTTTGTCTGTGACAATACATTACTGTCAGAGCTTGCATATTTTTCAGATATAAACTAAATAGTTAAGTTTATTAATTTTGTAATCCATCACGAAATTGACCTTTTCCAAAACAAGGTATTAAGTGAGCAAAAAGAAGTAACGACAACCTAACTGGAACAATAAATGCCCTGTGGCTCCACAGCAGCCCCTTTAACTGTCCGTGCTCTACCTCGCCTGCCGGTTACGTTCCTCCGCCCTCGCAGCGCGACCGCTGACGCAGCCCCTCCGTGGCCGAGCGCAGCGCCCGCCCCGGCCGCCGGGAGCGCTCGTTCCGGTCGCGCCTCGGCGCAGCGCACGCAGCGCGCCTGGCGGGCGCTTAGGCCGACTGGCGGGCGGAAGCGGAAGCGGAAGCGGAAGCCCGGCGGCGGTGCACACGAGTCGCACGGCGGATAAGGTGAAATTATCGAGACAAAATAGATGAACCGGCTAGAGTAACTAACGGTGCTACAACAGCATATGCATTCTCCATTTAACTGTTGTGTAAGATAATAATATTGCAATATCTATTCTACTAATTTTTCAATTACCACTTTAGTAACTTAGGGTAAAGAAGAACATTTACAATTTGTATTTACAATTTTTCGAAGATTTGTCGAAGATTTTGAAGAAGAAATGTTTGAAATTTTAAAGTGTTGAATGACAATCTGTCCTACACCAGATTTATAAGCTTACTTACAAACAAAGCAGTAGAAATATCAAAAAATATCAGTTACAAAACCAATAGTTTGAATTAAATCTAATTTATATATGTCATATAAAATAAGAAATTATTTATAAATTTCTGGTCTGTTAGATTTATTTCAACCATTCATTTGTCTTCTAAAAAATTGGTATTGCGAAAGAGTTTTCAAAATTGCACGAAGAAATATTTAGGCATGTGTAAAAATCCACAGAAATGAAATATTTATTAAATATAATTATTTTAAATACATTATAATTAATAAATAACTTCTTATTAAAATTATTTTCACTGTGTTCAATATCAATTACGATCATTGATAAACGAGGAATTCGTAAATATCTTTAAAATGTAATAACAAAAGAACAATTTTTAAAATGTTATAAAGAACTAGGCAACCCTTGGTTGGTTAAATTTCTTTTTTTAAAAAAAAAGAAAACCCGATTTAATTCAGTACGCGAAATCCTACATCCTATTACATTCCTAAGAAAATCTCCCCTTCCACCACTCCGGCGATGCAAATTCTTTGCCTACTCTTCCTGCGAAAGAGCGTGCCAACTTCGCCACCTCAGCGGGGAGTCCCTCGCAGCCTTTCCGGCGCAGATGCGGCAGCAGCCTCCTTAATTGCGCGGCGCCGCCAAGGCACCGAATTAGCTCCCACCCTCGCCCCCTCCCCCCCTCCGCCACTCGCGCCGATATATCTGCCAGTGGCGCCGCGAGGGCGACGCGGCGAAGGCGCGAATTCAATAAAGCCATTTGTCACCTGCGATAATGCAATGGAAATAAGTTACGACGGAAGAAAATAGGGCGAGAACATTTTTTTGTTCTCTCGCGCGTAAATTGGAAAAATGGAGCTCCGTTCCGAGTTCATTATTTACCCACCTTAAGTAATTCGATGCGGCTTTGCGGGAAGAGGAGGGAATTGCCACGCGCGAGTGCTGCTCCCAGGCTGGCACATTCCGGAAAGTGGCGTCAGTTTTCCAGGTAATTGTTCTCGATGTGCAATATAAAAAAATTCCTTTCATAAAAATATTAAATTCTAGACTGTGGTAAAATATTAAGTAGTTCATAAAAAATCATTACTTTTAAATAATTTGCTTGGTTAAATAAATTTGCAAGATGAGAAAGATAGCTTCGATTATTAAAACCAATATGAACAATGCAACACTAAAGAACGTTTCTGACCAGAATATGTGGTGACAAAAATAATCTCTCAATCTCTTATTTTTTACATAATCTTCTTTTAAAATTCAAGTAGGTATTTGCAAGGTGAGTGATTAAATAAATATAAAAACAGCTTAACCGATTTTACATCAGCATATTTTTGAAATATATAGGCTTCGTTAAATTCTCTTAATTTAAGGGAGGTTCATTTTACCTACGATTCCTACAATTCCAAGCCACTGTCTTCTCTCAACGTATAAAATTTCTAATACATGTTGTAGAATTAAAACGTAAGATTTCAATAAAAATGTGACAAAAACAAGGTACTTATAAGATATCAAATCCACACTTCGAATCACAAATGAATGCATCTAGATACATAATTGGGAGTACAAGAAAAGTAGATGATTTTAGAAAGGGTGTTAAAGCAGGATGGGATTCAGAAACGAGGGGAGGAGGAAATAGGCGAGGAAGTGTGATGCGGATCGGAAAGAGGAGGACGCCCCCACGGAGTTTCGCCCCGCCGTGTGCGTTCATTAGGAGCAGGTAGGCCGCGGGGCGATTAAAAACGGGTGCCGGGGAGGGGGAAACTGCTGGCTCCGCGGGAGGGGGGCGGGGCCCGGCCTCACCCCCTTCGCTCGATAATTGCAGGACAACCGCTCGGAAGAACAGCGGCCCAGTACGATTTGGAATGTTTGTGCAGTTGGAGAACTAAACACAGTATTTTTACAACTGGAAATACGAGACTATATCCGTTAAACAACTTTTTTCTCATTCTGCATCCGATTTTAAATAGTTGTGTGTGCAAATAATATGGCTTACAAAATGAGCTGATGCTATACAGCTTGATGTGGTGATGCTATTTTCGTATTCAGAGCGGACAAACAATAAAATATTTTCCTCTGTTTGCGAAAACAATATTTGTCAATCGCCTCTACTTCAATAAAGTTGTTTACATCATAAACGTTATCAGTGTAGAGAAAAATTCACAGAAAATATATTATCACAATTTATACAGAAACGTACCTTTTTGCAAACGCACAACGAAGTATTTTTTAATTGCTCTTTACGTGAATAATAAAAAAAACTAAATGAATATTCTGTTTTTCTGATTTTAAACAGTGTCAGATCAACTATTTCTTATTTAATAAAAACAATCCAATTAACTATTACTGCGATTATTTTTACATAGTTAGATTTTCATCTAATATAAATTATTTGCATGATGCATCAGGACTCCAATGTGTTTTCGATATTATTGTCGTGTAGAAGCACGGTTTCTAACCAAACATACTGTATTACATGTTTTAAATTCCAAAAACATGAATTTCGAAATTCAAAATTTAGAATATATCATATTCAAAATTCAAAAAATAGTATTTAAAAGTTTACGTATTAATAAACAGAATCAGATTCTCGACGCAAAATGTATCAATGACTAACCTTTAAAGTGCTTTGCATCTTTTATCACTTTTCGTAAATAAATACAAACTTCATGGACACGCCAGACGTCTTTTACTCAAAATACTGTCGAAACTTTTTCACTAATATTTCTGCCTAGAATGGATTCCGAACTTTCATACGAGGGCAATTACATTCAAGAATATTTGGAAACACAATGAAAAGAAAAGTGCGTTATTTTCGTAATAATAGCGAACAATTCATCTTGCAATGTGAAGAATTCTTCGGTTCAAGAAATAGGACGTTCAAGAAAAAGGAGCGTAAAGTGAAACAAACGAGGAGGTGAGAAGTATACGAAGAAAAACTCATATTAATAATAAAACTCCAAATAAATTAACATACCAATACTGTCATCGATTGCACATATCATCAAAATAATGTTTACAAATTAAGAAAAAAACTACATTATTACAATTTCTACACACGCTCTTTCGAATCCGAAATATAAGTAAATAATTGATGTATTTACACGAAATGAAATTTTGATTATAGTATCAGTAGCTTAGGTCCCTTTAAACTCAGTAACACTTTGAAAATTACGAATGGAAGTGCATTAAATTTCGATATTGGTCTTAATTTATTAGAATTCAATCGATCGCATCCGAAAGGCGAATTAGTTTGATAGTGTTTGTTTTTGATACATCATAATTAACATGATGGTGTGGCAATCAACTACCCGCAAAGGCAGACCAGAATGTGATCCCCGACCAATCCAGTGAAGTTGAGGTGAAAGCAACAAATTCGCGGGTAGTTTCCTATGACGTCTTCCACTTCCAATTCCACTATCTCCTCTATCTTCATGTCCATCACATCGTTATTTCACAACGCATACGGCATACTAGAGAGACCAGATGTCAGAGAATGTCAAGATTTCGAACTTCGGAACTAAAACAATTGTGGCGCTCCCCCAAAAATCCATGTCATATATACATAAATATAAGCCATTCCAATAATTTGTAAACCACCAATAATATTTATTAACAACGAAAACTTTGTAAGTTATTAAGTTTCAATTTGTAATATCACAAAAACACTAAAAAGGAAACGAAAAGTGAGCCGACGTAATGACAGTTTCCCATGCTCGATTTCCAAAAACCGCTCTTCAACATCGTCCTGTAAGAGCGTTCGGCTAAACCTCAGCCCATGTGTGATCACAACACTCCGCGTGAAAAAATGATTCCGCGTCCCATCAAATACAGAACAATTCACAACATCAAAAGGCAAATAACAAACAACGGGAATTCGCAAATAAAGTAGAACGAGCGCTGCCAACTGACACATCGCGCGCAGGAAAACCAATCAAGTAGCAGCTGCGTGCGGTGGAATGCAGAGCGGGTGCAGCGGGGGCGGGCGGGGGCGGGCGGGGGCGGGCGGGGGCGGCCGCAGCCACGCGCCGGCTCCCGCGGCGCACTCGCTCCCACTGCCCACGCAGCGGGGGGGGGGGCGACGTGCCCCCCCGCCCCCCCCGCAATTCCCTACCCCTGCTCCGTCCCGCTCCAACTTCCCATCTCTCTCCCCGCCTAGGTCTGTTCCGCCCCACCCCCGTCGCCTTCCCCCCCCCCCACTAAATATTCACCCATCCCCGCCACGTCTCGCCTCCTCTCACAAGCTTTGTCCTATACTCTCCGTTTCGCCTCAACGTCCGTCCTCACCACTGTCTCCATCTGCTCCCCATCCTTCTTCAACGCTCTACCCACCCCGATTCGCCCCATCCCGGGCCCATCTCCTGACCAATGTCACTCCACTCCGTTTCACCCCATTTTCCTCCCCCTCTTAATCTCCACCTATTTCGTACCATCCACCGCTCCTCCCAATCCCGACTGCCTCCTCACTTTGCTCTGCTCCCAAACAAAAACCGCTCCGCCCCGCTCTGCTCTGCCCTCCCTACACCATCTCAATTTCGCTTCATCCTAACCGCCTCATCCGGCTCCATCTCCAAATCAATCCCACTTCGCGCTGTCCCGTCCCACCGCAAACAAATATACCATTCGATCTTCACCAACATACACCCTGCAGAAAGCAAAACTTCCTCTCTGACCCTCCCAAACTAATTCCCGCGTGCACCTCTCCCTTCCAAATCCCTCTTGCATGCACCTCTCCCTTCCAAATCCCAGCGTGCACCCAATATTCTACTATCCATCTGACTCATCAAGTGTGTATAAATCCACTTTTCTCTACATCACGTTGTTTTTCTCTATAAGAAGTTCCTCCATTTCAGATTTTGCACAAGAGAAAATTACTCTTCAGTTTTAGATTCTACATGTGTGTGCATATGATTCATTTAATGAGCATCGTAAAGTGCTAAAAATATACTATAGAAAATTAGATTCATTTGCGCTTAAACACACTGACAGGGCGTCGTCCGATCGTCAGAGAGGAAAAGATTCTTTTGTGAGGAATACATCTTACGCGAATATATATTTTTAACTCAATATGATTTCAACCATGAATGATTCGTGACAATCTTACTGTTCTAAGCAATATAGTTTTTCTCTTCCTACTTGTTGTTATCAATGTTGTCGTTCTTGATTTAATCAACTTCCTCTCCTACATTGACTTTCATTCTGCATGTTATAGTCAAGGCTCTTACAAGTGTCATAAATAAACACTTAAAACTGAAGTGTGACAGAACTTTCTTCATCATCATCATCATCATCATCATCATCACCATCATCATCATCATGTTCTTCTTCTAATAATAATTATTATTATAATTGTTATTGTTGTTATTATTATTATTGATATTTTTATTAATTATATAAACTATGGCGAATATATTGAAAACCCGTCGATATACTCAACTTCTCTACTTAAATCGAATCCTACGTTTGTTTTGAAATTGTCATATGTAGCTGAAAGTTCTTAAATTCCAATAGATGAAATTCATTTGAAAGAGAAATTGCCAACTTGAAGATACAGAACGGCAAATTATATTGCATTATCCGACGGGAATGAATATCCTCATATTAACAAATATACGAAAATGAAGTCTGGCGTCAATTTTGGTGTAGATTTTGAAATTGCTTTACATTCACTTTTAATTTTCTATATAATCCCCAATATCTGAAGCCCAATTCTCACTCGGCACGCTCGCGCTGTCCGTCCGCGGACTCGCAACTTCTCTCCGCCCCTCTCCGCCTGAACGGCGTGCCGGGCGCGGGGGAGGGATGACGCCAACGGGCTTTCGAGAGATTTCAATTACAGGATCGAATGCGCCGCTTCATGACTCTCTAATCAATTTTTACCCGGCAGCTTCTTTGAAAAACAAATCGACGTTCCGGCCCTAGTTGTCATTTCCGCTCTCCAGAGCTTTTGCTTCCCGCGCCCGCGGCCCTGCATTTCCACATGGAGACCCTCGCTGCGCTCATTTCGCGCAGCGCAGATTTTCATTGCAAACTACATACACTGTGACGAAAAGTATCCGGACACGTCCAATATCGTGTTATGGTGTGGTCGTGTTTTTCATGGAGGGGGCTGGCACCCCTCGTTGTTTTGTGCGGCACTTTTCTGTGGCACACGTCACAGGGCTACGTTGATGTTTTAACCACCTTCTTGCTTCCCTACCAGTCGTTATAGCGAAAAGATCTAATCTGTAATTGAATGAGGAAAATAAACAAGAAAATGGAAACTTAGAATACTGATTAATAGGTTCAAACCTATTAATCGCCCATTTCGGCAGCTCCGCGACATCAATTCTTAATTATGCACGGCTGAGAGTACAGTAGTGAACTTAAAATTTGTAAATGAGCAAGGCGTACGTAACTAAAATATTATCAAGTTATTTCGTACTGTGTCGCTTACCGCCACTTTAGACGTTTCTAAAACGTTGTCTTTCCTCGAGTTAACGTGTACACAGATATATGGTATGGCATATGGACGGGGTACGTTGTTTCATTTATTCACGCTATTTCTTAATATTTCCCTAGAGAAAATTTAATCATCACGATGAAATTGATAACAACAGACTTTTTCCTACCTAGTGAATCTGAACTAGTAGTAATAATTATAAATATGGACAATATTACAGGTTTCATTTTGATAGTACTGAGGAACGATTCGTCCCCTCCTCCCACATCCAACAAAAATTTCAAAGAAAACTTGCGCGGATAGTACACAATTCCCATCTATTTTTATTTCATATGACCTCCTGGTTTCTGTTTTCAATTCACCCTCTTTTGAATCATCTTCATTGTCCCCTTGGCCGACCACACACATTCTAGAATTTAATACGACTTTTCAATTTGCACTCATAGTACCATGAAACTGGGAAGTTGTAGCTGCGGGGCCGTGTCACCCGCCATGCCTTCCCCGCCACCTGTTTCGGCGAGCGTTTCGACCCCTCGCCCCCGCCCCGCCACCGGGACCACCCCCACGTGAGCTGAGGCGCGTCGCTCTCCCCCCTCCCCCCTCCCTGCGACCCACTCGCTCGATCGGGGTTAATTTGAACATTATTTAATTACGGGAAAGGCTCCTTTTACAAAACACTCCATCGCCGGACGCAACAGGCCACACCTCGCGAACGTTTTAGCGTTTAGAGTTTTTTTACCGACGATGAACACGACAGCAGGGGATGCGCGCAGATTCATTAATAACCGCTCGATGATTCAGGCTTTTTTGTGTTCGTCGTTCTGATCGATTGGGACCCTTGCAGCTTGCAGTTGAGTGGAGATAATTTATTTTTCTTTTGTTTTACATTTAGTGTGAGTCTGACGAAATCGAGTGAGTACATTTCATTGAAATCCCTCTCTACTCATAAACAGTAGTGAAAGGTAAAATGACAAAACATATTTTTGACGTGAAACTTCTTTGCTTTTGAACAGCATTTGTGTCTTGCTAATACTCGATTTAAAGAAACATTAAAATTAAATATCGTTTAAATCCTTTCACCTGTCCTACTTTGCGTTTATTTTTTGATATCTTTTGTACAGCGTAGAAGCCATTACTCTATCTGTTTACTAGCTTTAATGTGAATACCGACCAACTTGGACCACGCTACACGTTATTCTCCGAGGCCCAGTCACATTTAGCCCAGAGAGATTAGAGTGTCTTTAATCGCTATGAGAAATAGTCTTTTCGACTGTATTCATTAGACAAGGTAGTTAGCCAAGTTCTGAAATAATATTGTTTAAATAATAGTAATTTAAAACGTTTTCGAATACTTTTGCCAGCTTTCATGAATTCCGCAAAATTAGATATTTCTTGAGCGAGATGAAGTCCTTTAAAACAGGATTAAATTTTTCTTTCATATTTTAGTAAGATCAATTAAATAGAACTATTAAATCGTCATATTCCATAATTCATTCAATAATCGTATTTACAAATTACTAGCATTGCAGTACTCAGTAAAACACGACACATGGCTGAATGGGGGAGTACAATAAAACCCATGCATGCAAGAGAGAATAGAATGTTTTGTGAAAGATACAATAGGGTCATTCATGAAGAGTGGTGAATGCAGGAGAAAAAGAACCATTATGAATATTCATGGGTGAATATCACTGGAGCATTTTCGAATTGTCAACGAAACGTACCAATATTACCAAGCCATAACGTATTTCGTAATCCAACTCATTGAGAAGATAATGATGTCAAATTTTTCATATCGAACGAGCGCTTGACCGGAATTCGTTTGGTCAGCACATAAAAATCATGGAGAGAGTCTGGGTGTGGGTTCCTTTTTCATTAAATGCTTTTTGACAAACCCTTCCCCTTAATTACATAGAGCGGCTGATGCGTCTTCATCTTTAAAGTAAATTGAAGCCATGTTTCTTGCAGTCACAGCAGCACCCTCTGGGAAACAAAATATTCTATCATTCCGTTTTGCGGTGGTTATGGACGCTGGTTACGGACGGTTACACCCAGGTTACACCGCCTCTCGTATGTTTTGACTTCAAAAAACATGGCGGCCGCTAGTTCGACGTGCCTCCGCCAATAGCGCTAAATCTATAGGGACAGCCACTCTATGTAGTATGTTCTAGGTCGTTGGGTCCACGTGAGTCGACGAGCGAAGTGCCAATAGCGCGGCAGCGGCTGGGGCAGCGGCTGGGGCAGCGGCTGGGGCAGCGGCTGGGGCAGCGGCTGGGGCAGCGGCTGGGGCAGCGGCTGGGGCAGCGGCTGGGGCAGCGGCTGGGGCAGTGGCTGGGGCAGTGGCTGGGGCAGTGGCTGGGGCAGTGGCTGGGGCAGTGGCTGGGGCAGTGGCTGGGGCAGTGGCTGGGGCAGTGGCTGGGGCAGCGGCTGGGGCAGTGGCTGGGGCAGCGGCTGGGGCAGCGGCTGGGGCGGGGCCACGAGGGCTATCGACCTGAGCGCACGTGGATTGCACGTGTGAGCCCCCCGGGCCCCGAATGAAGCCGCCCAGAGGCTGCGGGCGCGGCGCGGCGCGGCGCGGCGCGGAGGGCAGCCAAGGGATTGTTCGTGAGCGCGCGGCCGCCGCCGCAGAATTCGACGCCGCTCGCACGCGGAATACTGAGTCTGCGGCTGCGCTCCCACGCGCTCTCGCGCCGCGGACCCAGTCACGAGCCCCAGTGACCCGCGGTGCGCGGGGGGCGAGGCGCTTGGAATCCACGGCAACGACCGAAACAGGACACTTACCTCGGAAAATGGCAAAACTTTTATTGTCTTCTATACTATATACGTAGCGTATCCCTACACTGTTTGTAAGGATACTGCTACAAACATAGAAAAATATGTCTTAATCGTCATATTGATGTGTTCTTTAGGTTTTTCAAAAAATTCACAAATGTAATGTTTTTATACTTCACTTAAGTCGTTAATAATTACATAACGGGCATTTTTTATACATTATTGAATTTGTGAGTACAAATGCATCAAATTATTTCTGATGAGGTTTTTCGGAAACTCAAACGTTTACTGTGAAAATGAGCTTAAAATTGCGAATTTTCAGAAATACTCAAACAATATTTTCAAAAATGACACTTGTTCATTGTGATCACATTTTGATTTATTATTTTTATATTTCAATAAAGTACACAAAGATATTTTTTGATATATCTCTTAAGTCGTTAATTAAAGACATTTTCCACACATTATTGCATTGTCGCAGAAAAAGTGCTCAGAGAGAATTGTTTTCAAAGTATTCGAAGTTTGATGTATTGTTATTAAACAATCGGATGTTTGGTTCATTTCAACTGTCTACTGCTGACCAATAATACATTTTTCGATAGTGTTTTTCACTTTATTATGCATGTATATTATTAATCCATAAGCGCAATTGCTGATAGACCTGTACGCTACATACATCCATGGGTAACACTAATTATTTATAAAAAATAAAAGTTTAAATAATTATTATTAACAATAATGTATTTATTAAAATTGTAGTTTGCAAAACTCCCACACGGATCCCCGTTCCACTCAACATTTGACTACTTCTGTTACACAACAAACATATGACAAAAACTAACTTCATACAATTTCACATGATGAAGTAAACAGAACTGTATCACCACGCGAACATGTACAGCACACAGGGCGGCGTAGGCTCGAGAGGGAAGGTGTCAAGCAAATTACAGAACAGGTGTAGGTCATTTCTTGCGCGCAGCAAAGGCGACGATGTGGGGTAAGGCAATTAATTTGCATACGAAATGTGAGGCAACGCGGAGGGCAATTCCGCGTAGACTGTCTCTGGCTTATTAGCCCTTCAGGTGCAGGGCGCGAAAACGGTCGTAGAGGGGAGGATGTTGGGTATTTCGTACACAAACGACAAGGGTGGAGATAATCCTTCTCTAATACTTTCGTGGAGTTCACTATAATATACAAAACTTTATATTGCAATTGCACCTGCAATTAGGTTAATTTATTTTCACACAGTTTTGTCACTTCAATACCATATTTATTTAAACACATACTTCACAATGTCTTTGTTTTAAGCCTTGTGGACTATCGCCTTCAGTGCCGCCTATGTCCGCATTAACTTTGCAATACCTAAAGTCGTAATCTCTTCCTATGCAAAAACCGTTATATTCCTCCCATATTCACCCCCTTACTCACCTTATTGAAACACTTCTGTCACTATCGTCACGTTATCACAGTCAACAACATCACAAGCATGTCATTCCCCTTGGTTGTGCTCGTCATACACCATCAACACTTCCATCATTCATATCTCCATATTTCCGATTTCTGGCCTCTGTATAATATGAGAACTATACTAAACATGTGAATCGTACCCCCGAATTAACTTTTTCGCCTTTCCTCATAGTCTGCTTTTTCGTCTGCACTTTCCGGCTATTCTATCTCTCTCTCCATTTCTGCCACCGTCGCCTCTGCAACTCGTCATCCCTGCCTACCTCGTCCGCACGTTGCCGACTTGACGGTGCTGAGGGGCAGCCGTGCGAATTGGCCGCTGCATCATTTAGCGTCACAAGAGGCGCGGGCGCGCCGGGCTCACCGCTGCAGCGGCTGTGCAGGTGGCTCAGGAAATCCGCAAAGCATCCGACACCACGCAACATCCTTAAGAAATCTACGAAGAATCCTGGAAGGCACCTAGGTAGCACAATATTTAGGGCAACATGGTGTTTCCAGACGTTTTTCAATCCTTGTCGCCTCACAATGTTCTTGAAGACAGATTCCTCTTTCCGACTTTTTTAATTGGATGTAAAACTGATATACTATTAAATATATATTTTTTAAGTGTAATCATATGAAACATGAAGGGAAATTAATGTATCAATGCATTTATAAAGCAATAACATGTGTGAATACGATCTTACCGTGGGTTAAATTGTAATTAATATGTCATGAATGACTCACCCTTCAAAACGTATGTACCAACGCGCAAAAGGTCACTCATAAAATTCGACGTTTCCTCCAACCAGCAATAAGAATTAAAATGTATTTTCGATTAAGGAAAAATGCACTACTTCACTAATACTAGGGGGAGTGTTTATGACACTTTATAATGCTATGACAAAAATGTCAGGTACAGATTGAAGAGAAGCGGGGGAAGACAACCGGATACAGGATGATCGATTCGCGTCCCCGCTTCCGCACGCGCATCAAAGCCACGCGGCCGGCGACAGAGCCCCGCGCATCGCGGCAGCGGCGATGAGCTATTTTGAGGGGCCGCCATCGACACTAACTAGATCTCGACGGGGCGCGCGCCTGCCGCCGGCAGCAAAGCCGCGGGCCGCTGACGAGCCCTGAGCGCCAGCGCCAACAGGGGGGAGGGCAACGCCCCCACACACCCACGCCACAGCCCCGGTCGACGCCGACTCTGCAACTCGTCGGCCCCGGCTGCGCCGCTCCCGGCCCCTACACGCCTGCCACTCCCACTCCTGACCCAGGCACCTCTACTCAGAAACTCCCGGCGCCGACATCTCTGCTCCACACCCCCACCCGCGACCCAGACACCTCCGCTCCCGCCACAGTTGCCCACGGCGACGGAGCGACGGGGAGCGGGGCGACGGGGAGCGGGGAGGTGGGGAGGTGGGGAGCGGGGAGCGGGGCGGCGGGGAGCGGGGCGCGGGGCAGGCGCGGTGCGGTCAGGCGGTGAGGCTGTAGTGCGAACGGTACCACCGCCATCGCTCGCTGGGCGGTCGACGCCGCTCGCTGCCCCCCCACGGGCCGTGCGCGGCGCCACCGCGCTCCGCCCACCCCGCATTGTCGCCACTGCCCTCTGATCGGATGACGCAAAAGCGAGAGCACAGCTGCTCCTGGCGGAACTCCACTTTGCCCCCTGACCGCCCGACGTCACCACGTGTCCAATATCGCAGTGAATTGTCAAGAGAGATGGCTACTCTAACTTCTCTATACGAATTCTCTTCAGAATGGTATTTTATGAATTGAAAATGGGTAGGATTTTTTCATGATGGATTTTCTAAAACGCCATAGGTTTGAAAATTCATCCATTTTCAAACCATCATTTCCTTCTTCGTAAACAATATAATATGACTGTATTCTTTACACTCTGAGTAAATGTATGTTCATAGGACTATACACTGAGACACAATCGCATGAGTTCTTTTTAAAGTCGAACATACGTTGACCTCATTAAATCTGATATTTGGCTTTAGATTATTCGTGATAAGTCGACAACGTTTTATCTCCTCATTTTTGCCTTTTGAATCGAACTACCTCTAGATCACAGCGTTGATGTGCTTCAAACCTCTGTCGCAAGCGCTTCATACCGGCTAAATTCACTCACCGCCACCCCTGTCCCCTGCGTGTCCTCCATTATCGCCGAACCGTTCCTGTGACCCTTCCGCCCACACACGGCTCGCTTCCATTGGACCCTTCTCACCCCCGCCCCCCACCGCCCCGACCCTCTCCGCCCCGCAGTCCCCAATCTGCGCCGACCCTCCCTGCTCTACTCTGATCTTCCTCCCCGTTCCGGCCGACCGTCCCCGATCTATCCTAAAACTCCTCCCCGCTCCGTCCCGATCCTCCCCGCCCTACTCTGACCTTCCCCGCTCCGCCACGACCCCCTCCGCACTGCCCTGACCCTCCCCGCTACCTCCTGCCCCTCCTCCCCACTCTCATCCTACACTCTGCCAGACACACCCCGCTCTGCTCCGATCCTCTCCACTCTATCCTGAAACTCCTTTCCGCTCCCACCCTACACTCCCCCTCGACACTCCCCGCTCCAACCCTCCTCGTCCCGCCCCGGCCCCATCGCAAACTTCATTATCTGCTCGGCAGAGAGCGGCGCACGAGCCGACTCGTCGATTATGCAGGCCCACTACAATTGACTGCGGCGCGCGTTTGCACGTCGTGAGCGGGCGCGCGGGGGCGGCGGCAAAGGATCGCGGTGGGTTTAGTGCCTTGCCACCTGCCGCCAGCCCGCCGCCCGCTGTGAAGGTGAGTGTTCTGCCCGCAACACGCGCTGTGGTCGCTGCGCCGACAGTTGCTTTCACTTGCCGTGGATAAACCGCTGAATGCACGGCGGGGTTTTAAATGAGTGGGAGGTGAAAATGTTGATCTCATAAAGAAATAAAGTGTTTTGCACGTAAAAGCCCACATGGCGCAATGCTGTTTTTAGCATACGAATGTTCGTTATCCACCTATATTGTTCAGATCAGTACTGACAATCTCTTATATTAAATTCAAATACATCCCCATAGGATTGAAACACAAAGAAGCTCATATATATATATATATATATATATATATATATATATATATATATATATATATATATATATATATGTTTCATAGCGAAAAACTAAAAATAATTTACTGCTCGACGTATTGTGTCTTCAACAGATATTGGAAAATATAAAATATACATATTTAAATATTATTACCACTCAAAATTACATATTTTAGGATAAAAATATAAGAATGTTTCATCGATAATCTGAAATGTAAAGAAAATAATAGAACTACCTAACCAACAATTTCGTAATAATAAATGTTAAATAAATAATTTCATTTTATTCACGTGTTATTTCAATATTCGTATTTCTTTTAATACCATTTCCCCGGGAAATGAACCCCGAATTTAAAAAAAAAGTACGGATCGTTATTTCCTGCAACCTTCTCATCAGCTCTCATTCGCTGTACGCTGCCATTGTTCGACACTGAGCCCAGAGATCCACGGCTCTTTCCGGCACGGACGCCGGCATGCAGTCGCCGGCATGGCGGGAAACAAAAAAAAAAATCCGAAAATTTTATGCCAGTGGGTGCGATTTACTGGCCGGCCACCTGGCACCGTCACACGCACGCGACCGCCCGGCGGATGCGGATGGGGGGGGGGGGCGTGGGCGGGGGGGGGGAGGAGTGGTGGGGAGAAAAAAAGGGAGTTCAACAAAAGGAATCAAACAGAAGAGGCTGGTGGTGTAGACGAAGAGCGCGACAGTCTTGGAAAGGAAAATGGATCAAAGAGGGAGAGACAGAAAAAATGGGGTGAGGGAGAGAAAGGATAGACTGTGTGCATGATAGAGCAAGATAGACTGATAGACTCATGTGAACGAGTTCGTGTTCAGGAGGGAAGTAGAGTAGCCCACAGAATGAACGTCTTCAAACAGAATGTTATAATGAGGCAAAGTGCACAATATACGTATGCGAAGGAAAAAAAATAGTAAGCATTGCCTTAAGCTCATATTTTATCTACTTTTTACAAACTATTCAAACTGTTATTACTATTCAAACAAGTGGTGGAGAGAAAGAGACAGAGAGAGCGAGACAGAGAGAGCGAGAGAGAGAGAGAGCAAAAGAGAGAGAGAGAGAGCAAAAGAGAGAGAGCGAGAGAGAGCGAGAGAGAACGAGAGAGAGCGAGAGAGAGCGACAGAGAGAGAGAGAGAGAGAGAGAGAGAGAGAGAGAGGTCGGGCACTCGAGGCACGTGTCACCTACCTACAACGCGAGCGCCGCGCGCTATAGAACAGCTGCGTGGGCGGGGCAAATGGAGAGGCTCGGCGACAAAGGGGCCGAGTACACGGCGCTGCACATGGCACGGACGTGCGGTTTGCATGGGAATGGAGTCGGCGAACAGAGGGAGAAGAGGACAAACGACTAGTCTGATGTGGGGAAGGGAAAGAAAGAGGTAGGGCGAAACGAGAAAGAGCTGGAACAAGACCAATAAAAGCACAATAAGAGACAGGGAGAGAGACCGAGAGAGGGGCGGTGAGGAAACGAAGGCAGAGAGAACGGCATTACTAAACAGGAGAACATACACACGTACAGCCAGCACAGGCACAAAAGCATATGGTGAGTACGTGAAAGTCTCTCTGGGTGTTCGTGTTGGGTGGATGAGAGAACGTAAATACCGGTAACTGCGGAGTTAGAGAAGAGCCAGCGAGTTGGCTGTACGATTTTCGGAAACGAGTTCCAACCAGCTTTCGGGAATTAGAGTTTCATTGGGTCTTTGGAAACTGTCTCGCAGTACGAAACATTCCAGGATCTCTTCAAACTTCGTTACAGTACTCCCAGTTCGGGTGTCATTCTAAGAAGAGAATCAGGAGATGTCTTGAAAGATGATTATCGAGATAGACAATTATGCAATATTCGTACATTCATTCATACGATTATTGTATTTAAAAAAAACAATACTGTTTAACAAATTCGTCAGCTTCAAACAGTACATACATAATTTATCTCACTAGAAATACTTCACACAATTATTATGTTCAGTTAAAAACTCAAATTTCAAAACAATACTCAACATGCCGATAAAAGACTGATCAAACATTCTCAATTGTTGGCAAATGAGAAGAGCCTTTTTATCAGCATGTTTCTCGTAAAGAAAGAGTTCATACCTAAGCCAACGAAAGAGCTTAACGAGGAGCATCCCGCTTATCGGTTCAATTAAACCTCCTCCGAACGCCAAGGCACCGGAGAGCGCCCCGTCCCAGCGGCGCCACAGGCGAAACCGCACTCGAAATTGAATTCTGCCGCGGGCGGGCGGGCGGGCGGGCGGCAGGGCAGACGACGCGGGCGACGCGGGCGACGCACCCGGAGCGGGACGGCCCGGCGCTGCAGAAGGGCGGGCGCGCGCGCACGTCGCCCCTATAAATAAAAGGGCGCTCTCGTCGATATGCAACGCCCTGGGGGCGGGAAGGATCCTCCCGGCGCTAATCTCGCCTTCTGCGCGTCGGAGAGCGGAGCAGCGGATGTAAGGGAAAACAAATCTAGGGGGATGAACATGGCAAATACGTTTTAGCACAATAGAACTCTACAAACAGGTATTTATGTACCAAACCGGATCTTTTTTATTTTTTTACTTTTAATTTTTTTATCATCCTATCGAGAAGAAGGTAAGTATTATTTTTAATACTAATAAGAAAAAGTACTACAAAACAGTATTAATTTTCTGGGGATGAACATTAACTATTTTTGTATACTTAAAAATGTGGAATTTGCAAGTGCAGATGGTTTCAGAAATTATAATAAATGTGTGTGCAGTTCTCATAGTTGACATTAGTGCTTTAGGTTCACTTGAATCCACAATGTTACAGTTGACTTTTAATTACGTACACATTTATCACGTACACATTAATTATTATTTAAAAATCAGGAAAGGATCAGAGCTAAATTATGAAACTTCAAAGCACTGGGATATCAAAGACCACCAAATCATATTTACTGATGTAAAAATATTCATTAAACTACAATATTTCAAATTAAATTTCATCACAATGATTTAGCTTTTAATAAGTTTAGGTTAAGAAATAAAACAATTTCCCCACTTTTTTATGGCACGTTTTTGCTTTAGGTGGTGCTAGCGTCCAGGGTTTGGACGCTGAAATTCTAAACCGGTCGATCAAAAACGTTTTATTTTTGCGACGTTTAACTGTCAGTAAAATGAAACTTAAGAAGTTAATGTATAAAAGAAATATATTGACGTGTATGCGCTCGACATCCAAAATGCGCACGACAGCAATTCGGGCAGCGATCAATAAGTCGCAGCATTGTCATGGTGCGTCCAGGCGACCTGGCTGCCTCACCAACTACGTCGCCGACCGGCCTCCTCATTGGCTGTGACTGTTTCTGGAAGAGTCAGTAGCAGTCAGTCAGCTACAGTCGCAGCTGCAGCCAAAAAAAAAATCCTTCGTACGCCTTCCTTCGGAGGTGAAGTAAAGCCGGCTGTCCCATGTTAGTAGATTTACTTGCATGTAAAAGATCCTCAAGCCTAAATGACGCCTCTGAGCAAAATTCAAATCGCCTGTTTCTCGCCCAAGAAATACCTCCTTCCTCTGCTAGTTGGTGAAAGGAGCGTAGCGAAATTTGCGTGGTCAGACAGAAGAGCGGGCCTGATGGCCCGAGTCTCGCCACGTAAAATAAGGCATCAATTCAATTCAATTCAATTCAGTCACAATCCACGTCAATGCGCGTCACACGTCAGGGGCGATCCCGCTAATCCACGTGGAAAGCACGCCCTCGCCAACAGACTTGAAGTCAAGATCATCAGCCAACGTCATTGCGTCTGGAGTGGCCGTGCAAATCTACGTCGAGACCGCCCTCGCCGGGAGTCAACCCGGCGCCCCTCCAGAGGCATCTAGAGGAGGATCCTAAAGCGACAGTATCAGGACTTCACGGCAACAGAATAACTATTACGACACGATTATGACTTCACGGCAACAGGAGACTACTTTGTATGTTTTTGTTTTTTTATTTGGCCGCACCTTATGTGGAGCCATGTAAAGTTACGTTGTGCCAAATAAACATGTTTTCCTGAAAAGACTTCATTTTCATATATAAATACACAACATATTATACAGCATAATAATAATAGTAGTAATCGAAGTGTCTTCATCTAACATGTGTGGTGGCATTCCAACGTGGTTTTGAACTTTGATTTTCCTCTTGTTTTAGAGATTTGTTATAACTGATTGGCAGACTTTACTGACATTTAAACATGCAATGTATTTGTCCGAAATGTTTGAGAGAAATTTCTTGAACCTAGAACGATAGAATAATAATGAATAAATATATTTTGTGAGAAGTGTGGATACTTAACACGATAAAACATATACAACAATATTTTGGTATTTATAATTAAAGTATATTATTAAACAAAAAATTAATATTATTTCGTAGAGTTGATAACTTATCAATAAGTTTTATGAAATCCAAATTCATGATTTTGTTGTATTTCTTCTTTCTAAAACCAGAAAACCCAAGGTAAAGTTTTGCACCGGCAAAATACGCCCAACACAGCCAGCAATGCTAGTATGCAGAAAACATTTCCATTACAGCCGTCGCTGGTAGTTCACTTCACGGAAAAAAGGAGAACATGAGTTACATCGCCCAATGCCCGGTTCGTGCATGCATTTCGTCCGAAACTCATTTCCAGAGACTTCAACATGTAACAGCTCGTTTCTACGCGACTGATTATTTGAAACTACAAAACAGCATGCTACACTAGAAAGTGTGTTGTAAAAAAGGAGAAATATATCTGTTTCCCAGTAACCTCCAGTTGACAAAATCATTACATATCGGCTAGTCACAAGAAAAAAATAAAAAGTTTGTGTCGGAGAACCGCAGCAAGCTTCAAACGTTATTATTTCTCTACCCTGACATTTGAATGTCGATTGCTTCCCTTTTGTCTCAGAGAAAATTAGTTGAACAGCGTACGTTTGACATGGTGGTACACGTCCCATTTATTAAGTGTAAACATGGAAATATTACCCTAATATTATTTTTGAGGTAATTGTTTATACCAAATGACATGACTCTGTGATGGCGATGAGGCGACCCTCATCGGAAGGTCTTGGGTTCAAGTCCCGGCGCTGGCGGATTTTCGGCACTCGCGGAATAGACAGGTCGAAGAAATGCAGCCACTGGCTGCTCTGGTCGTTACATTTCCGTGTGTTTATCAATATCAGGAGAACGCAGGAGGACTACCCTAACAAAAGGGCCATCGAGCACGCGCTATCTTCTCTTCCTCACCCTTGACCCTTCTCTGCCCGTACATACACATCCGCTTAGATTCACTGCATTTACCCACATGTCTGAAGCAGACGAGGTATTAGAGCTTGTCCCGGCTAGACCGAGGCTTGTACCCCGCCGTGTCTAACAAGTTGGATGGGTATCAGCACGCAAGGTAGCGTGTAGGTCGCCGCCGGTTCTTCCCCACGGGTGGAGGAAAACGACCCGCATCTCTAGGCACACACACACACACGACACTCAAGGGGGCTAATGAACAAAGCAGCTGAAGTGCCCAGAATCTATAAATCTTCTCTCACCAACTCTGCAAATAATTTGGAAACGAAGAAAACAGCGCTCCTCGCGGCAGCCACACAAACCGCACCGCAGGCGCAGTCTCCGTCGCCGCCCTCCGCCGCGCCGCTCCGCCCCCGCGCGCTCCCGCCCCCCGCGGCCGCTGCCCGATGCTCCATTGTCGGGAGCTCGCCTTCGGCCACTCGAGTCTGCGCGCCCCTCCCCCCCCCCTGCGCCGCGAGCCGATCACAATGGCCCTCTCCAACTAATTGCCTGCAGACGCGCGCGGAGGATAAATACTGCTCGCTCCCGCTGCCGCCGCCCCGACCCTCCTCTCCGCCGCGCCCGAGCGCGGGCAGGGGCGCGCTCGCGGACTCGTTATATTGGCTTACGAACGCTCCCGGAATGTGCACGGGAGCGCAGACCGTTTTCTTCCTAATAGAAGTCTGCTAAACAAGCTACGATGTATATTACAAATGGAGTCAATACAGTGTTATGTTGAAAACATACTTCATCCCTGTTACCGTTAAAATGGGTTACGTTGAACCGATTGCGAGTTACTCCAAACTTAGTGGCAATTATTATAACTATACTAAACGTAGACTGACTTCACTAGTGACGAGACTTTATGAAACATATAATTATAATCAGACTGTAACAATACTTGATAGAGTCTCTTTCTCGTTTTGGACGTTTAATCCTATGCATTTTAGTATTATAAAAGAAAAACACTAAAAAATATAACCGAAGATTGTGTGGCGTTATTTTACTGCAAAAGGGATGCTGTAGACCACTGTAAATGCGGATGTTGATACAAATATAAGCTGCAAAAGTGAGGCAGTGTACCTAAAGAACTGCTTATTATTTTTAGTTGTTGGCTTTGTTCAGTTTCTTGCATTGTCAATGTTAAAAGAAGCCGAAATTCCAAATTTTACCAACTAACTCCTATTTGCTGAGAAACGTTGTTTTTTACGAATCGAAGAACTTGATAAATTCATTTTGCTTTTCTCTTTTATGATATCATCAAACCTCCGGTAATATATTTTGATATAATGTATCAGTACCTTTGTAAATTGATAAGTAATTAAATTCAAAACAGGAACCGATAATCATCTCGAGAACGTAACTGTTTCCGTTAACTATTTCAAAACTCGTTTTAAAATACCTAAATCGTGTATCCAAGAGTTACACGTAGTCGTAATAGTCGCGTAATTCGGATAAATTCATGTTTGCATTGTAAACAATAATTCGCACAATCCACTGTATTTGCAAATGAGAAATTGGGCAACCTAATGTAGTTTACTCAAACGATTTTCTACCATTGAAATTCACATGGGACCTGTATATAGTGTTGGTGTAACAAAAGAAACATTGTAAACAAAACAAGGACTGAACTCTTGAATTGATGTTTTGCCCATTAATGTTGCAAGGTAATTATCTTCATGTTTCAACGCAGGAACAAAATATTTCGTAAGCAGCCGGATCACAAAGACGCACTTAGAGGTTTCTTCACTCATCTTCATGTTGTCCCAGTTTGTTTCCAGCAAACAATACAGCCAGCGCTTCTATCTGCTTTGTAATTTAATGTAACGGCACCTCCTCTGATTTTATCGCCTACACCTTCCGCCTCTGAATCGGTTTAATCCTCCTGTATAGGCGAGTTCGAGGCATGTTGAAACCGATAACCTTCTAAGCGCAACAGCAACGGGCTAATGACCCAATTTTCGTCTCGCATTATATTCCGATTCGCGAAATAACGGCCACCATTTTCGCTCGAGCCATCAGATACGGAAACGACGCTCCCATCTAGTGCAACTGTTCCATCCGCTACGCCGCAAGCAGTTCCCTTGTTCTCTCTCTTTGTGCGCATGAAAGATACGCAACAAAGGAGAAGAACTAATCAAACTCTCAGGCCATACGCAACGCCTATCTCGATGATAGAAAAAAGAAACGATCTTTTTTTAAAAACGTATTTGAGCGTCCGCTGAAATGGCGCGATGCTTTCTCGCACGCCTCGTCACTAGGGGTTTTCCCTAATGGAAACGTCTGACACGACGCCTCTGAAAGGGTTGCATCGCGCCGCAGCCGACACGTGAAACTGAAAACTACTCTTGGCTGGGGGAGTGTCACAAAGAAATCCGCTTCAGTGCGCAAAACGTGAATAGAACGCGCACGACTCTATCGACACAGGGAACGAGCAGAAAAGGACCTCGCCGGTTTGCAACGCGCAAGAACAAACGGTACAAGGGCTTAGCGGGGACTGCTGTGAGAGAGCGATGGAGAGGGAGCTGTGAAGGCCTAAGGACGGTGGTGGTTTGGCGGCGGTGTTGAGGGTTTGGAGAGGAGCAGGAAGAGCGAGAGGGACCGTTGTAGGGAGAGTCTGAGAGGAGACGCCGCTGACGGTGTGGCAAGAGGAGCATCTTTAGGGCTGGAGACAGCGGCCGTGATGACTCGGAAGTAGATTGCAGGATCAGTGGAAGCAGCAGCGGAAGAAGCGTAGTAGTGACGGGCAGGACGTGTCAGCTAAGTTGCGATTCCCGTAAGTGTAGTGCGATTTTTATTGTGGTTGTGATCTTCCCTCGGGGTATGGCGAGTTCCCGCGCCAACATGCACGTCGGCTAGCGGGGTTTCTCCAACTAGGTATATCCCACCAGCGAGGCCCAGCCCCAGCCGGGACAAGCTCTAAGTACTAGACGGGTCACCCAACATGTACTCTATTACATTTAATTGTGTGTGTAAGAAAGGGGTGAGACTAGAACAAGGAAGAAGGAAAGATTGCGCGCGGTCCATGGGACGTTTGGTAGGGTCTGCTCCGGCATTTTTCTGGTGATGATCGGTGAAACTACGGAAAACTACCGATCACAGCAGCCGGGCGTTAGGATTCTCCTCCAGACAGCGGCTGAATTCGACCTATGTAGGCAGTGGCGAATAGTCTGTCATCGTCGCGAGGGAAATCCAAAGTCCTCCCGGCCAGAGGCACTGCACTGATATCAGTTGATGCACTGAGCCATTTTATATGGCAATGAAGATATAATGGACCAATGGTCGAATGAGAAGCAGGGGAAGTGGGCGAAACTTGAGAAAAACTGCCGTCAACCCACATTGTCAGCAAATTTTACATTTTAGAGAAAGAATTTAACGTCGTTGGCAGCCGAGCGTCCGGCGCTTCTGAAGAAAGCCGCTGTCAAGAGGGCTCGAAACGCGTCTAGTGCGCACTGGCAGGGGGAGTGCGAAGGTGTGCGGAGCCTCAGAGCCCAGCAGCACGACTACACCGTGGACTGTGAGACGGCGATGACACGAGCAGAGGCGGGCGCGGCCGGGGAGGAGGATGGTGTCGAGGCATCGTGAAGGCAGCAGAGGCGAGAAAGGCAAAGGAGCTCTCGGGCGAGGCGCCATGTAAGGGCGTTTACGTGCGTGGTAATGCGAGGAGCGTGGGGAGAGAGATAGAGTACGCCACCGGAACCCGCGGAGTCGTCTCTAGGGGCGAGGTCGGAAGCAGAGGCGGGTGAAAGGGAGTGGGACGGGAGATGGAGATGGCGACGGTTGTGGGACGCGGTGGCGGTGGCGGAGGCCAAGGCGGGGCTGGGAGTTGAGCGGGACGGGGTGAGGTGGAGCGGATACAGAGAGCAGAGATGGAAACGGAGGCAGAGCGGGGTGACGAACGGGGACAGGAAGGGTGCGGAAATGGAGCAGTGGCAGGAGGGGAAAGTCGTGCCGATGCGAAAGCGGGGCCGGGAGCGATGGATTTCGTGGTTGGGGAAGGCAAGGGTAGGTGTGAGAATTTGGCTGACACTGAGGGGGGCGAAATGGAGGCGCAGTGGAGGTGAGGGCAGAAATGAGAGTGGGGCGTGGGCGATGGTGGGGATGTAGAGGGTGTCTCAAGGAGATAGTCATGGTGACAGGATGACGGTGGTGATGGTTGTGGTGATGGCGGCTGTGGCGGAGGCGGTGGTGTCGAAGAAAGAGCGGGAGTCAGAAGAAGCGGTGGTGGGGGCAATGGTGGTGACTCTGGCTAGGGCGGGGGCGGTAGCGGTGGCGGGGTGGGAGCGGGGGCGGGGGCGAGGGTGGGGGCGTGGTGGCGGCGTGGCAGGTGGCAGGGGCCGGGGAGGTGGCAATGGCGGAGTCGGAGGCGCAGGCGGAGGCGGTGCTGGAGCTATTGAGGCGCGTGGGACGTGCGAGGCGCCGTTGAAAGCGCGCGGTGTCAGCTAAATGCTTAATGCCCCTGCGTGCGTTTTCAGCTGCGATTAACGCCAGGGGCGCCGTGTCACCTCCATCTCTCTCTTCATCCCACTCCCTCTCTCTCTCTCTTTCAAACATACAACCTCTTCATGTCATTTGAGGATCTTTTTAAAAATACTGAGAGAGCGATCGTTCAACAATGACCCAACGCAAATAGTAGCTCAAAAATTCTTAAAGTTATTCATCACTTATGTCATATTTACAGGAATATTGAAAAAAGCCGTAGCAATGGGCGATACATTTTATTAAATATAAATATGAGATATTTTATATTCATTATTATTATTATTATTATTATTATTATTAATACAGTTCATATACTTTTAAAGAATTCGAAACATCTCTGACGGTTTTGCTGCACCGCATATCTTGCAAATTAGTAAATGACTTGCTCATTAGATAAACACGTACACCATTTCTCCTCGTTCTTTCCAATAATTTATTTAATGTTCATACCTTTAATATTTCATTTCATGAATGCAAAGGAAAGAATAGATATAAGGCGTATCAGAAGTACGATGAAAAGAATACACAATTAACAAAGACATGATATTTGAATTTATAAAAAGAGCTACTTTGTAAGCAGCTAATTAGTGATGTTTTTTGTTTCAAGAAGTTGAACGAGTATCATTTGTACTCTGATTATAAATAATAGCAGAAGATTAAAGCAGATAGTGTAGCTTTTCTCAAAGGAAAACACGCAAGGATTCGTAATATATTTGTTTTTAAGCTCTACACATCTGGTTTTATCACCCTTCATCTACCGCTCTTTCAAGTGCAAGTCGTGCAAAAGCTGACATTTACCAACAAGATGAATCACACCGTCTCTCCTGCGACCAGCAAACGACCGCGCGTGAAAGCAAGAGTATCTCACACACGCACCCCATTGAGCCAGCGTGAATGTGGGCTAGAAATTAAATATTCATGGAGCTGGCGGGCTATTCAGCGCGCCTCTTCGGGCCCCACCCCGCCCCTCCCGCCCCGCCCCGCCATTCGCCCCGCCAAGCCCCGCACCGCGCCGCCTGCGCCGCCCCGCGCCGCCCAGCCCCGACCCGCACCACCCACCCCGCGCCGCGCTACCCACCCCGCCCCGCCCCGCCCCGCCCCGTTCAGCCGCGCCCCTTTCTTCCCCGCCCCGCAGCATCCCGCCCTGCCACGAGCCGCGCGCTCAAAGAGATAGCGACGCGTCGGCGAGATCGCAGGGCAGACGCGCGCGCGCGTGCGAGCGCGCAGATAAGGCTGCGAGACGCCGGCGGCTCAATTTCCTCGTCGCGCGACGCGGAGGAGGC
This sequence comes from Gryllus longicercus, assembly GCA_038098605.1. Lineage (NCBI taxonomy): Eukaryota > Metazoa > Arthropoda > Insecta > Orthoptera > Gryllidae > Gryllus > Gryllus longicercus. Next base: position 144,247 of record JAZDUA010000721.1, on the reverse strand, counting down.
GGAGGCGACGGCGCCGCCGGCGCGAGGCAGTGCGAACCTAATAGAGACGGCAGCGAGGGCTGGGCTAGCGGTTGAAGCGGTGTTAGGCGGCGATGGCGAGGTGATGTCGGCGGTGATTGTGGGTATGCTATTGGTGGCGGTAATATCGGTGATGGTGACGATTTTTTGTTGGTGGGGGGAGTTGATATCCGTAGCGGCGTTGATGCTATTTGTAGTGGAAGTGATGGTTAAGATGAAGTAGTGATGAGGTTCGAAACAGCGATGATAGCATACATGTGATAGAGATCGTGGCGTGGAAGATCGTGGTGGTGTAGAGGAAAAAGGTAGTTTTCGAGTTGGTGGTGGTAGAGTGAGTGGTGAAGTGCTGGAAGTGGTGTGTATTCTGGTGTAGGAAGTGGAGGTGACGGTGGAGAAAGTGGTGAAGTTGGATATCGTGATGTTGGATATGATGGTGGTGGGGGTGGTGGGGGGTGGTAGAGGATGATGGAAGTGGTAGTGGAGTACGTGGTGCAAAAGGTGCGAGCGCTGTAAATAGTGGTAGTAATGGCGAACGGCGCCTGTTAGTAAACGGATGAAGCCTGCAAAACGCACGAAATGTACGTCTTATTCTCTTTAATTTCCACAGAAATCTTAAGAATTTCTCGGAAATGACGTAAACTGAAAATACAGGTGCCTACCTAGAGTATGAGAATACGGATTATTTTGACTTTCTTCTTTTTCTTTTGAAAGTCATCTCCAATACTCCCTTCGTGAATGTCCATTCCACTGACCTGAAAAAGAAAGAATAAATTAAAATTCAAGAATATGAACATTAAATTATAAAACTCGTATTTATTTCCCATGTTTAATTATATAAAAAATAAGTGATAATCTTATAATTTGCCATTTTATTCCGAATAGCATCAGATGTTTTGTTAATCAAACATTATACAAGATGAGTCACGTAATTTTAGCACATCCTGCAATTTTTGAGCGTTTGAAGTTATTGAAATGCAGTTTCACAGAAGTGCATGAGGGAATGGAGCTAGTTTATACGTATATTCAATTTAATTTTGTCACTTGTATTGTACGAGATTTTGAGATAACTTCTTTTTTTTTTCAAATATAACTATACACATTTTGTCGTCAATCATGACGATCGTAAAAAGACGAATTCAATGACATACATGATGTCATATATTAGATAAACATTTTTTGGGGAATTTTGATTGATTGCGACTCGTGTTTAACGGATATTGTAACATCCACAGTGAGCGTTAGCAGGTAAAGCGCGCCCTGAATTTGGGTGACGGACTGTTACATTCAAATTACCCGTTAAACACTAGTCGCAAAAAATCAAAATTTCTCAAAAAACGCTTATCTCACATTTGACAATAAGTATATCATTGCATTCGTTTTTTACGTTCGTCATGGAAGACTATGAATATGTATAGTTCCATTTAAAAAAAACAGTCACCTCAATCTCTCGTAAAGTACAAGTGATAAAATGGAAATAGATACATAGATGAATTAGTCCCATTTTCTCAATGAAAACAGCATTACAATACCTTAAAACGTTCAAAATTTACAGAAAGTGCTAAAACTACGTGACTCACCTGTATAATATCTAGATATTATGTAATAATAAATAATATGTAAAATGACATCTTTTCCAAGAAATATAGTATATATAATCAAGAATTTGTAAATTAATATGAAAAAGAAAACTACTTCTCAACGATAACTTTGATTTGCTTTTTTTAAATATAAGGGATAAAACGAGAGGCTATCGTGGTTTGGGAAGTTAAGATGTCAACTGAATCTGGCATACCAAAAATGAAATTCTCGACAATCCTTCACCAACATGAAAGCAAAGTCAATTACAATCTCCCCATGTGGTTTTAAAATTAAGGATAACACAAAATTTAACCGCAACGAGTTTACTATACAGTACAAACGATCAAACAAGTTATATTGGAACAAAAACATTCCTTTACATACTTACACATCCGCCATACACAAACACCACTATTTATTTACAGCACACCCCCAACCCACACATCCTGCCACCGGGGCACGGCATGCAGGAAGCATATATGCTCACACGGCTATTAAAATTACACTGCGATGACGTCACCCTCCGAACTAATTACCAAGTCAATCGCTTGCATCCAGAACCACTCCACCACCACTTTATTACATCGCGAGCGCCGCGCCCCGCCCCACCGCATATACACGCGCATACGCGCATTACGACGGCCAGCTCAAACGCCGCCCCCGCGCGCCCGCCCCGGTATGTCGGTGTACGCGCCGGTCAACGCACATCAGAGGCATTCCAGAGGTGACGCGGCGTGCGCAGCGCGCGCGTGCGGCCGCGTGACGTCGGTGACGGGCGCGCGTATCGCGGACGCGGCGGGTGAGATAACGCGCTCATCTCCGCACGCAGTCGGCGCTCGTCCGAATCGGTGTGGAGCGGGGTGACGCCGGGAGGGGGGGGGGGCGAGCAGTTACGGGGTGTTGCGGAGCGGGGCAGAGAGGGACGGGGCGGAGCGGAGCGGGGTGGAGTGGGCGGAGTGGAGCGGGGAGAGGAGAGACGAGGGGAGCCGGGCGAGGCGGGGCAGAGCGGGGTGAGGCGGGGCAGGGCGGGGCGTGCGGGGAAGGGCGGGGCGAGGCGGGGAGGAGCAGGGCTGAGCGGGGCGGCACGGAGCGAGGCGGAACGGGGCGGAGCGGGTGTTTCGGGACGGAGCGGGGCGGGGGGGAGAGGACGGAGCTGAGCAGGGCGGAGCGGGGAGGAGAGGGACGGTGTAGGCGGGGTGGAGCGGGGAGGGGAGGGGAGGGGATCGGCGGGGCGGAGCAGGGCGGGGAAGATCGAGGCGGAGCGGGGCGCTGGGGGGCGCTGCGGGGCGGAGCGGGGTGGGGCGGAGCGAGACGGAGCGGGGAAGGACGGAGCGGAGCGCGCGGGGCGGGGCGGGGCGGGGCGGAGCAGGGCGGAACGGGGCGGGGCGGGGCGAGCGTGAAGCCGGCAAATGCGCGAGGACGTGAGTTGATGACCTCGAATATCCGCTATTCATCGGCGGTCGCCGCCCGGCAGCTTCCGATTGGATTTGCGCGCGCCGTGAAAGCGCTTCTGGCGCAGACCGCGCCGCCGCAACGCACTGTGGTTATTGTCTTTTGACGCGAATGACATTTCCGTGATGGGCAACTACCCGGCTCGCTATGGGAATGTCCAAGGGACGTTTTAGGGGAACGTCAAGTGTTTGGCTCAAATAGATTATTGTGGGAAGTGTTAATGGATTTTTTCAGGTTAGCCATATACAGACACAAATTAATTTGACATGAAGAAATGTAAAATTCATTTTCCATATTGAAACATATTTTCAAAAAATCAACACAGAAAGGACAAAATATAAAATTAAATGTGGATTTGTTTTAGTTTCTATAAGTTATTTTTTTAAAAGAAATATTCAAGCGTGAAACTAAAAGTATTAGAAGACTTCAGACTTACTTTGAGTACGGTCAGAAGGGAGCCCTTCTTGTACTATATGAAATAGAAATTATTGCTCATATGATGTTTAAACATGCAGTAAGATAAAATATTCATTTATAATTATTAAGTTACCCTCGCTTTACGCTTTATCAAACGCAGGTCAACAATTTCAATCGAACGCCAGCCAGGCAAGCCCAAATACCTCCAACTGCCGGATTGGCGCAGTCTCTCCGTCTCGGGGCTCCTCCACAATCCCTTGGAGCGGGGGGGGGGGGTGCGCCAGCGTTTCGTTTGAAGTGCAGCCTCCGCGGCGGAGGGCGAGGCGAGGCGAGGGCGCGGGGCGGGCGGCCTCCTCGGGGAATCCACTCGACGTCAAACGCGCGTCCCTAATGCGTTCGGTCGGAGTCCGCGTGCGCTCTCCCCGCCGCGTGCGTCACGCTGCGCGCACGGCCGCCCGCGCCCCCGCGCCCCCGGCCCGCACTGTGCTCCGCGCTGCCCTTCCAGCCGGACACGAATCACAATGCTCCAAATTATGAAAAATGTTCTTTTAAAAATGTATTTATTTAGTTTGTGTCGCATCAACAGCTACGTTATTAGAGACTACATACATACGATTTTTACATTTTATATTAATAATATTAAGGATTTTACGATATTATGATTCCATGGTTATGCATACAAAAATAAGCTGTACTTTATATTATACTATATTATAATATATAATATTATATTATATAATACAATATCATATTATGTTATATCATATCATATTATATTATATCATGTTATATCATATTATATTGTATTATATTATATCATGTTATATGATATTATATTGTATTATATTATATTATATTATATTATATTATATTATATTATATTATATTATATTATATTATATTATATTATATTATATTATATTATATTATATTATAGAACATTATGTAACTACTTTATAATGTTAAGACTTATTGCATGAGTAGGCATGTTTTGTAAACAAGCGACGGTAGGTGCGAGTTTTCAAATTGAATTAATGAAATAAAGCAGTATAAACGAGTGGAATATGTTATTTTGTGTACAACAGTATTATACATTTATAAGAGAAAGGATTAAAGGAAAAATGTCAGAAAAAAAAAGATAATGTCATAATCAGAAAATGTATTTACAATTTACTTTAAAATTTCACTACTAATCGCAATTATATGAAGTAAATTATGATTTGCTGTACCTTTATGCTGCATCGCAGCTATAAAATTCAAACTTTCTGCCTATAAATCGGATGCTCTGATTTTGTCCTGCTGGCATTGTAAACTCGCACCTCGTGCTTGGCCGCGCCGCGCCGGCCCGCCGGCTCGCCCGCCCTGCGACGTCGTGTAGCGAGCAGCCTGCGCCGCGGGCCCTCCCAGCTGCTTGGCTGTCACAGGTCGGTGGCGACCCTGACGTCGCTGCGTCGGGTTTCGCTTGGCACTGGCCGGGATTGATCTGGCCGTGGAGGGTGGCTGCAATGGTTTCTGTACATCTGTTTGGTAACATGTACTGCATTCCTACTGTACACGATGTCACGTCGTCGAAAAATATTGTAGTCACCTGTCCCATAATTCATCACTGAGAAATTCGAATTATATGCAATTTTGCGGTGTGCCGTTGCAATGCAAAAAACGTATTATGTTCAAGAGAGCGCCATTTCCTCTTCAAAAAGGAGGATCACCTCGCAATTTGTGTTTTAAAAACACTCTCTATGTTTGTAGTTCATGAAAAGGGATTTTTTAAACTCTGAACTCAATATTAAGAAAAGTATTAGCATTTCCTGAGTTGATTTTTACTGCTTTACTTTCTTTTCACTGATTTTACTGTTTACTATCTTAGTAATTTTGATGAAAAATGGTAGTCATCTGTCAGTGGCAATCAATCAAGTAGAAATACAGTTGTGTTTCTTAAAACATTATTCACAAATTCACGCAAAAACTACCTGATTTATCTGCCATATCGCGTCAAATGGTATTAGCAGACTTATTCCACATAAGTGATTTTTTGGGTTCATTTCACTTTTTTTTGTTACAACAGTATTCCAGAAAAGCGATGACATATCAAGAATTTTTATACTTACCCATTCTCGTTTCACTTCCATTCCCCACAACTCAGTTCTACCTAAGCTCCCTTCTCTTCCCGTGCACCGTCCACTCTCCCATGAACTCAACTCTCGACTCCCTCTCCCGCTCACTTCATCACCCCCGTTCCCTCCCCCTCGGCGGCCAGCTTGAAGCGCCACCATCCCGCCACCCACGGCGCCACCTCCGCCTCATTCCGGCGCATGCAAAGCAGTCCCGGCCACCCGCCCCCCCCCCCCGCCTAATCGGCGGGTCGCGTGCGAGCGGGGGCGCTCGGAATTAGAGGACGCGCTGCAGCCAGATGAAAGATGCGCCGCGCTCCAGGGGCCAAGTTGGCCCTGAGCCCCGCGTAGTGAGAGGGCGCCGCGCGCCGCGAAGACGTAAGCACTTCAAAGCACGTGCTGGCGAGAGAGGAGTCGCTTCCGAGTTTTGATGACGCGGCGCTGAGTGTGGGAATTGAGGAGCTTTGAGCCTCTGTTCTTGATGTTGCCAAGAAATACGCTATTTAAGTGCAATTTAAGCATTTATGATAATGTCATTTACATACATACCTATGTAAATAAACGAATAAGTTGTTCTTAAATGTAATAAAATTATTTAAACAGTTAATCTTTAACCTCCGAGTTGTAATCCGTCTGAACCTATCAATATTTTACTTCAGTGTACCTTCTAATTAGATTAAAATATGACTTTTCCCTCTATTATGGTAAGATAGACGCAGAATGCAGAGAGGGAAAAAGACCTTGAGGAAGTGAGGTACTCTATTCAGCAAAGGTTCGTGAGAGATAATGTTTGACCAGATAAAAAAAGTAGTGAAAACTTAAATCAGAGAAATGTCGTGAGATATAGTTCTAAAAGTACTCAAAAAACCACTTTATAAAATTTGAAATATAAACATCATCGTTTTGTATTCAATTTTTAAAACACACAATTACTTAATTTTTTTAATAAATTATCGGTCACAATCAAAAGAAAAATATTGACGTAGCGGTTTATCAACCCTCTCTCCCCAAAGGCACTACAAGTCTAAATGAATCATGCTCTAGGTATATTAAATAAAAAGTATTGAAACTGGTCGCTGAGAGTCATTCACGGTCAACAAAATCATCGATATTGAACTTTGTATGGAAGCGCATGCGCGTTTCTAAAATATCTAAACTTTTAATTGTGCGGCCATAAAATCCATTCCCAGCATAAAGGAAGCTTTTGTGAGCAGCGCACAATGCAATGAATGTGAATTATGGCTTTCGGCGTTCACTCCGCCTGCAGCTCCCCCATGCACAGGTGCCCGAGAACGCACTCCGCGGCTCACAAGTTCCAAAGGGAAGTCTGCTTAAATAGGGATTGGAAAGAGAAAGAGAAAAAAGTGCGGATATAAATTCAAAAGACAAAACCATAGCCGACATAATTGGCTGTCATGCGGGAAGTTTTCAAGCGATATTAAAACTTCAAGGCTTATTTTCATGAGACTTGTTTGCAGGCGTACTTGTAAGCGTAATAATACACGCAGCCAGTATTATCAATACGCAAAATTGAGATTTACAAAACGTGTTTCAGGTAAAATAAAAAAATTGTCAAAATTTTAAAGTTGAAAAATAATAGAACCCAAAAATATATTAATTTTCTATTTATCCTAAGGAATATCTCTAAAAGCTATTTAAAACAAAATTAACACCAAGAGCAATTTAATAGACTAATTTACGTGCTAAAGTTATCGGATCACTAAATCCAGCTGAAGCCAGAGCTATTTGTGCCTCAGTCCCCATAATCCTCGTAAATTAGAATAGGTATAAATCACAAGATTGGGAAGAGCTTTTTAATGGTGAAAGAGCATTAAGGTAATGGATTTAAAATGGTCTGCATTGACAATATATGTCCTTATGGATGCACTATAACACACTGACTGCGCTCTAAATTGAAGAAATTACCCTAATTTCTAACAAATTATAAAGAAGTTCCCAATAAAGAAGTAGTCGTAAACCATAATTATTTTTTTAATGTAGTGTTTTTATCCAGCCGACAGCTACCTGCTCTTTTTCATCCCATGCTCTCTTTGAGACGCGTATTCGACCATTCACTAGACACCAACACACTTGCGGGCTCCTCTGATCTGGGGTCAGCAGAACGCAGGGCCCTCTGCGACAACACACACATGAGAAACAAGGGACAACCCTTGGGCCCGAAGAGTTGAATCGGTGCACGGTCTTTGTCGCCTCGACAAGCCAGGTCGGCAAATAAAAAGCCACTATGAAAGTAGCAATATAGCAAAAGAGATACAGAAAATTACATATTTTAAATACAATAACGAATGGTTAAGCCGATCAGATGGCCGAGATCGCTAAGGCAGTAGTGCCGGAGTGGTTTCGGACCAGAAGATCGCGGGTTCGAGTCCCGCCTCGGGCATGGATGTATTTGTGTATGTCTGTATGTGTTGTCCTTTCACCCCCATTATCATCATATCATCATTTCATCTTCCATACCCCCAGGGCTAACAACCGTGGGGGATAAAAATCGGATCCAGCTAAAAATGCTGGTCCCCCCCCCAAAAAAATTGTCGCAAGCACCTGCCACCGTGATAATAAATAAAAACTGAGCCACGGTAAATGCGGGATGCTTTCATGCGTGGTCCTAGTCGGCCGATTAACGAAAGAAAAAAAAACAACGAATGGTTAATAATTTTATCTGTCGAGTTCTTGATTCATTTCCGAGTATATATTCTTACGGTATGTACATATATGCTTATAATTAATATCATCTAAATTGAAAAACATATATTCACGAGAATTCACGGAACAAATAACCATTGAATATTAAAACTTTTACTCTCCCTCTGAGGTTGAGATGAACTGAAAAGATCATAACACGTTCCGAAACATCCCCGCAACTTGTGGATACAAAACATTCGCCCGAGAGAAGCCAGTGAGGCCTAAACAAGACGCGCCAACGTCGAACAAATGACGAACGACATGCGCGAGCGAGATGCGGCCTTGCGGCGAGAGTGCGCGTCTGGCTCCACGCCGACTCGAAGTTCGATTAAGTATTTGGCTGGATTACGGCAGGATTAAATTACACCGGAAGTTGGTTACGAAAGAGCGCGACCCAGCAGGAAGGGGGAAGGCGAAAGGAGTGGAACAGAGGTGACAATAGACGAAGTGGAGATACAGGAGGAGGGGAAGGAAAGTGAATGAGAAAGAGAGAGAGAGAGAGAGAGCGAAAGGAGGAGGTGGATGAAGAGGTTAAGAAAGAGAAGGTGAGAATGGGAAGAGACACCGATGACGACTCTGCAACTCAGCTGTACCAACATAAGCAAAAAGAGGCCGTGGCTAAACAGATGTAGGTTGACGAAAAAGACGGTGAAGAAACCAATAATGACAGATTAAGAAATAGCAAAGACGAAATTGATTTGGATAATTAAATTATGTATGAATCTGTCAGGATGATGTAAGGCATGGAAAGATAAGATGAAATAAAAAATAAGTCATTATGGAAGATGTGGAATACATTCTTTGAACTACCGTAAATTAACAAATGAATGCTCTTATATGGCGAGGAGAAGAGGTAAGAGAATAGGAGGCGGAAGTGGTCATAGCAGCTGTGAATGGTATGCAAGAAGCAGTGAAAACAGATAAAAATACTAAAAAAAACTTGGCACCAACAGGGAAAGTAGCAGTAAACGTCTAATTAATTTGCAGATATAGAGATGTGTTACCCGTCAACCGGATGGCACGAGTGGAGCCGACAGGAGTGAGACTACAACGGGAATCACGCACGGTAGAAGCGGCAAGGGCGTCGACGGGGCTGCTGGGGGCGAGTGGGCGGCGGCGAGGGCGATGGAGGCGGGGGGCGGAGGTTGTGGCAGCGCGCTGGCCCCCGATCAAAGCCCAAGATTGGCTTTGGTTTGGCACCCCCCAGGGGAGGCAAGCCGGCCGGCGGAGCGGAGCGGGGCGGGGCGGGGCGGGGCGGGGCGGGGCGGGGCGGGGCGGGGCGCCTGCCAGCCGTTCCGAAGACTGAGCCGCGCATAATTAAATTTGTCCCCTTCTTTCGTGCGCCGGGGAGCGGCGGCGGCGGCGGCTGAAGCGGGCCGGCGAAGCGGAGGGGCGGGGCGGGGCGGGGCGAGGCGGGGAGGACGCTGTCACGCGAGAGCCGGGCGTGGCGGGGAGCGGGGCGGGCGTGGGTGGGCGACGCCTCGGGCGAGCTGGGCGACGCGACGGGGAGTCTTGGCTGCGACACGAGAGGTCGACGCGAAGCAGCGGAAGAGCAATGTAAGGAGGCTATCCTGGCGGACAGTGTGTTAGTGCGATAAAGGATTATATTTGTTACCACATACGTAACTGTAATTTTATCGACAATGGCATACAAAGCCGCGGGAAGAGAATACCAGCAGATAAGAAATAATGCATGCATAGAAATAGTTGATGTTAAAAAGAAAAGAATTTTAACATGACCGTAGGGTACCGAAAATAGCGCAAAAATATTGAAGTGATGTAAAAATGGTGCATGAAAATTCAAGTCGCAGCTCCTATGAAATCAACGGAAACCTTCAAACGTGAAAATAAATCGGTTACACGAAGGAGTGTATGTCGTCTTAGAAAATATATTGTACTACGTTATAAATAATATACGTGTTTCAAGAAAATAATCAATTAGGAACCTAGACAGATATTTAAGAACTTTTATCTAATATTTGTGTATGCAAAATCTCGCAATAATAATAATAATAATAATAATAATAATAATAATAATAATAATAATAATAATTAACAAATTCTCAAATTAAGATTTAAATATTAAAATGTGTTATATGGGTCTTCAAATAATAAGAAACAAAAGACAAAAAACAGCTGATCAAAAACCTTAAACAAGTTACAATTTTTCGAAAAAAGAATAGAATGTATTCCCGGGCAAGTGAACAAACAAATGAAAAAGAATACATCACAAACAATTGCCTTCCCTCATTTCATGATTTTTTAGTATCTGATCTCACAAAAGAAACATCCATAAGCGCTTGGAACAAACAAATGAAAAAATCCACGCACGTGCCAATAAGCTCAAGAGAGCCAAAAGAACCACAGCATTCCCAAACCACATCCTATCCCCAACAGTCGTTTTCAGATGTCGACCGAGAGGAGGATCTGCCACATCGCACGCACACAAAGCGGCCGCAGAGAGCGTTCCAGGCGCGACGCGCCGTCTCGTGCCAAAGTGGCCGCGCGGCCAATGAGATCGCGGGCGGCGAGGCCCTCTGCCGGCGCGGCGCGGCGGACGCCTCCAAGGAGAAAACAGAGCCGAGACGCGCCGCGCCCGCGAGAATAGACCGCAACAAAGGACCCGCGCGGCGCCCTCTCCCGCCCCCTCCACCTCCCCGCTCCGCCATGCTCTGTCCTGCCCCGCACGCGGGAGCGCCCTCGGGCGTCTCGGAGAGATTTGGCGGGTGCGAAGGAGTACCTCGTGCGTTAAAGACAGCATTTCCAGAGGCAATCCGCCTTCCCCCGAAAAAAAGTGGAAAGTAGAGGCTTGTAGGAACAAGTGATGCTTATCAACGGTGTAACACATTCAAAATACTAGTAAAATATTCCTCACAGTATTTCCGATTAACTCTCATTTCATTTAACCTTGGTCAACATAGTACATAAAGCGTAATAAGTAATCCTTGCTCGTGGTCCTGACGAAGAAGCAGTACACCATGAGTCACATGGAAGCAAAGAATCAGACCTAAAACAAGTTGTACGCATGAACTAAAAACAGATTTGGAAAGACAAAATCGAGCACTGTCCATAGCCTCTTATTTTACAGAGAATTATTTAATGTCGGATATGAAAGTCACGTCACAATGAATCGTAACATAATTTCCAAGTTTCGAAGATTTTAAAGTAGCAATGAATGCGACATTTTGAATTCATGAGTGAGACATTTTTAATTCATGAGTAAGACATTTTGTACCCTACTAAATACAATATTTTTCTCAACATTGTATTTTATCACCGGAAGTACTGTATTATATAGATGCGGTACGTAATATCACAATATTACAATGTTTTTATTCACAATAAAATAAAATAATTTATTTTAGTTGATATAAAAAGGAGTTAAATTAAAACATTTTTATTTGCGTTACATTCTACATGTTTAAATTCATAATTCAGAATTGTAGATAATAGAATAAAGAAAAATATTTTGTGAATAGGCAACTGAGGACAATATGACAGGAATCCCGATGACAATTTCATAAAGAATTTTGAGATTAACATTGCCGTGACAGTATGACAAAACAATGACTAATTCGCAACACAAAATTTTTAAACGTTAAGAAATTCCAAAATAAATGAAAAATATTACTCCTAGGAAATATTTTACTGTCAATTTAGTTCTTCAAATACCGTGAATGTAATGATGAATTGTATCAGTTATAATTTTTTTTATTAGACATGCCATTTCCTATGCTTCATTTTCCACACAAATTAATAAACCACGCATACCAAGCAAGCAATAAGGAGCGAATAAATTGAAATAACTGTCAATCAAATAGGGGGATACCAAGAAAGTAATGTTGGCTCACTCCCCTACATCAAGAGCTCTTTTTCTCCATGCATGAATGATCTTAATAGGAATCATAATAGTTTGGATACTAACATTTTAAACTCGCCTACCTCAACGCTCCAAGTGGGATTTGCTCGTAGTGTTCAGCGGAGCGAACAGAAGGGCCTGAGCGACGGGACGATTTTTTCGCAAAGTTTGCGCGAAGTGCTGACGGCGGTGGGGTGCAGCACACGGAGAGGCCTCCAAAGTACCGAAGCGGAGGAGGGCGGGCGCCGCAGAGAGCGGTAATGAAGTTAACGGTTTCCAGCCCCGCCCCCGCCCCCACCGCAGCCTCCCACCCCCGCGCGGCGACGCCCTCCATGATACGTCTCCCGCCGCTCACGTCTCAGTCGCCGCCCTCGTTACCCGAACCCGCGCCCTCAACAGCCGCCCTACGGCCCCACACTTCCTCTCCTGGCAGTTTTGCATGTTACCTCTTCAAACTGCTTCGAACTCGTTGCAGCTGGTATCAAACGAGTGGCCCTGCCTTACGAGCTACAAAAGCATCGACTGAGCCATATTGGGTCACCGTTCCCAAAACCCCTTCTTTAAAGTATTCTCACCGCTTCATCACTGCTGTATTCTTCGTTTCCATTTCTGGTGAACAAACTAGTGTTCTTTCCAAGATCTCTAAGCCCATCGAAAGAGTTATTTGAAGTGAACAACATTTACCTTGCCAATTTGTATTCCAACATGAATATTCTCGACAGGTCAACTGCATTTATTGTATTTCAGTTATACTTCTTACACGAAATTTATTTTCTTTCATATCCCAAGTATTTATCATGTGTGTACTATTCTGTATAAGTTATTACTCTTCATATACTCCCCATAATATCAATCTAGATGTCATAACTGCTTCCTCAACTTCCTCAGTTTATGATTACTGATATCAGGATTCATTCATTCTCTCAAGATTCTTTAAATACCAACTAGTATTTCAGATTAAAAATAAATTTAACTGTAATCGTTGGTTCCGGTGCTCGACAATAAAATTGAGAAAAGAAGGTAAAGAAATGTTCCTGTCCTTTTCCTTCCAGCAAACGATTAATTCATCATTTACGAAGTTGCCACAGAGTCTGACATGTCCTCCATTTTTAATACTAGTCCGACACGCACCTTTGGATCGTCCGCATTTTTTAATCCCTACTCCTACTTCGTCGCTCGCTTCAACTTTTACTAGGCTTTTCGCTCTCGCCACAGCAACATTTGACAGCCCGCTAAGTAGACTTGGGTAAGTCCCGACGACTGCGACTCGCATGCCTCTCGCATCTAATTAGCAACTTCCCTTTTCAACGGAGCGGAAAGGGCGTTCGCAGAAGCGGTGGCAGCAACGACGATGGCGACGTAGACAGTGAGCGACACTGAGGTAACAGCGACATCGAGGGTGAGCGGGAGGATGATAGTACTAATAATAAGACTTATGATGAATTCGATGAAGGACCCCCATAAAGCCTGCGAAGAACGCCCCGATGAAGGCTCCGATGAAGACTCCGACGAAGGCTCCGATGAAGGCCCCGACGAAGGCCCCGACGAAGGCCCCGACGAAGGCTCTGATGAAGGGGCTTCGAAGATGGCACCGATGATAGTGACGATGATGGCGGTGATGTTGGCAAACTGATGGTGAAAATGATGGCGAATATGTCATCGATTTTGGTGAATGTGAGAGAATAAATACGAAGACAAAGGTGTGGGAGACGCTGCAACGGTGTTGGAGGCACACGTGACAACGGTGCCGGTGGCGGTGAAAGCGAAATACAGATGATGGGAATGCGGAGAGGGGAGGGAGGGAAGGCGGAGGCAGAAGTGAAGGTAGGGAGGAGACGGCGGAAGCTGTCGCGGCTGCAAAGACGGCTTCGCGCAAGAGATGTAGGCGGCGTCACGGGAGGGGCCCCGAAGAAAGGGGGAGGGGGGCAGACAAGTAGAAGGATCTCGCGGCCCTTCCCGGCCCTGCGGCCCCGCCGCCAGAACCTCGTCCCTAAATCAACCCCTTGTGATTTACGACCTGAGAAAAGCGACGCAGTTGCGTTCAACAATAAGCCCCCGGCGAGGTGGTGTCGCCGCTTCCGCAACCGGGAGGGGGGGAGGAGGAGGGGAGGAATACACAGGCTGCCGCGGGAGGCGGCGGCCGCGCAGCAGCGGCAACATACGGGCAGTCGCTGTCATAACGCACTCGAGGAGCGAGCGAGGAAATCGGCTTCTAGGAGTTAGAAGGCAGAAGAACTAGCGACGGTTTATAGGATTCATAATGTACTGTGGAATGCATAAACATTTTCTTCGAATTAAATAACTTACGTTGTCAGTTGTGTCTTATATTGATTGGTTAGTGATCCCGGGCTCGTAATTGCTAAGAACATTAGTCCCACAAGTGTAGTGCAGGCAGGTGGCGGTGATCTTCCCTCGCTATTTGATATCTGACGTCGACCTACCGTCAGTTAACGGGGATTCACTCAGTTATCTCCCACCAGCGACACACCGCCCCAGCCGGAACAACCTCTAAGCTCTCGACTAGTCTCGGCATGATTGGTAATGTGGGCATGTAAATGTGAGTGTGTGAGGATAGGACGGAGTGTGGTTGGGAGCGAGGATGGTCCGAGGTGAATATAGGACAGGGAAGTGAAGAAACGATGGCGCGCAGTCTGTGGTCCGATGGTTAGGGTAGCGCTCCGGCATTCGCTTGGTGTTGATCGGAGATCCACGGGAATCTACCGATCAGAGCACCCGGTCGCTAGAATTCTTCTACAGACAGCGACCGAACTCGATACTCAAATGTGTCTTATAGATTTCAGAAGTTTCAATAAAAAGAATCATTTGTAAATTTCTATAAACATAACGTCCAAAAATAAAAAGATACAATAGTAAAACGAGTAGTAGTTGTGGTCTGAAAAACATTTTTTACACACAAATGTTTAGTAAATATAGACATCAGATTCAGATTCAAAAAGTCCAGATAGAAAATAGCAACACAACCCAGCCTGAGAGAAGCAAAGGTGGTCCAGTCGCCTGCCAGTACACGGAGGAGTAAAGAGGCCGAGTAACCAGAAGGAGGAGGAGAGGGGGGCGTCGGCGGAGGGGGAGGGGGAGCAGCGAAGATCGCGCGTGCGCTGCCAGCTTCATCCCGCGTGATTTACGACGGCGCCCGGGCGACGCCGGAGCAATCTGCCGGAGGAGGGCGGAAGTGCCGGCGAGCCGCCGCCTCCCCTTTCCCCCTCCCCCTCCCCCCCTCCCCGCCCAGCTCTTACCATCGCCCCCGTCCCTGCGAGCGCCCGCGCGGCGCGGCGCCGAAGTCTTCATAGCGAAGGAAGCTGCGGAGCCTCGCACTGTGGCAACGATCGCGAAGAACAAATGAGGAGAATTCCGCGTTCTCTGCTATGATAACACTAGTGATGTATTAATAAAGTGTAATTTGTATTTAATAAATGAAATCATGCCTCACCGTCAGTTTATTTTATCGATATATGAACTGTTTTATTGAATTGCAAAACATAAATTAAGAGAAGAAAGAAAATAGTTTTTAAATAATTCATAAATTAACAACGGTTATGAAAAGGGATAAAACTTACACATCATAAAACTTAAGAGTAAATGTATATTAGAAAATAAAAATGAGCTTATATTGGTTGAAGAAAAGGTCAGAGTGAATTTATAAAATTAAACAAAATAAATTAAAAATTACGAAGATTTTTGTTACTGAATATTAAGCAGAATGAACACAATTTAGCATTATCTATGATCAACTAAAATGGACGATTTTCAATTTTTAATTCTCTTTACATTTCGGTTGCACTCAGCAATAGCCCTGATGCTGATGCTAACGCCAACATCGTACGCGTCTCTTCCAATAAACAAATAAATAATTTGATAAATACATTCATCGCATAAAAACCCTATTATATTTTACACTTGTTACATAAAGGGTGTTATTTCCAAAATAACAGTTTTTAGAAAAAAGTTTTATTTTTAAATTTACTATGTCTATCTCAGCAAAATGTCGACACTTGTAGAGTAGTGTAGCATTTAACAGCATTTCAGGTAAATATTATTTCAATCCTTTTTTATACTGCATTGTGTTATTTTCTGAAATCCACAAAACGAATAACTCAATGAAAAAGTGGCTGGAACTCATCTCTTTATAGCCACGACTGTATTGAGCTTTTTTCAATACATTTATGACGAAATATCCTTTTTGCCATTTTTGGACAAAGCATTCTTTGCGATACAAACACATTTAGTTCGATAAACACCACTGAGGAGAACATCATTTAACAAACGTCTTACACTAACAAAAGAGTGCAAGTTAAAACAAGGATGTGAAAACGCACAAATTATTAATATGGCAGAGCTCGCACTAAATTTCAGAACTTGAATGTTAGGAATGTTTCTGTAAGACCTAGGTACTTCATGTCCTTTCTATGGAAAAACATGGAAACTGTATATATTCTTAATGAATACATATCATTTATATAGCAATTGGAGAGCATTTATTACATAAAATGAGAATCATGGAGGAAATGTGTAGAATAGAGTTAAGATAATTTCAGTGCACGTGTTAGTGTGTAAGTTTTTTAGTGAATTTAAATGATTTGAAAATCAGTGCAAACATCATTTAACCCTACAACTTTCCAATGCAAATATATTTTTAAACTATTTATAGAAATATAAACAATGGAATTTTGATAATATTTATGAAAACATTATAGATTTTTACTTAGTTAACTTCTGTAGAAACAAGATATGAGGTTCAAAGAAAGAAATTTGGGCAAAAGTGCTTGCATTTGGAGGAAAGATAGTATGTTTTTCCTTCAAATTTTTGAGACTGACCTCTTTACCCTATCAAAGAAATTGTTTTAATTCAAAACCCAGTAAATGTTAGCACTTGGGTTTACAGCATATAGTACGCTTCAAACATTTATTCGTCGAAAGTATTTAAGAAACTATCATCTCTTATAACGTAATAATATAAGTAGAGATAATATAGGAAGATATAGACAAGAGATCTCGCTCAGACGTCTTCCGGAGAAATAAAGAATTAATTGATATGGGGCTCAACACGAGATCAGCCAGATTAAAAACTTGTAAGTGTATTTTCCTATTCGTTTCTTTTTCTTTATACATGGAAACCAGTGAAGAAACTTACTTACACTTTAAACACAATTCTTATTAGAAATCTATGAATATCGATAATTAAGTTATTTATTTTGCAATAAACTTTAATTGGAGATATTAAGATTCGGACAGTCCACAATAGAGGCAAGTATTAAATTACCTCTTTTTCAAAAGAATTAAAATTTGGTGAACCATCTCAAAGCAATTTCACCTCTTAATTTTTTTACCCGGGAGACAGAAACAAAGGAAAATCGTAAATCAAAACGACGGGGCCGCGACCTTCACTGCCCTGTTTTCGCCGCTATTACAAGTGACATAGCAGGGTGGCAGCGCCGGCGTGGAATCCGAACAGGAGGAGGCAGTCCAATTAAGTTTCCAGCGGCCAAGGCAGCGCAGACAGAGACCTACCATGGCGACGGTGAAGGAGGGAGAGGGAATACGAAAGAATGAAAGGGTTGAAAGAGGAAAACAAATTTAAAATGAATTGAGAAACGAGAGATGAAGAGTCTGCAGTATTATGACCGAAATTGATTAAATTATACTTCAGGTTTACGAGTCACATTACACGAAACAGAATTGTACGAACAAAAATGTTTGAATGCACAGAAACGTGAAGAAAAAAACAATAAAAAGGAAGAATAAAGTAAATGAGTAGTGAAAGAGACGTTATTGAGAATGAACTACCAGATTATGAACCTGACCACGTAATATGAATCAAAATATGATCGCGACATAGAATATGATTATCAACCAGAATAAGATCACTAAGTAGAACAACCATAACATGATCATAAACCAGAGCATTATCATAAACCAAAATATGAACAAGAACCAGAAGCGGAATAATACCGAACTGTGCGGGCAAAGCCCAAACCCAAAGCCCAAAGCCCAAAGCAACCAAAAGGTCGCAAAGGCGATCTGAGCGGCAGCGAAGGGCGGCGGCTGCAGCCAGAGAGAGCTGTAGGAGGCCTGCCCGCCGAGAAGCGGCGCGAGGCACAATTACGGGCGGTATGCGACCGGCGACGCGCCCGGGCGCGGCGCGCACGGAATGGCGATGCAGGCGCGCCCGCCGGTGATGAATGGAACTAACGACAGCCTCTGCGTGACCACACCGCCTGGCCTCTCGCCTCGCCCCGCCCCGCCCCGCCCCGCCCCGCCCCGCACCGCCCCACCCCGCCCCGCCCCGCCCCGCCGCGCCCCGCCCCGCCCCGCCCCTCCCCGCCCCGCTCCGCCCCGCCCGCTCCAGAGCGCCCGGCACCCGCACTCGCACTTAATCCCCCGCCCCCGTCCCATGTCGAGGACGCCGCCCCCTCTCCGCCTCGTGCGCATGCGCGGAGGGCGGGGCGGGCGTCATCGGCTTAATCGTCGTCATCATTACCGTCATCATCATTAGGACTCGGACACGAGGGGTACCGGCTTGACGTGACGCGGACAAATCTTACTGTCATGATCAGAGAGTGGTGGAAGAGCAGCGAGGGGAAGGGATAACAAAAACCTTACTCAAGTGTTTTGCAATCTTGTGAAGTGCTTCTTTCATAAAGATGTATCATGAACATTGCCTCGGGACTCATTAATAACAACGTGATAATGTTCCTAAAAATTTTATGTGGCATTAAATAATTGTATGTGATGCTGAATGATAGATCTGCGATAATATTTGTAATATTTCTGTGTAATAACTGGTTTGATGGACTAGTATATCAATTGTTTACCTCCCTATGATCATGAAATGATTTACTCTTGAATTAAGAACAGAAAGTTAAAGGAATAATAAAATGGTACAATTTGTATTAATATAAGTTAAAATCAAATTAACATTATTTTTAAAACTTGCAAACTGAGAACGAATTGTCATTTTATAATTGTAGACCAATGATGAAATCATAACGGCGCAAAAATAAAATAATGTTCAAACATGAATTTCAAGATGCCAACACGGAGGGGACAACTTTAATTATTAATCTGCAAAAAAAATTTATAGAAGACAATTCTGATATTTATTTTAAGAACAATACTGGTAGTGAAGAATATATCACGTGACAGAAGTAAGGTCAAAATATCACAAAAACGCAGATGATGCAACCCGCTTTACAGCAGTGTATTGATTGTAGTAGTCAACCCTTCCATCTGCGGACACAGTCTTTGCAGAGCGAATCAAGCACATCTAATTTATTTAAGAATAACACGTCGATGACTATTGTCTGAAGTAAGAAAACTTGCTCCACATCATCTCCATTCCACGCAGTTCATTACTACTCCCTTGAAGTAACAGTTCCTTGAAATATCTCGGTCTTAATATGGATAACAAACTCAACTGGAACCAGCACATAAATATAAAAAACAGCAAGAAAAAAATAAGTTCCATCATCCAAAATCATCATTAATCGACCTTCCCAACTCCCATTTCCAACAGAAAAAGCCATTTACAAAAAGATCATTATATCCCTCCTCTTAACGCCAATCAAATTTGGAACTGCTATACAAAAACAAGCATCAACAAGCTTTAAATAGTCCAGAACCAATTTCATAGTACAATCTCAAATGCTCCTTGATTTGTCACAAACTTACAACTCTACTAACAACTCCAACTCCACAGAAGACCATATAACTTCTCTTTTCACCCATTTCTATTACTCCATACATCAAATTTCACATCTAGCCAGCTTCAGACTTCCAAATAATCTCCTTCACAGAAGCAGAATTAAAAACAGATTCCCATACCAGGTATTCATATTCCAATTTTCCGATCTGAATTATTTTCAGAGGTGCCTGATGATTTACTTACTCAAAATAGTTCGTAATTTACTTTTAGATAATTAGAAAGTAACCCTTTACTACATGTGTAAAGTATACTATGTACTGATCTATGTATTATTTAACCTTCGAGCGATCGCGTGGGCGGTAAAAGAGCCGCCTTTGACAATAAAACAGCGCTGCGCGTTGAAGTTTGAACTCAGCAAAGCGGGAAGCCAGGGATTCTCTAGTTATCTACTGAGACACAAGATAGCGGTAATGTCTTCTACAAGAACCCTCTCACATTTGCGCCAAATTCGCGCGAAGTGGCCAATGTCTTCAGTCCCCGCTCTACGCGGCATAAACACCGCCTCGCGATCGCACCCCTTCCAATCTTTTTTCATGAGTGTGATGAGTATGTGAGAATATTTTTCGTATATTTTTGTACAAAATTTCAAAATAATTTTCTTACGCTATTTATTGTGTAAATTAAGTGAATTGGTTATTCATTACATGTAATTTGTAGAAGATTTCAGTGGATTTTAGTGATCTACACTCTTAATACTGACTATTGTCGTTTTATTGCATCATATTTAGTTACCTACACATTTTCTCTCCTCCTCTTTTCCATTTTCATCTTATTTATTGGATTTTTACCTTCCACATTCATTATATTTCAATCTATATTTTTATTATGCCATTACTATATTGTATGTATTTGCAATCAGTGCTTTGTGTAAACAAAATAAAAGACCGATTTTGCAGATTCTCCCCAGAAATTTATTTTGTGCAGAATAAATGAAATTGTTTCAATAATTCTTTGTAATCTGCTACAGTGCATAGTTGATGCTATTTAATAAATTCCCCATAACGGACGATAAAGAGTAGCTGTAATATAGAGAAAATGGATGTTATTTGGCGTCAAAAATACCGCCCCGCGATTGCGCATGTGACACTATTGTTCTGAAACAGTGGAATACAGATAAAATTCAATAAATCCTCTTTAATATAGTAACATTTTTCACGTTTGAACGATAGAGAATTGGATTGTTGATGATATTTCCAAAGGATAATACTTATTTTTGTGTTCTTCAACTTTAAATGAATAAAATCGAACAGTATTCTAATTATTAGAATATTCGCACCGGTGTCCGAAGGATAAAAAAAAATAATACAAAATCTTTCTTGAGGCTAAAGTCCTCTCTGCTGTGAAGTACTTTCCGCTGCCCGAATTCATGACATCGCTGGTAACTCAACCAGAACATATACTGCGTGCATTGTGCAGAAGATATTTCGCGTAAGCGCGACTCATATGTCTATTTTCCCGTGCGTAGAGCGAACTGGAAAAGAAGATAGAGCTTCGTACATTGGTGCGTTCCCGCGTTGCGCATTTTCCCCGAAATCCAGCATTCGGAGATCTTCAGTTTTATGAGACATCGAAAAAATTTTAATTTAAAGGTAATAAATTTATCAACGTGTTTTTTAATAAACATGCAGAAATTAGACACAAAAGAAATAATATTTTTAAAATGAACATATTCGAGGAGTCTGGCGTTTTACAGCGATTCAATCCTTTATTGACATTATTACTAGATGGACCTGCAATTATTACGAGAAACATTATATGGAAATAAGCATCATAAAAAATATATATAATTAACATGAAATAATAATAATTATTTATTATTATTATTATTATTATTATTATTATTATTATTATTACAAAATTGACGATATATCTGTTATTTGCAAATAGAAGAAGAGTCTCGTATGTCAATTTATATAAGTGTATAAATATTGTATTAAAATACAGTTACCTTTGGTTTATTTACAATAGAATATTGTACGGCATAGATTGACAAAGAAAAGGAAATATGTCCATTCGGTAACAAATATAAGAAAACAAGTTCCACGGTAATAATGACAAATATTGTGCAATCTTTCACACAAAGATTAGCAAAAATACAAAGACAGAACTATAGCATAGAAGAATGTGTATCATTCAATTTCGATGTATAATAATAATAATAATAATAATAATAATAATAATAATAATAATAATAATAATAATAATAATAATAATAATAATAATAATTTATTACTGAAAATGAGCAAATGCTAGGTACAGTTAATAGAAAAACTACACAAATAAAAATTTGAACAAGCCATACACACAAAAATAAAGAATATCAATAAAACAAATACAAATAAACAAGAATGAAGTAATATAAAAACAGACTTAGGCACGTATAAAGAAATAGATAAAATGTGCCCCTCTCTACTCTGTACACAGTTCTTCACTTCTCATTACTTCTTTACATCTCTCTTCGATTCGTAATTTATTAATTAACGATACATCGCACTTTGCCCGCACTTTCATTGGCCTTCACTGCATTTCAATGGACATCGACGTACTCTACTCCTGCACTCTGAAGGAACATCGAACGCATACCTCGCGTGCTTCTTGGAGAAGCCACCAGAAACTTCGCAGATAAATTGTTCCAGTCAACCCTGGTCCTATTCACAAAGCTCAATTTTCCTACACATATTCTTGGTTTTGAGCATTTTATTTTGTGTGAATGGTCACCCCTACTTAAGTATCATGGTATTTCAAGTATTACACTGATAGCTTTCCATGCAGATTATTGTGTACGCCTAGAAGGGAGCACGTAGCCATGCTGACTTTTACGCATAACTAAAGATTGCCAATTGATCCTTTCCCCGTCGATTTTATTCGCAAATGTAGCCGCTTTTGTCTGCACTCGGTTTGAACGCTTTAATCTAATCTCTTCTCTATGAGGATCCAAGCGATCAACTTCATACGACATTGAGAGACGAACGAAAGATATGTAGGCATGCATCTTTATGTTACAGTTATCTATTAGACTCTAGAATGCTGTCAACATTAAAGTTATTACAACAGAACAACAGACGTAAATGATAACTTATCATAAAGAAATAGCATTCAACAGTTAAATTGATAAACCAACGTCCATAAATGGTATAATTTAACTTTAGATGTAGATATCCACATAAGAAGAATAAATCACTTTCACTTGGATGTAGTGGTCATTCCTGCACAAAGTCGAACACGAAGGGAGCTGCTGTCGGGGGCGGGGCGTTCTTGAAGGACAGGACAGACTGGGGGCGGCCACTCACGCGGGCTGACACTAAGCCTCCGAGCGGGGGAGGGGCGAGGGCGCGGAGGGCGAAGCCGGAGGGCTGCATCGGGCACAAGGCGCGATGCCCTTTTCAAAATTCACCCATTAGACGCCCTTTTAAAGGGCGCAGTTGGAAGGCGCAAATCCTAAAGAAGCAAATGGCGGATAACGCGCGAGGGACAGCAGACGGCAGGGGGAAGCGGAGAGCTGCTCGAGTATGGAATTGACGTCTTAGCAAGGGGAAGAGATGAACTGATTTCCAGGATGTAATCCTTACTTTGGGTATTAGGAAGCGTCCTTATAACACTTGTCCATCTTAGGGAGAGAGAATGATGACTCATTTCCTGAATAAATAGGCGAAAAAAGATTATGTGATTTAGGAGTAGGAAGATTATTTACTATTATTATAGTTTAAGTGCGCTTCAACTTCTAAGCTCATGGGCGCTCATGCCAATTTATTTCAAGAGTAGAATGCACAGTAACAATGCTGAACTAAAATATTTAAAAGAGAAAGTATAATGAATAGGAAGATAAATTGATGATTTAAAAATGAGCAAATAAAAGTGACGCAGAAGATTACTTACTAATAAATAATAGGAGTAAAGATTACAATGCATTCGAGTTCTATTTACTAACATTCTACCAGACATACTAAAAATCGTGATTTTTTTAATACAAAATCATATTTTTAAATTTAAATCAGATTTTTATTTCAATCCGATAGTGCATGTTTTTCCTCGGGAGGTGGCAGAGATCTTTCCCCGCTGTATGGCGAGATCTGGCGCCGACCTACCGTCGGCTAGCAGGGTTTTCTTCAAACAGGTATCTCCCACTAGCGGGGCACTACGCCAGCCGGTACAAGCTCTAAGCTCCCGACCGATCTCCCGGTGTGGATGGTAGTGTAGTGCATGTTAGTGTAAGTGTATGTGTGTAAGGGGTGTAGATAGGTCAAGGAAGAGGAAGGAAAGATCGCGCGCGAGCCGTGGCCCGTTTGTTAGTGTAGTGCACCGCCATTCGCCTGGTGTTGATCGGAGAAACTACGGAAAACTACCGATCAGAGCAGCCGGTCTCTAGAATTCTCGTTCAGTCAGCGACTGAGTTCGACCTAGCTGGCAAGCTAGTGTCGCAAATTTTGCCCCTGACTGGAACCTCAAACGTCTTGGTCAGAGGCACTGCAGTGATATCAGTAGATGCACTGAGCCACCTCTCACATTTAAAATATTTAAATATTTGAAAAAAAATAATCTCTTGAATACACGTTATACTTTAAACGAACAAAAAAGAATCAAACATTTGAATATTTTAAATCAAAGTACAACAATGGTGTAGAACTCATAACAAAAATTTTGAAATTTGAATTGCCAACAGCTCCTTTTAATGCAAACACTTTTAGATCCAACAGTTATAAATGAACTCACGGGCGTAAAGTGATCGAAAAGTGTGCCTACCATGAAAAAAATTCACAGATAAAGAAACGACCACTGTAAAAGAAAATGTATTAGCACCGACATTTGTAGCTAGTACGGAGCACATATTTTTCAAAATAAGAAATTGGAAGCAGCAAAAGTGTGCATTCATGAGCAATTATATAATTCGTAAAAGTTATTATAGGTTATTGTTTACTAATAAGTAATTACTTTATATGTTATAATTTGTAAATATTTTCTTTATCGCCTAAAAATTTTTATTTATTCATTGTAAAAGTTACAATAAAATATATTTTGGATTGAAATAGACGAATGTTTTGTTTGAATAATCAGATATAAATCGTGATTTACATCCGTTATATAAATCATTTGATTTAAATCATCGAAACCCTGCATTCCACCGTCGCTTGTGTGTACAGGTGTAGACATGAGTAGCCTGAAAACACCCACAGGACAGATAATACACACGAAGTGTCTGTATTCTGTCAGAACATCAAGGATAATGGACAGATATATGGCATGTCATCTGCCTCAATTGTGTACACTCAACACAATAGCATTTACACACTATTACACGTTGCAATCTCTCTCATTCATCAATCAATCAGACAAAAATTCACGTATTGCCACTCCTTCACGCGAAGAAACAATGTATAAAATTCCGTTTCCAACACCTCGTACAGGGCATTTGGATGAGCCTGCAGAGGCTGGCGGTTGGGCGCGGCGCGGCGCGGCGCCCTTGGCGGCATAATGAGGTGCGAGCGCGGCGCGCGGCGGCACGGCCAGGCGCGTGTCTTATCTCGCTTCGCGGCGCAAACTGCAGCGGCGGCCAGCGCTGCCTGGAGTGGACGGCCGGGACGAGCGCGGCAGACAGGTGCTCACGAGGAATTCCCGTGCGGATGTAATACCCAGCGGACGTAATACCCAGCGGACGTAATACCCAGCGTGGGCGGTGAATAGTGCGTTGCAAGGATAATGGACAGATGCGTCGCTGCCACTTGAGAGTTAGACGTCTGAAAACTGAAATATGAGAAGCTGTTTGATCTTCGCGAACGAAAGAGTATGATCTTCGATCTCGTTCTCAGACCTGAACCGTAAATAATGTTTCGAAAATGTAGTTACGAAGATTGGGGGTTTTGAAAATTCAACTAAAGTAAGATATAACAAAATAATATTTTCTAGCTTTGCGTTTTTAAAACATTAAATATCAGAATGTAATAATACAACAATCATAAAAATAAAATTTCAAAATTAGAGGAATTGTTTACATTCAGAAAGCAAATTATTGATTCTTAATTACACTAATTCCGAGATAAAATTAGATAAAATAAAACTGTATAAACTGAAGAAATGAAGTGTATAAGTTCGAAACGAATGTTTATTAGATCGAATTAATAAATCAACTAATAAGACGATGCAGAGTAGGAGAATCTGACAGACAGAATAACCTTTCTGAATTGTAAACTGTACCTTCCATTTAATTCCTCACTCGCGCAGGTTCGCTGAATCATTGAACAAACGATATTAATCTTCGGAGCTTTAAAACACCGTCAACAAGCACATCCAGTCAGAGGGACAGAAACGCATTCCGGCCGGTCATTGTTCGTCCAAATCCCGTCCGATTAGTCCAAATGCGAATGCACAGAGGACATGAAAGAGAGAACGCGGGAAGTCCGAGACCTTTCCCAACTCTTTATCCTCCAGGGATGCAGACACGTTAAATGAACGGCAACTCAGCATTTGCAATGGAACGAGATGGTTCGCTAAGGCTACAGAATAAAAGTAGGATACAGCAATTACGAAAGATAGGTTTGATGCAGATGTTTAGGTCCAAAATGTTTATGGAACGGTGACAGGAATCGATAGTAGCAGCGATCTTCGTAGTATCGCATCGAGAGTAACTGGTGGTTTGCATCCAGCAAACAAAAGAAGTAATGAAGATAGATAAGAAAAAAAGCATCAATAACTTTTAAGCAGTGAGGCGGGGGCGGCGAGAGCGCCGAGTACGGTGAGGGCAAGGACGGTGAGGGAGGTGAGGACGGTGAGGACGGTGAGGGCGGTGAGAGACGACGAGGAGTGACGGAGGAGACCAGGGGATCCAGAGGTGACAATCACTGAAGACGAGGGAAGACGACGAGGGACGAGACGAGACGAGGAGGGACGCAGGGGGCGACGAAGAGTAAAGAGAGACGAGGGTCGAGGGGGGGGGGGCAACGAGGAGCATTGAAGGACGACTAGGGCAGAGAGGTCGACGAGGGTGCAAGGGCAGTAAGGGGCGACGAGAGCGATGAAAGATGGCGAGGGAAAATCAGAGAGGTGGCGAGCTCGCCACTGATGGCGAGGAGCGTGGGTGGCGAGAGCGGTGACGATGGTGAAGACACCGAATCCAGGAAGGACGGTGAGGGCGGTGCAAGCGGTGAGCGCGAGGAGGCCGGTGTCGGCGGGGAGGTAGGCGAGAGCGAGGAGGGCAGAGAGAGAGAGAGCGAAAGCGAAGAGGGCGCGGGCGTGGGCGTGGGCGTCGCTGGCGGCGGCGGGCGTCATATCCGGCCGGGGTAAAGCCGGCGCGCCATCCATCTCTGGGGGACGAGCCGCAGGTAAGCTCTCCGGACTCGAACCCGCGCCCATGGATCACCCGGCGCCATTGTTGGGCGCGTAATTGTTACTCGCCCTCATAAATATCCCGGAGAGCTCGCTCGACAGCCACCCCGCCCCCACGCGTCCACGCCACTCTCCGCCCACGCCCAGCGCCCGCGTGCAACGCCCGGAAGCCTCTCGCACTTGCGGTGCAAAACCCGTTTCAGGAGCGTTGGCACTATTTGACACCTGGGTGGCCACGCACGTAGGAACCTTTTTCCTCTGCCGAATTTCGCCTGACCGGTAATCTAAATGCGTAATAAAGATAAGGTTTTTATTCGCCTGCTGTCAATCGATGCCATTGTGATAATGAATGAAAAAGAATTTTTGAGAAGCGCATCAAGAAAATGCTCTTTAAGGAAAGTGATGGTATTTTAAATCTATACTATACCGAAAACTCATGATTTGTTTTGTTTTCAGGTGAATTTAGATTTACCTATTTTCTTCTTTGCTAGCGTCTTGTACTTCCTAAGCTAAATATCATACGGTGTTTTTAAACATGTTTTCTTCAATTACATAAGACTTTCTTTCAAATTTCAAACTTTCTATTTTTTTATTGATTCGGATTTTTAAACGGCAATGCTAAAACCCGTTTCATATTTTACACTTCAAGTGGATAAAAGAGCCTTCGTGGCATATTGTATTATTTAACGCTGTTGCAGTATCAGCTTTTCATATCGCCATCATCGCTCAAACCGTTGCTTGTAAACTTCAAATAGTATTCTTTTCCACTGTTTTCCTTATATGTTATTGTGTACACGTCTTATTCAGATAAATTCATTACGTAAATTCCAGAATCCTATATTTATATGCTATCATATTAACACTTTACAGCGGAACGCCATTAATCAAGAATAAAATTTGATTCCTTATGAAATTATAAAGTATAGCACTGATTGTCTCCAATTCCACCATTGCAATCGTCATAGGAATGTACACATTGTAGTTTGAAGCGAAGGATATCATGTTCACGTTATTTGCCGTAAAGTACTTCATGTGATGGATAAGCTGTAAAGTTTGAAATGTCATTCAACGATAATTTTTGTATTATTCTTCTATTTAAATGTTAATGCAATTCATATAATTAACGAGATGCACACCATTAAATGAATTACTCTTGTGTAGTATGAATTAGTAGCTCTCGATGTTTTTCTGTAAATTAGGCACTAACTTATTTTGGGGTTCAATAAATTCGATTGTTGCTGAATGATCAACCGGCCCATTTTCAATGGCTTCACAAAGTAATAAACTAATAATCGTATGAATGTCTAAAGTTTCCGAGGCTAGTCTTAGGAACGGCTTCGGCTGTCTGATCACGCGGCGTCAAAGTTTGTAATTCCTACATTTAGACCAAATTATCGTGGATTTCCTTAGGTTATAAACGGGCTAAGGTGGCTCAGAGCCTCATATGATGTTACTGCAGTGCCTCTGACTGGAAAGCTCTAGGGTTCGAGTCGCAACGTTGGTACGACCTTCTGGCTACTTAGCTAGGTTCAATCAACTGGGGTCAAGAGGAAAATACTAGCGGCCTACTTGATTGGTCTCTTCCGTGTTTTCTCCGATCAACCCCAGGCGAACGGTGGAGTAGTATCTACTCTAACAAACGGGCCCCGGACCGCGCGCGATCTTACTTCCCCTTTCCTTGTATCCTCATGCACACGACCACACAAATAGGTATTCCAGTTGGGAGCTTAGAGATTCACCAGGCTGGGCCGGTACCCGGCCGGTGGGAGATATCTGCTTGGGGAAAATCGCGGAAGACGACATGAAGGCCGGCGACGGAGCCGGCCATCCAGCGAGGGAAATTCACTGCCTCCTCTCACTATAAAACATGTAATACACTTACGGGACTACATATCTTGGCAGTTGATGCTCCCGGAAACACTGATCAAACAATCATTCACTCTAGGACTGAAGTATCGGTTCTTCAGTCCTGAACAACATCTCGAGAAGATAGTCGAACCTCGGCAACACGGATTTTTACGTCGTCACCAGGACAGCTGAGAGCTTTCATACAATTCGTATACTAATATCTACTGCACTTTTAATAGCTATTTGTGACTTCCAGCATGTCATACCACCGGCATTAAAGACAGTTACCTCATAAGGTTTCTCATTTACAGAAGAAGAAAAAGCTCCTAACAGCTCTCGATCACGAGGACAAAGCGTCCGTCGGAGCGGCGACGAAGGAGATAGCGGCGGCGGGGGCGGAGGAGGCGGGGGCTGAGGAGGCGGGGCTGAGGAGGCGGGGGCGGAGGAGGCGGGGGCTGAGGAGGCGGGGGCGGAGGAGGCGGGGGCGGAGGAGGCGGGGGCGGAGGAGGCGGGGGCGGAGGAGGCGGGGGCGGAGGAGGCGGGGGCGGAGGAGGCGGGGCGGAGGAGGCGGGGGCGGAGGAGGCGGGGGCGGAGGAGGCGGGGCGGAGGAGGCGGGGGCGGAGGAGGCGGGGGCGGAGGAGGCGGGGGCGGAGGAGGCGGGGGCGGAGGAGGCGGGGGCGGAGGAGGCGGGGCGGAGGAGGCGGGGGCGGAGGAGGCGGGGGCGGAGGAGGCGGGGGCGGAGGAGGCGGGGGCGGAGGAGGCGGGGGCGGAGGAGGCGGGGGCGGAGGAGGCGGGGGCGGAGGAGGCGGGGCGGAGGAGGCGGGGGGCGGAGGAGGCGGGGGCGGAGGAGGCGGCGGAGGCGGCGGCGGCGGCGGCGCCCGGGAGCGCGGAAGGTGCATCGCCGCGAGGGCGTGGGTGTCGGCGTCCTCCGCCCCCGTATTGTGCGCCGCCTGCTCCCTGTCGCCGGGGACATTTTTCGCCTCTTCGAGGGCTGACGCGCGCCACAAAGGGCAGCCGAGTGGGGCGGCGCGGGCGGAGGAAGGCGGAGCCCCGGCGGATGCGGCGCCGCCCCATGAGGAGGGGGAGGGGCGGGGCGGGGCGGGGCGGGGCGGGGCGGGGCGGGGTGGGGTGGGGCGGGGCGGGGCGGGGAAGGGGCGGGGCGGGGCGGGAGGCGATCGAGAGCGTGGGCGTGGAACGAACCGCTGCCGAAGGATGTGTTTCGTCTCTACGGAAGCTTGCATTTTACACTGCACAATGTACAGATGGAAGTTTAATAGTTAATTAGATGGAGGTTTGTGGTGTAACGGTCTACACTGCTCACCTTACATTTGTGGGTACCGAAGTTGAAGGTCGATCCTTGTGAAAGTTGTGGAGGACAAAGCGATTTCGGGGCAGGTTTTTTCGGTTTTCTCAGTTTTTTTCTCGCTTTTCATCCCAACACTCGTCATTATCATTCTATCAATACTACCATCAACATCCATAAGAATCATCCACTTCAGATATTACGAAAGGAACTAAGTACTTGGAATCACAATAAATAATTAATAAATAGTTGATTAACCATTTTGGTAACTGGTTTGCAATATTAAGACTCTCCTTTAAATATCACACAATGGATAAGCGGGTTCGAATCCCATTGCAGTTTTGTTTACTTATGCGTAGAGACGTTTAGCGTACACCTAACATCGAATGGGAAGTAAAGTCTGTTGTCCCAGGTTGAAAATTCAGATGGTAAAATAACTTGTAACTGAAATTATTCCTGCGGGATGAACTCTCACATTTTTCATTGCTTCAATAACAATTCCATTGGCTTTTCAACTAAGAGAGCAAAACTACCTATTATGCTGTTAGTTCTGCGAAGCACTGCATTGCGAAGTTCTACATGCTACAGTTCTGCGACAGGAGTGTAGTACGAGTTGTTGAAATTGAAAACGTTGATAATGATGATCCACTTAAGTGATAGAACATTGTAAAACAAAATCTATCAAGTAATTCAGTTTTTTTTGTTCTCTTCTACTTCTACATTTTTATTGCTGTTATTTAACATTTTAATGTAGTTTCACATGCAATTCACATTTGAATTCTATTTGTATAAATGTCTGCGCAATTCAGTGTTTTAGCGCTACATAAAAATGTGAATGCCTCTAAAGAAATCAATCAAAGCTTTTCTACAACTTAAAATGATGTGCAATTGAGAATAAGGACAAGAATGAGTACATTTCAAGAACAAAATATTGCGAATATTATCATTTGTGTTACAATATCGGTGACATATGTAGTATTTTAAAGCAGTAATCTCCACTACATTTTTCCGTTTTATGATCATATATTTTCACAGACGAAACGACATCGGTTCAGGACATCGTTATACAACTCCCTACCACGATATTTTCTAGTCCAAGAACATTACCATTCTCTTGTAAAGTCTGGAAAACTTTAGCATCTTCCTGCAAGAATGTTACATTTCGAGAAGAAAGAAAAGAAAACATTATTTTCTACACGGTCGCCGTGCACTTTATGGCGGTAAGCGCTTTTTATCGTCTTTATTTCCTTCCACGCGCAGCAGCCCAAGTCGCCGAGCGCAACACGAAGGACGAAGAGGGCGGCGCCGGCGACGTCCAAGGGCGGGCGTCGCGTCGCCCGGGGCGGCGGGGCGGAAGTGACGTGACGCGGCCCCTCGAACGCAGAGCCGCGCGATGGCAGCGCCACTCCAGCCGAGAGGGCGGGCGCGACGCGCCGCGCCGGCACCCCGGGCAAAACAGAAACGCCCCCGCGATCGCATCCCTCCTGCCAATCGCCTGCGCCTGGGGCCCCCGCCCCCAACCCCCTGTGACATCGACTTTCGGGCCTCGTCTGCGTCTTACACCCTAGTACGTCTCTACCACTCTACTACAGTGAGGACTCTCTTTCGTTCAAACTCAAAGGGCAGTTGGAAGCAAATCGGAATCCTAAAAACAGACATCAACATAAAATTACGTTTTGTAAATATGCTATTTTTACTACTATATAATGCTTGATTGATGTTTCCGGTCACAACTTCTGCAAATGTTTTATTCCTGGAGTTTCTATCCGCTGGATGGTGCCGACCTGCACATCGGCTTGCGGGGGAGTTTCCTCTTTCAGGTATCTCCCCCAGCGGAGCACCGCATCTACCGAGGAAAGCTCTAAGCTCGCGACCAGTCTTTAAACATTCATGGTAACATAGTGCATGTAAGTGTGAGTGTGCAAGGGGAGACAGCAGGACACAGAAGAGGAAGGAAAGATAGCGCGCGGTCAGTGACCCTTTCGTTTGGGTACCGCTCTGGTATTCGCCAAGTACGAGGAAACAACGGAAAGCAACCGATCAGGTCAGCCAGTTAGTAGACTTCTCTTTATAACAGCGGCTCAACTAGACCTAGCTTTGAAGTTAATGTCGAAAGAAAGCCAGCGTCGAGGCTCGAACACAAGGACCTCCAGGTCAGAGCCGCCGCAGTTAGCGCTGAGCCAAACGCAGCCGTGATATTTTATAAAATGAAATTCTGGAAATCCCAAGGTGGTAAAATATATATTTAGAAAGTTACAAATTCTTTATACTTTCTGAAATATTTCAACTTCTTCTTTGTCATTCTGACACGTCAGTTCTGACACTTCAGTTCAGTATGTGACATTCTGACACATACGATTCTCCACGGATATCACAAGCTCCCACACTTTCCACAATTTAAGAGTTTCTCGTAAAACAGCATTAGTAAAAAAATGAGAAACTGGAGTTAATGATGCCACCTTTTAATGTGAACTTTCATTCATCAGCGGATAATATCGACTCTGCCTAAAATGCATTATTCCGGAAGAAAACGAGCGAAGAAAAATAGGTGAATTAGGAAGGTGGACGTTTTTTTACTCATTTCCCAGAAATTGGATTTTCGGACTAATGCTATTTTTCCGAGAAGTCCTTCAGTTTCAAACTCTCATCGCTTCGTTTCTCCACCTCTCCTCTTATCTTTTCGTTTCCACTCCTACGTTATCCTTTTTCTACTTGCTTCTTTCCCGTGGCAAGATTCGCCGTGCACCTGGCCCCGCATTCGCCTCCTCGCTGATCCGGGAGCTTTATCGAGAGGGCTGTCCTTCCCTCGCCCGAGACGTCGCTTAGAGCACTCTTCCTCCTCGCTGTCGAGAGCGACGCGACGCCCCCGGCGCCTCACACGCCTCTCCACCGCCTGCACACTCACTCTGCCCGGGAAGTGACTACGATTGTCGAAACACTGGCAGTCACTGACGCTGCCGAAATGTCCGGATAGAAACGTGATTTCAAAAAACACAGTACAACAATTTTTAGTGATTCGGTTCTTTTTATAATTAGTTGGTTCGTTTTGTTCCAAAATGAGGGAGAATCAACGACATAATCTTACTGATTTACTTATACGGCCAGGATTTGATTTCATTCGATTTTAGTTCTGTGTTCAAGACGTTTGCCTTCACTGTGTTCGAAATGATAATAAGTCTTTTGCCCGGCCTACATACGTTTGACTGATATCTTTTAAACTAAAAAAAGTTCAATAGAAATGTCACAGCATAAAATACTCAGTTTTATGATCCTACTTTTTAAGAAAAGCCTTTTTAAAAAAATTAACTTTTCCCGGCGAAAATAGGGGCTTATTCTTGCTTAAAAGGCGAAAGTGAAATATATTTCAAAGGTAGAAAACTAATATATGTTGAAAACAAATGTATCATACGAATATAATATTGTGTGCCATACTGCTCAATAACATAGAAAATTTAATATGTATGATTAAATAACAGTACTTTCAAGGAACAAACTAGAATAGTTAATTTTATATGACACAAGTGATTAGTTAATTTTATTTTATGACAATATCTAATAAAACTATTTGGTACAAAAACGGTATGCATAGATACGCGGCATGTCTAATGAAAAATATTCTTTCTTAGTTGAAAATCATATTACAACGTCTTAAAATATGTAAAGACGTTATGAAATTAAAACCCGGTTTTGTCGAAAAAACTTCAAAATATTATAAAAAAGATTGTATTAAAAAAGGGTTATAAAAATGAGTTTTCATGCCGTGATATTTTTACTGAACGTTTTTTAGTATAAAGGATATCCTTCCTAATATGATTCTGTAGAACTTGGCATAATGAGTAACTAGTGTTACTAAACCACGTAATCATTAATTAATGAAATATATGACAAGAAAACACCTAAAATGAATTACAGTAGCATTTTCAAAATAATAATTTCAAATTATTGTAAGAAAACTAGTATTTTTAAACTCCTCAACTCCAGTATATATCTCCAACACATCATTCTATTATCTCGTTTACCCAGATTCTCAAACAGTCGCATTGCCATACTCATCATTTTTTACACAAAGGTCAAGATTCACGAAAGTAGTTGCTCTTGGAACAGATTATGAATAAATTCAGTAAAGGGTCCTCAAAGTTAATTTAATATTCAATTTGCTTCCCAATATCACATTAAAATTCAACCGTTGAATTTTTAATTTTCTTCTGACTGCACAGTTTCGCTTCTCACCGTCCTTAAAGCTGATGGATGAAAAATTGGAAGTTTATTCTTGATATAATGTACTTGAGCGCGGTAAAAGAAATATTTCCAAAACTGCCAGACAAATTTTCTCCATTCTTCATTCCAGAACATCATTTTCTAGCTATTATAATACTTTTGTCAACAATAAAGTTATATGGAAATTCTTTCGTAAAAGCAAATAACTGAAATACCCGATACAATAAATATTCATAATAATTATTTAATAGCAATCTACAGCATAAATAAGGTATTTTCAAAATTTGGAATGCTAAATAATCAAAGAAATTCTTTGAAAAAATAATAAAACTGTGAATACAACAATGAAAACATACAAGGAGATAATCGCGCTTAGAAAGAATTCAGTTAAATGGCGACGAAGAAAACACCGCTCCCAAGGAAGGTTTGATGCTCTGATTCGAAATTCTCTCCTTAATAACGGAAGAAAATTAATAACACACCAAAAACACTTACTGATTTGCTAGATATTGTCTGAGAGATAGTGATTGAAACCTGAGATTTCACTTTCTAATAATTTAATGCTTTTTGTCATTTCACTGTTCTAAATACGTTACTCAATAATAAAGTAGAAAGAAAACACAACGCATTGTGTAACATGAGTTGGCAAACCGGCCGTAACCAAAGAGAAACAAAGTGATGGCTCAGCAAGAACAATTCATAGAAAATGAAGTACAAATACTTGTATATTCAAGACAAAATGTTGCGTGAGATGAAAAGCACATTGAATTCGTGAGAATTGCTGAGAAATAAATAATTTATATTGATGCGAGAATTGTATATTGAATGTTTAAATAGAATCCCATTGAATTTTTATTTTTCTGTACATTCAATCTAATTGTATGAGTAAACAATCTGCTGCATCCGTGTTTATACGTCAACTGAGAATGACGTGTAATAGTCCCTGGAGTGTTAAAGCTGCACCGCAGGTTGAGAGGTGTACGGGGACGTTTTACCGAAAGTCCGGGCGCCGCTGCAGCTGATTGGGGACGGGCCTCGCCGGCGGCAACAAAATCGGAACAGCGCGCCGCGCTCGCTGTTTGGAAATGGACTCCCCGACCCACGACACGCAGCGGAAGTCACACGTCCTTTCAAAATTTCAGTAGCATGCGAAAAATGTACTCTCATGCATCTCTCTCAATCATTAGTAGGCCTTAAGTGTTCATCTCGGTTTAAGAGGATCGGATCAAGAAAATAATCGCAAAAAGCATGTGAATAAGTCTGCCGAAAGAGAGCAAATGCCCCAAGTCTCTGCGTTAAACAGGCCGAGAAGTAATAGAAGGAAAGGCATTGAAAAATGATACATGTTTATTGAGAGAGTCTCAGTAAGGTACAAAACAAAAATACTCGTGCCCCAGGAGGTATATGAATACTTCTCCCTTCGCACCGACAGTGCTAGGGCATGTCCTCCTCAGCGATTTAGGCTGCCCAGATCGTTCAGATGATTGAAGTGATGATGAACGAATAAATTGCCTATGAATGAATAGAAGAGGTTATGTCGGTATAATACCACTGAAGTAATGGGAAGTGACAGCAGACGAAAATGAGAATACTGAAACCATCTTCCGGGTACTTACTTTATCTACGACAAATTGAATATACTACGTATACTGTCTATCCTGTGGGATACATATTTCAAGTCTGAGACCGATTCAATCTAACTTCATTTTACAATATTGCAATTCCGCCGCTAAACCATGGACTCACAAATACTCTTTGACACAATAAGTCATAATATGATTCTCAATTAGTCATCTTCGCCTTCCTGAGATGAGAGATGAATAACCTAATGATAATGAGGAGGGTCCGGGGTCCAAAAATTGAGTTAAGTGAAAGACACAGCCGTGGTAGAGGGTCCCTCGAGGAAAGATACGAAATATTTACTACAAATCGGGCATTTTGTACCGTCGAAGTTTAGATCTTGCCTCCACGAAGCCCGTAATTTTAGTACTACAACAATAATGAAACCTCGCCTCTCTCAATCAAGCAATTAGTCCTCAGCACCAATTTGAGGGAAGTGGCGATGAACGAATACATTAAGACAGTGCCGAGCCGAGTACATAGCAAAGGAGTAAGTGGGAAGTAAGATAGAGGATAGAAGTGATTTCTGAGAAACCCTACCCAATGTTTACTTTATCTACACCAAATTCAACGAGAACAGAACAGGATTCAAACCTCGCCTCCAGAAAGCTTCCAATTTCACTGCCACGCCTAGAAACTAAGCCCGTGTCTCCCAATCCTGCAATCGCATCTCCCGGGGCTGTAAAGGACCCAAACCCGCTCCACCCGCTTTAACTGCGTACGCCCCAGATGCTCCCTTACAACTAAACCGCCCGCACAACTCCGACGTCTCCTCCGCCTGCGCGTGCGGGAGACGTCTCCATCCGAAGGTCGCGACCGCTGCCCTCCGCCCGCGCGCCCAGCGCGCTTTGTAAATGGTACTTTTATTTCCCCGCCAGAGGCCGCATTTGAATACGATTTTCAAAACGCGCCATCAGAGATTTCGAATGGGGCGCGCGTGCCGCGAATGGAGAAGGCGCAAGAGAGAGAGAGAGGGGGGGAACGGGGAAACAATGCGGCATTAAGTGCAGGAGCCGCACCGGCGAGGGGCGGCGCCAACGACCGGACGAGTGGACGAGCGGAAGACAGGGATGGGCGCCCAGTGGGCGAACCGACGCACATGGTTCCTATAGGGATAACTAGAAATAACTCACAGAGAAATGTATAAATATGGAATGATCTTCTTTTTGAAAACAGATATTGAATCTGTCAAAAAGGAAGGAGTCAAATTTGATAATTCCGTTTGTCATTTGTTCATCGTCTGTAAAAAATGTTGGATTGAAGGTTTCTGAATTTATTGACAATTTATGTCTTCTCATGAAATTTGAAAATGAAAATACACTATGTATATTCAGTAAAATGAGTTGTAGGTGCAATTCAATTCTTGCCTTTTACAGCACACACAAAAATATCATATTCAATATTGTATAACAAATTAACAAGATTAACTCCAAGAACTAGAATATCATCTGAAACAAAATAAATGTACAAAAAGTACGAAAAGAAATTAAATGAAAAAAAACGTATGAAACAAAACGAAATACCGAAATATAATGAAATCATGAGTAAAATAAACATACAAAAGTGTAAAATGCCAGAATTTAAAAGTAAAGTAAGTTCTATAGAATAATTTATTTTTGAAAAGCATTACATAAAAATAACTGAGAATCACCACACATATCCATAGAAATAATAAACTTAATAGAATGTATTAAGGATGAATTAAGTATGAAACAATAAAACAATATTCATTCTTGTAAAAATCACACTGAAAATTGTAGCTGAAGAGAAAAAGAAGTTAGTGAGTACAGACAACGTAAATTCAAAGCAACGGTATATTCATTAAGAAAATCAGATATAAAAGAAAAATGAAGCAATTAAATATCTCTCAATGGGCGAAATTTGTGAAATTAATGTCAAAAGATCAACACAGTAACTGAGCTTACATGAGCACATTACAAAGCAACAATTTTCAACATAAAAGTTCGAATCGCAAGAATGTTTAGTGAAAACATTAACGGGCAAGGCATTCACGGGAAAGGCAACCCCAATCAGCACGCAAACGCAGACTAAAACTCAAAAGAAACTCCACTATTTGCACAGAACCACCAAATCAACGCTCGCAGTGCCGTGTAGCTCATGCGTCCAGCAAATGTCGTCTCGTAAACGCGCCTGCACGCGAGTGTGTAATTGCGCAACGCGCGTTTGTTGCGTCTGTTTCGGATTCGACCCGCGCGCGCTCATTTTCATTAAAGCGAGAACAAAAACAGTCGGCGGTCGAGGTTATTACGGCTTATCACGGGGACGCGACGGACGCCCAATCGACCCTAATTAATCATGGCGATTTTTAAATCGCGTAATTGGCACATTGGAGAGCGCGTGCAATTGATAAATGAATTGGAGGATGACTGTTGGCAGCGGCCTTTCAACCCCCAGGAGCACGGCAGGTCCACTCTGCACTCGATGGATAAACACAGCGCATCGGCGAGCAGCGAATAGAGGAGAAAATGCTGAAATGGTATTAGGTTAAGTTGTTCCTCCACTAAGAGCAAATTAGTGGAACATTGGAGGTACCGCTCCCTGTATTAGGTTTTGATCTTACTTGTGAATGTTTTTAAATTTAACTTTAAAATAATGCACTTTGCGAAAGCTTGTAAGCGAGATTAAAAGATGTTTTGTCTTAAGGACATTTCGTATAAAAGTATCGTTTTTTGAACCTGGGCTTTGTTTTTCGGTCGGAAACCTCTTGAAATAGTTTTGTTTTAAATTGTATAAATCTGTCAGTTTCAAAAACATTCTCTTAGATAAAGTGAATAGGCCTATACAAAAGACAGGTGTGAATTTGGTCCTATAATGACCTGAGTACCAAAGTACAAAATTTTTATAGTAATGCAAATTTACATTCGATTTACAAAGAAAATAAAATGATATAAGTGCTTAGGAGGGAAGCTACACTTATGATGAAGAAAGATGTTGATGCTGGTACATGAGCATGAATAGAAGGTGGAAGCATCAGAGAAGAAGAAAAGAATGCAGTCATTCATACAGAAGGAGATTCAATGCGTGGAAATCTTGAAAGCCGATGTGTGTGAAGCCCGAGGGGAAAAAAGAATGTCAAACAGTCAAACCAGCCCATAAACAATAGAAAGAATGACGATCAGACAAGAGAAAGAAAGAGGAGAGAGAGAAAGAAAAGGGAGAGATCAAGAGGGGGAGAGAACGAAACGATGGTGAGAGAGAATGAGGGGGAAAGAGGAGAGAGGAATAGGGTGGGAGAGAGAAGGACAGAGGGAGAGAGAAAGTGAGAGTAGAAATAAAGAGTGCAGAGTGAAAGAGAAAAATCGTTGAGAATGAAAGAGGAAGGACAGAGAGAGAGAGAAGAGAGAGCGGGTATGGGCCCCGAAGAGTCGTTTGGGGTTGCTCGCCGCTCGAGTGAGCTCTCCCGAGGCGGCGAGATGGTCGCACCGCTTCCTCCAATTCGCCCGACGCGGCTCTCGTATCCAGCGCACACCATTTCGGTAGCGCCTTTTGAAGCAGTTGCGAGTACTAGAGAACACAACATCTGGAGAAGTTAAACGTCTTTACAGCAGTTCGGTTTCTTTGATTGAACTATAAAATATCTAAACTAAATGCGAAGAAATCGTTTGGAAATAAGTATTACTTTCTTGATTAAAGACTCTTTCATAAATGCTACGCAATAGTTTTAAAATGCCCATTGCTAAGAAATTTCATTCACAGCCTTCAAAAAACTATCTAGGAACGCGAATTTATTTTTACTTTCATTTGGCAATCGAAATTCAAAACGAAAACATATTCGATTTGGCTTTCCGATTTACGGTTTCGTTGTCTATTCTCACTAAGCTCCAAACCTCCCCATACCTGCAAACTTCAGTACTGTCGCGTGTCTCTCCTCAGCCCTTTCAGTACCATTCTCGTCGAGATCGAGTCCAGTATTCGTTTTTAGTGCCATTCCGTCTGCACTGACGTCGTCTTGAACTCAAATAGAGGCATTCAGCACTTGTTTTGGGATCCATTGTTTCCCCAGACGACGCTCTGAAGAATCTCTTCTTTTGCTCAGTATACATAAATTAGGATTAAGCATTTTGTTTTAAATTCCTATGTATGGCATTTGATTTCTAATACTCGTGTACACAAAAATTAAATTAACAATGTTAGTTATGAAAGTAGATTTGACGAAGTATGCATCACCTGATATTTTTTCTACGAAACTGTAGTTCATCGTTTTACTGTAATATTCATTAGGTATAATTATTGTGTGTTTTAATATAAAACAACAGCCACACACTCCCGAAGCCACAAGGAGTACAACCCCTTACAACAGTGTCTGGGAGAATGAGATAATAGTCACCATGCATTTTCTATCAGGCATGATAAACGATTAGTAATACGCCTTTTGTAGTTAGCTCAGTCCATGGTATGTGTAATATGAAAAATTATACAGACTGAAATAATACATCGGGGGAGGAGGGGAAGGGAGGAGAAACCGCCATACTACCATAATGAAATGTCCGTGGTAATCTTTACGTTTTGCAAGCTCTTGAAAGCCAGTTTCAAATGCCTGATCTCCCTCTCTTCCTCCAAGAGCAACCGCAAACGACTTCTAATGAGGGGAACAAACGACGGCAGCAGCAAGTAATGAAGAAACGAACAGCCACGCCAGCGAATCGCACGGCGCGTCCAGTCGAGGGGTCGTGGGGGGCCACACGGACGCTGGTCACGCTCGCCCCCACCCCCGCCCCCACCCCTGACCCCGCACCGGCCCGGCCCCGCGCGCGCCGCCCAGGGAGCGATATATTTGGCGCGCCCGCCGACAAGACTAATAGAGGCTTCGACTGCAGCGCGCCGCGCGGGAAAAGGCTTTGCGCGCCCGATGATGAGTAATGCTCGTAATGAGGAATGCGGCGGCGATGCGTCACCCGGAATTAGCGGCGCCTGCCACCCCCCCCCCCCCACTCGGCTTCTTTCGGATTCTCCGCCGGGCGCCGGCGACAGCGCTCCCCGCTGATGAACGCCCACACTAAACAACGCGCACCGCGAAGCAGCGGCCCGCCCATTCCGGGCTGATTGCCCCCCCCCCTCCCCGGGACAAGAATAACTCTGCGCAGGTGAGAGCGGGCGGTGTGGATGCGTGTGTGTGTATTACGGGCTCGTGGAGAGGAAATAGCTTCTCGCTTGGTGAGGTGTCACATTTGTCAGATAACGCAGTTGAGCGCAAATAATACAGTTTTGAATATGTATAGAAATATTTTTATTGCAATTTCTTTTTTCAATTCTCTTATATCTCTTCGAAATAATGTCACTGAAAACGATTTAAAAACCATAATATACTAATGAAAATAATTGATAATAATGATTATAATAATAATAGTAATAATAATAATAAATTATATCCGCTCCAAGAATTTACGCAGACGTAAGTTGTAATTATTATCAATTTATTTAAGCCGATTGGTAAAATAATGAAGTGAGATTACATTATTTGGTTGTATATGCATTTAAAGCACGACCGTAAAGAAAAATTTCATTCAAGGAGGTTCACGTACAACATCGTCATACGCTTGAAAAGGGTGCAAATAATGTATTCTTCGGTTCAATTTTCAGTATTTTATTTTGTTTCGTTAGATAATGTCTCAATGTTTTATTTCGTTCGAATTTAGTTAATAAAAGGATTTAATAAAACTGTATATTCATGAATATAATATATTACAGAACAACAAAAACGAGAGGATAGAAAATATATTGTCGCAACTCCACGTTGCAGATAATAAAATTTTAGCTTTTACTGTACAAAATAAATGTAAGCTTCTTTTGAAAAAACAAGAGTGAAAATTTTATTGCTACTGTAACGTGTTATTTCAATATAGTTTTTACATAAAAAATATCTTCCTATAAAATTGAAATCAAAACAAATGTTACTGCTTGCCATATAAAGCAGAGAGAAATCGTAAATCGGATCCATTATTTTACTTAAAAGCGCACTATTAAACGTGCTTAATCGATTTACACAAACTCGGGTTTTTCAAATCCGCAAACGCAGTAATGGAATGTAAATATCCATCATTCTATACTACAATCAACAACACATACAACAATATATTTTGCACGTTGAATGGACACAACATAAAGCAACCCTTTTTCTACCCCCACACTGAAATTTCTGCAGATCATAGTTCTAGTCTAATAAAACACGAAACGATGGACCCGCACATAGGGGCAGTCAGTCATTCCAAACCCCGGATTTTTTCCCGCAGTGTTTTGCCAGGTGGCGGAGAGAGTGAAGAAGGGCTCGCGGTGAATGAGTCCATTTAACAGTTTACAAAAAAACCGCGGTGCTTTGGAAGCACACATTTCATAGAGCGCTAGGCCGCGCCGCGCCACACATCAGCGGCGAGTGCAGCGCGTCGCGTGCTATTGTTTCGGTTCACTGAGGCCCCGTAGGGGGTGCACAGTGCGCGGACATGTCGTTTGACGCAAGCACCATCCCTAATTTTAATCCCTATTTTAAATAATAATATAGTTACCAGTTGTCAAAATTATTAAATTCAATGAATATTTGTTGGAGTGAAATTGTGTTCTGCATTAATGATCTTAGACTGCCATTTTGATATGATCAAAAACTTCATAAAAAATGAATATTAAAATTAAATATCATTAAATATCGGAATTAACTCTAAAGGTCCAGAAAACGTGATTAATTCAACTTTTAATGTGCTTCGTTTTTTGTGTTTCTGTAATGTAAGGTCAATTAAACTACGAAACTTTCATTACATGAAACTTTGGTCACACAGGCAGAAAAAAAAGTAAATTTTATTGAAGAATATATCATATTGAGTTAAGTCGTCGACTATTTTTCAATTTTTATGAAAAGTAGATATCACAAAATTTGCAACTTCATCCGTCATTATCCATCAGATAATCTGCTCCAGATTCAAAATCTATTAATTATCAGGCAAAATGATATATACTCGTATACAATATTTGTCTGAAAAGGGCAAAACAAAGCATTAACTAGGATATAGAATAATGCCACATTACAAGTATTTGAAAAACACGAACTCATGAACGCAAGATACAATATACATACGATACATACGATACAAGATACATAACGATACATTATATCACTACAGCTGTAATTACTATCTTGGAGGGCGAGAGCTTTTACTCTCACGCATGAATTTTGCTGGTACTTCTGCAGAAATAGAGGTCAATATTTTTCGAAGAGAAAATCCTCCAACAGAGGTTCGGAAATTAAAGAATTAGAATTTTATAACCCAAAATTTAAAGCCTACATAATCCCAAAATCGCATTCTCGGCCACTGTACGAGGCGGATGGGGTGAAGTGGAGGGGGGGGGAAGGGACCCAACACGGGGCAGCAGGAAGAGTGAGCTCCCAGCCCTCGGTAAAAGCCCAATTATAGCGTTTGCCATTATGTTGATTACCGCGGAATTTACGAGCGTGGATTTTCGAAATAATTTTTGCGCACGACCCCTTTCGCTTCCCCGTTCATTGTTGCGCCCGCCGCATTCGCTCGCGCCGCCCATATTTCACGCGCCCCCGCCCCGGCCGACCGGCCGCTCGGAAGTACACCGGCGCCGCGAGGGGCGCTGCGGGCGCCGCCAGCTGCCTCGACTCCGGTGCGCCACGAGTCTGTGACGTGCCGTTTGAGTCGCCGGCATTCAATAAGGATCTACACCATGTGATAAAAAGTATCCGGACACGTCCAAAATGGTGCTATGGTGGGATCGTGTTTTTCATGGAGGGGCCGCGCACCTTTTGTTTTGTGTGGCACTATCAC
Organism: Gryllus longicercus; assembly: GCA_038098605.1. NCBI lineage: Eukaryota > Metazoa > Arthropoda > Insecta > Orthoptera > Gryllidae > Gryllus > Gryllus longicercus. The sequence continues at coordinate 100,284 of JAZDUA010000721.1, read as the reverse complement.
GGCATGGACCTACGTTGATGCTTTTAAACACCTTCGTGCGTCCCACTGTTGAAGATCAATTCAGGGACGGCGATTGCATCGTTCAATACGATCGAGCACTTGTTCATACTGCACGGCTTGTGGCAGAGTGGTTACATGACAATATCATTCCTGTAATGGACAGAGTCCTGACTTGATTTCTATCGAACACTTTGGGATGTTTCGGAACGCCGACTCCGTGCCAGGCCTCACCGACCTACTTCGATACCTCTCCTCAGCGCAGCACTCCGAGAAGAACGGGCTGCCATTCCCCAAGAAACCCTCCAGCACCTGATTGAAAGTATGCCTGCGAGAGTGGAAGCTGTCATCAAGGGTAAGGGTGGGTCAACACCTTATTGAATTCCAGCATTACCCATGGTGGGCGCCACGGACTGGTAAGTCATTTTCAGCCACGTGTCCGGATACGTTTGATCACATAGTATATGTTTTGAAACCTGAAGAAGAGAATAAAACTCAACGAGAATGGACCGAATCAATAAGTTGGACCCCAATCACAAAACCAATAAAATTGCCTGTTTTATATTTATATACAATATTTTGAAATAAATGCATAACAAACCGAAACGAAACTGATTCAATTGCGACTTATACTAACCCCACACACTCATCTTCCGCTGCCAAATGCGGTGGCACTATACAAATCCCTCATTCGTCCAACACTACTACAAGAATGCCTTACCTGGAAGAATGTCGCCAAAACCAATCTCAATACAAATTTTCAAAATAAATATTTGACACAAATAACAAGAGCTTAGTGGTTCACCAGCAACAAACCGGTTTTTTACACCCCTTACACACACACTTACACTAACACGCACTACACTACCACATAAGCCGGGAGACCGGTCGGGAGCTTAGAACTTGTCCCGGCTGGGCGGTTCCCCGCTGGTGGGAGATACCTGGTTGAGGGAAATCTCCGCTAGCCGACGGTAGGTCAGCGCCAGATCTCACCATCCAGTGGCAGAAAGATCAGCGCCACCACCGGAGCAAAAAACATGCACTACACTTACGGGACTAATGACCCTAGTTGACGCACCCGGAATCACTAAAGAATCAATAAATCGGAAATAATCTCAGACACAAAACAAAAATTAAGAATGGATTTTTACCTCCATTCTTTCCTCCAAGCATTTTCAAGCACAATTAGTTAAGTACAATTTTAAATTGGATTAAGTTAAAATTGATTGTGTCATCACAAATTGGCAAAGTTTTTTCTTGTAAACTGGACAATGTAATCTCAACATAAAACTATTAAAAAATAAAATATAATCAAACCAATGGCAGTACAGTGCAATATTATGATTTTACGGGCAAATCTGTTACTGGGGGCTCGATTATCTCCCTATTTCAGCCGCTGTTTTAATTCACGTAGCAAACATTTTTCTTCGTGTCAGCCAATAATGGATATCTTTTCGTTTTCATGACTACTTTCGTGTATTTTTCTTTCCACGTGCATAATAGGTACGCAAATTCTTTAAAATTTTCTCACGACTAATTTAGTTAACTGATTTTAAATATTTGAGGTATTTCTTCTTCTGTCATGATTTTAATAATAAATAAATGATTCATTCCTTCGTGTATAATTTTGAACTAACTTCTAAATTCACATTTAAATTACTATTGGAATATCCAATGTAGAAAAAAACAATTGTCTAATTGTAGATAATTACAGATGAACTTAGGCAATACCGAAATGCTTTGGAATGTTGTGATAAATTTGCAAGTGAATTTATTTGGCAATTTCCAACATATGAAGGTATTAGTTGAGGCTATTAAGTCTATTCCACGAATGCAATTGTATGAAACAGATTTTTAGAATGTGTCAAATATTAATTAGACGAATGTGTTTCATTCAACATCCTTTAGTACATCGTTATATCAATAATGGTCGTATGCGAGATTAGGTCCTTTGACTGATGCATCGCAACTTATGATAGACGATTAGAGAGAAGCGGTAATAAAAATAGGATACAAAAGGAGATATTTGTTTTGAGACAAACCACTGATTGTAGCTCACCATATGCTTTGTTCAACGCGAGTGGTGTAAATGTTTTGAGTGGAATAGTTATAGAAAGAGCATATGGTATTTTCTTTACGAGTTTATCAGTTACAATAAACATAACATTTTGAAAATGAACCAATAACACACAAAATTACTTCTTATTGATAGATTCAGAATACATATCTCATTTTACAACAAATATTGCAGTCTTCCCAATTGAATCATTTACTTTAAAATGTACTACCTTATTTCAAGTGTTAATCTTCAACACTGTTTGACATGAAACAAAGAAAATGCTAAAGTTTCTATGTATTCAAAGTTTAGCTAGGCGTTTTGCTTATTTTGAAAGAGGGATGAGCAATTTTTTTCCGGTTTCCCAAATAGAACCACACCAAATGTTTAGTAAATAACGAATCACTACAAAGTACAACAATACAGTAGCTTATTGGATTTAATATTAATGCTAATAAACATCAACTTGGCGCAAACCCGAAGACTCGGGTGCGAGTCCCGGTGGGGCAACCAAATCTTTGAACAAATTTAATTATAAACCTCATAGCACTTTCAAGAAGCAAAAGATAGATAATAATTCAATTTTGTATAATTTTATCAATGTAGTGCCTGAGATTCAACATTTGTTCTTAAAAGAAACCAAAATAATATACAATTATTCAAAGTATGAATATTTTAAAAAATTCACAAAGAGTTTAATCGTCCAAAATAAAATTTAGAATTAAAAAAGTAATTACTTGCTTAGGAAACAGTTAAAGCGAAAATTTTATTTTTGTCATTCATTCCTTTCCCAGAAAAATAATTAATTTGTCCTACTCATGCACTCTATCAATCTGTCATTATGAAATGAAATTCTATCCGTTTCAACTGGTTCGCTAAATGAGTTTTGTTCGACGCGCGGCACCGAGTTCACAATGAGACGGTTCGACGAACTAAAATCGCACCTCATTGCCAGACCGATTCCATATGCATTTATGAATCAACCAGATATTCGCTGATTCACTACTAATTAGGATTTTTGGTGCTTGGATAATCGATTTACTTTCCCCCTCTCTCTATACTATTAAAGAGGGAAAAATTCCTGTTATTAATTTATGAATTACATTCTTCGTAGTTTAGCCTAGTTATTAAAACATTCATAATTGGAATTTCATTGATAAATGAGTTAGTTCAATGAATCTAAAAAAGCATTAACTGATACTTATAATGAAGCAAGTAAAATGAACATTGTGTGGGTGCTTGAAGAAAAGCCAATTTTGTAAGATGAATATTATTACGTAATATTATAATGAAGTATAATGTTGTTTAATAATTAGATTTAAAAGAAAACAAAATTAGTGATCTCGTGAACATTCTAGCATACTTTACGAGTAAACAGAAAGGTCGGTTAATTTTGTATTAAAATATAATGCCCTTTGCATAAGAAGAAAATAAATAATACCAAAACACAAAAATTACCAGAAACTTAATTCCGAACATCGAGTTTTACAGTTACATTCGCGGATTTAATTTAAGGAAAACGAAGTTGTAATGTTTTAATTTTCTTGCAAACATGTAATTAATTAGATTCTATAAACAAGAAAAATATATCCGGAAACGTATATAAAAAAGGAGGACAGGAGACTTTAGTACGGAATCAATCGTTAGTTTTACTAACAAAACCTCTGATAAATATGCACATAATTGTGTAAGAAAAGAAACGTAATTACACCTCTTTACATAACAAAAACAAGAAACAAAAAACAATATTAAGTTTAGCAAAGCTCTGTAGCTACCTCTTAATGACAATTTTATAAAAACACTTTGCAAATAGTTTACTAATAATAGTAAAAACAAAAGTAATCAAAGTAATCAAACAGTTTAATTATAGAAGAATCGGGTGCAGGAAAGAGGGCATAGATACAATGATAGAAAGTGGAAAAGCTTCGCTGAGCAATTTTTGTAATGTTGGCGATATACATGAGTTCCTAAAACGCCTGTGAGAATAATAATAATAATAATAATAATAATAATAATAATAATAATAATAACGATAATAATAACAATAACAATATTCTTATACTGGAGAAAATTACGAAATTGTACTTAAAGAAAAGTTGTTACGAAATATAAATATAGAACTTAGTTCAACTGCATCAACTCGTAAAGGATAGAACAATTAAGTGATGTAGTGAGTTATTGTCGTAAGGTTTTTGGGAGCTATAATTCGGAGCTCGCTAGAGTTTGTAAGAAATGGCCGCATAATGATTAAGTCGTGATATTTTAAAGTGAAATACTTGTGTAAATACCCAATTAGTATCATCTTCAAGTGTTTATAAGATTGGTGAAACTTTGGAGAAGGTATTAGACTAATTAATCGGTGGTTCAAGAATACAGAACAAGATGTCTGCGAATGTGGAGCAGCTAACAGTGTGCCAATTGATTAGTCATCCAACACTTTCGCACAGTATATTTTCTTTTTGTTGGAACTTTAGGGTTTTATTGGACAATCCTCAAGGACAGCGACGTGGGGGAGTGGAAAGCAGCGGCAGCTAAATTTCTTGGAAATACCCGCGATCGCGAGCGCCTACCGGAGCTTACACTGTTGCGGGATGGAAGCTTATTAGATATGGAACAGTTTTTTTCAATGTTCAGAACGTTTCAGAAACTATTTCTTGAAACCTATGGTGATGACGGCCTATCCTAAAATTTCAAGTCAAATTCGCGAAAGAAATGTGTTTTTCTACTAAGATCACACGCGTGTCAAGTAACTTCACTCGAGATGCCACCTTCTCGTTCCTAATACAAACAATGTACACTTACCGTTCACTTTTTAACTTTAAAAAATCCCAAGACAAAAAATTAAGGAACTTCAGAATTTATGTAGCCAAAAAACCTCGCAGGTGAAGGCGGACATTTCTGGACCCTCGGTTACGTGTGCCCGCTCCCTAATCCCGGCGTGCCAGCCGTAGCAGGGGAAGGGCGTTGGGGGCGCGTGCAGCGAACAAGCCCTGGGGCGTGCGTGCGGGCGTTCGGACACGCGGCTCGCCCTACGTGCGCCCCGGGGAGCGTTCGCGCCGCCCGCGACGTGCGCTGACGGGGAAAAATGATGTATGGGCGCGTGCGTTCCACGTGGCCCCGGCGCCCGCCCTCCCGTGTTCCATCGCCCTCCTCCGCCCTCCCGCGCCTCGCCGAAACCTCTGGCCGAGCAGCGGCCAACAGGGTTTTTCGCTTGGGCGACTGCAAACGCCACGGAATGTAGCTGTTCATTTCCTTGCTTGCTCGATATGCTGGATGAGCTGCAGTTTGTAGCGGCCGCCGGAGAGAAGAATAAACAATATTTGAATGAAGTAAGATCCTGTTGTCTAGACATTTACTGCAGAATGCATTAAAGCTTAATCTTATATATTTCCTAAAAATGAAACACAATCGTATCAGAAAATGCACCTTTCTATACATGTACCACACTGCATTTTAGGCTGGCAGCTAGTTTCAGAAGCAATTCAATATTACTTAAAAAATATTTTTGTTTGTTTCTACGAGTAAATGCGCAAAACATATGAGATATCCGTTAGTTGTTAGTTCAAACATCACACCCTGTTATTAAAAGTGATATTTTATTTTTTTAATTAAAGACAAAATGTGAAACAAAATTGTACAATGTCATCATTCACAGTATTAATTCGAGACAATTTACAAAATAACATTTAGCAAAACGACAGAAAATGAAACGCGAAAATTTTAATTGAGGAAAGAAAACAAACCACGAGCTTCAATGAAGAGTAGTTTAATGACCGCGCAAAACAAAAAGTGCATTTGCCCTTTCGGACATAAATAGAGTTGCCGTGCGCCCCTAAGGGCCGGACGCCGCTGGCGGAAGCATTGCAACAACCGCCGAAGGCTCGCGGGGACAAACGACCTGCTGCACTACACGGCCCCACACTTGGCGGGCGCGTGTTGCGCCTGCAGTATTAATTAGATGAGCAGCCGGTGAGCCCGGCAATTGCGGCCAAGTGGCCCATCACACAGTGTCGCAACGCCCCCGGCGAAAGGGTGTGCTCAGAAATTTGCGTTCAAATGAGCGAATTTCAATCTGACAATTGTTAATGGAACGCCATTTGCCCTCTCGACGAGCCATCTGCGTGGTAATTGAAAATTCATGTTCATATATTCACTTGCGTACTCTTCGGTGATAAAACAAAATATGTGCTTTTCCATAAATGTATCTTACATATCGATGTTTCTGAGATGATAAATCAAGGATAAATAGAGTTATTGGTCTTAGATAGTAATCAAGGAAATGAAACATTTGAGTTTTATTAAAAGTTTTCAGATTTACCGCTTCAGAGACCTCTATTTTGTCGCAAGGTAGTCAGAAGCAAGTATAATATCAAAATCTGTATACATTTAAATTAAATCTCTGAGTAATTAAATAATACAGGTCAAAGACTTTGTTTGCTAACAAACGTTTATAAAAATTAGAATGTTTACTCATGTCTCGCCGCGTTGCATCACTTAAATGCAGAGTTGGTCATTGCTGCAGCGTTGCCTGCTTGTTTCATCGCCGGCAGTCTTTTGCGTTCGACTGTTTGGCGTTTTATAACAACAAGGAAATTATCATCACGTTTTGAAATGCTTAAAACTCACAAACCAGAGTATCCTCGACCAGTAACAACGAGCATTTACCATAATCTTTTGCAGTGGGTTTCTCGCTTCCTCTCAACTTTTCATCCAACACTGCAAATTTCATAAGATTTACCATTTTTAAGTGAATTCCAATAAAGATTAAAATTAATGTTATGATTCCGTCTGATCAACTAAAACGTAACACATTTTAATAAATATAGAAAATTAGGGCAAATTGTACCCTGTTAACATGGTATATTCCTCAGCAACTGAGGAATGGTCATGAAAGTCGAAGAGCTGCAGTGAAAAATCCGAATACATTACATTAACCAAATTTATATTAAACACTACTGTGTTGAATAAAAATCTGTGTAAGGTCTATCATTTTGTGGTTCTATTTTACTACAATATAACGAACATTGTATAAAAGAGTCAAGAGATTTCAATCGAAATACGCGATTAGAACACGTTTGATGCAGTCCTAATGATGATGAACTAAATTAAGAACGAGGCGGTAATATGGGCAGCGTGGCGGGGCTGAGGTGTCGTCTGCGCCGCGCCGTGGGGGGGGGGGGGGGGGGGCGCTGACCGCGACGGTGGCGGCTAGCGCGGCACTTGGATGCATCAACAAAAGCTTTTCGACGTCGATGAACACGTTGACAAACACATCGATGCTTTAAATATGATAAATCATATCGAAGTGTTTTGATTCTAATGTGATACATAACATTTCAATATTAGTGAACCGTATATTCAGCTTTAACTTTAACAGTTATCTTAATTTTCTAATCAATGTTCTATGTAGTCAAGATTCAAAATGAAGTTTCACAATATTAAAAAAAGGTAACACTGGAGAAAAGTTGCAAATAGCAGTTTCGTGCCGTCGACAACAGAGACAGTTGTCAATAATTGTTGATTGAGGGCAATCCACAAAAAACTAGTCACTTTATTTGTATGAGAAATGATTTTTGAAAAAAAGTCAGTATTTCTGAACTAATATATCGATCTGAAGAATACATCGAAAGAACAATTTCTATGTTACAATATCGATGTTTCTGCTCGAAAATATCGATCTTATAAAATCATTAATGCTTTTTGGTCCTCCCTAAGCGCGATCCTCGGCGCGTGCGTCGCCGCTCGCCCGCAGGCCCAAACGCCGAAGCGACTCGGCCGGAACGCGCATGCGCCCGTCCACTGCCGCCGCCGCCGCCGCCACCGCAAGAGGCTGTCTGTGGGCGGGCGGCCACGGCTGTCGCGCAGGAGCATCTGATTCGGCTTGGAGTCCGTTTGGCAGTACTCTGCATGATTCCGTCGCAAACAATTTTCCCGGAATTCATTCAAAGAATTGAGGAATGGAAGATCGCGCGTGGTCGGTGGCCCGATTGTTACGATACTACTCTAACATTCGCCTGGCATTGATTGGAGAAACAACGAAAAACTACCAATGAAAGTACCAGACGTTAAAATTTTTCTTCAGATAACTGATAAATTCCACCTTGCTTTCAAACTCCGCCACTGGCAGGATTCGAGCCTCAGGACCTGCCACAGGCGCGGCAGAGGCAGCAACTGTCGCCTTGGGCGATCGCGACCGCTAATGATTGTTGTGCTCCTGTAACCGTCGACAGTGAACTGTCAGTCACTGCTTTAGTGTTCAAGGAGGTACGGCTATTGAGCTATGGATTAAAAGTACTCGAGCCTCATAAATAGCCCCCAATGGAAAAAAGGAAAAAAGATATATCAAGAAAATAACCCACCTTCGGACTCGAAGTTGCAATTATTTTAGAGTTTAAGTTAATGACAAATAGAAGAAATGTTTATCTGAGATGAGTTTAAGAGAGGCAACACAAGTCTTCAACCAAATATGATCCACAGTCCAAAATGTTGAATTTAGTAAGCAACAAAATCAACATTACTTGCGAAGCAATTCGAAAGACTCGAGACGAGTAGCTCTTAGAACATTATACAATCGCAGGTACGAATTTATAAACTCGAACATCTATTCATAAAATCGAAGTAATACGTAAAATCAAACACCCATAGAATAGGCCGGCCAGCAGTATTACTCTATCCAGTCGCCCCTAGTGCTGTCGTACCTAACTCTCAGACAAGCTTCTTCACCGGAATATTTCGCCAGATTCACCACAAGATGCATTATTTCATGAAATGTATCATTACGATAATGCACATTACATGAATACATTATTATATATTATGTTACAATATAAATAAAATACAAAAATAATGTACATGTATTTTGGTATACCAATTACAGAGTAAAAAGTTTAGAATAATGTAGTTCATTACCTTATTAATTCTAGAAGATTCTGTGTAAATTGCATTTCTTCCACCGCACAGTGACATACCTGCAAAAAAGAATAATAAAATAAGAATATGCAATATGTATAATCCTCAGAAATTAAATTATTATTTTAGTGAAATGTTAAAATTACCCCCCCCCCCTCGGTACAGATAAAGCCATATAGTCACATTCCTCTGGTTTTGTAATTGGGGCTTTTGTTGAATTACAAAACACCTGTTTTATGTTTAGACATCTATCGCCATACCGCAAGACAAAACATGGATCAAATTTAGAAAGGAATAAGCATTTACTGGAAATAAAATTCCTCTAGGGAAAAACTGCATATTGTTTGAAGGGTTGTTACATGTGCACAAAAAGCTTGTGGGGTATCTTGTTTTCAATTTTTCACATTTTATGGTGCACATATGCCCCTTAAAGTTTATGTTAAATTGTTCAATTTATGGTAAATATGTTAACTTATTCACGTCCTTAGAAACTCATATTTAACGTAGTTGACAATGTTTCACCACGTTATTTAAGTTTTGGTTAGCTGTTAAATTATTTTTTTATCAAAACAATTAGTACTTATAAACGCAGTGCTATTCTATATTACGAAGATCCCCCTTGCTTATGCAATAGAAGACTTTATGTAATATCCGCCATTACAAAGAATACTTCAGATCATTCGTAATGCACAATCACCACACTAAGGAAAACGAAAGATCCAGGCAATGTGCTTCACAGCTCAAGTACCTTCTATAGTGACACCATACTCCCCTCCCCCCGCACAACAACATATTTTGAGTTTCCTTCTGCTCATTCAATACAGAAGATATCTCAAATTGCTTTATAAATGTTTAGGAACATTGTGTGCAGTCAACTCTCCGAAGAAAGCGAAAGTTCCCAGCCTCGTTGCCCTGTCGCTCTGCGCAGCGTTCTGCCCCTACGGCGTGGCAGGAGGCCAGCACGCCCGCATTCCAGCCTGATTGGCTGCAGCGATGAGCGACACCGCCACCTCGCAAACTATTCGCGCAAATTGGAATTTTCGCCCGCGCCGCCATAGGCGTCAGCGCCGCCGCGCCGCGCGCGCCCAAGATTTATTAACGTCACGGAGCACTCGCCGTCGTCGCTGTCGTACAAGTGGAGGTGGAGGTGAGGAAGGAGGGAGTGGGGAGGAGAAGGCAGTATAGGAGGAAGTGGTGGAGGATTAGGAAGTGGAGGAGGAATAGAATTAGGAGAAGGAAGAAGATTAGGAAGGGGAGGAGGAGGACGAGAAGGAGAAAGAGGAAGAGAATGGGCAGGGGGATGATTAGGAAGTGGAGGAGAAATAGGATTAAGAAATAGATGGGGACGAGGTTTGGGAAGTGGGGGAAGAGGAGGAGGGTAAAGAGGAAGAAGAGGTGGAAGAGAAGGAAGAATAGGAGAATAAAGAGGAGGAAAAAGAAAAGAAAGAGGAAAATAAAGAGGAGGAAGACGAAATGGAGGAAGAAGAGCATGAGGTGGATGAGGAGAAATAGAAGGAAGACTAGGTAGAGGAAGAGTGAGGTAGAAGAGGAGTTGGGGGAGGAGGAAAAGAAGGAAGCTAAGGAGAAGTGGAGCTAAATGAAGATAAAGGAAGAGGAAGAGAAGGTGAAGTTGGAAAACGGAGATAGAGATGGGGAGGGGGTAAAGATGACGTGAATGAGAAGGGGAGGGGGAGATGAGGTGCGTGGGACGAGGGGAGGGCGGGCGCTCGTCAGTCGGACGACGCGGGGCGACGCGCCGCCAGAAACAGCGACGCAATTAAGGCGCGACGAGCACGCAGGGCGACGCCCCAAATGAATTTCGCGGATCGGCCTCCGCGGATGCTCCCGGCCTCCTGGCGAGTGGAGCTGCGCCCAATTACGCACAGCCCAAAGAGGCATGTGCGAACCGCACCACGTGGTTCAGGCGCAGCACGTTTTCTGCACCTCCAGGACCACATTCGAATCATTACCTCATCCACAATAAGCCATCCTCATTCACTTCTCTTTATTCCATTTAGTGGACGACCACTACTATGATCACGTGCCTAGCAAAGAGAGGAACATGAAGATGAAAGTCTTAGCTTGGGAGCTGAATATGCCACTCATCATCTTCATTGTTAATGAGGGGAAAAATAATTTTGGCATGCGCCGTTTCATCGAGTCTTCTCTCAATTACTTGACATTCGTTACTTTTCTCAGACATGGGTTTCAATCATCTCCCTTTTCCTTACGAAATATTCCTGAAAATTTGATAAAATATAACCCCATGTAACTACCATCTTAAGAGTTCTAACCGTTAATCTACCTCATAAATGTAAATAATGCATACAGCGTGATTTTAATTCATTATATCACCACTTCAGAAATTGTAACATATAGGAACATACAATTCTCTGTTTTTCTCTGTTATAGCTCTTAAATGATTTAGGGCCTTTTACTAATTTAATGAATCTAGAGATCATTTCTTTGATAAATGGTTCATTTTCTTGATTTTAAATGATCTTAAATTACGCACTGAAAAGGAATACAATACTGCTTGTATCTGCAGAGCAGTAAAAGCACGTCTTACCACATAGAGTGTGCGTTGATATTTCACAGAAAAATACATTATGTTAAAATAAAATGTACACGTCGATAACAATGTAAAAATTATCTTTAGAGAGATATGCGGATACAGACTAGCCTGAGGAAGACCACGAGAAGATGGTCGAAACGTTGGCAACACATCTTTTGATGTGGTGTCACCCGTACAGCCAAAATCTCGATTCGGGCCACGGAAGCCTACGACTTTATATACGGATATAATTTGCAATGGAATGTTTAAATCCATTTCGTCAAAACTAACTGACTTTGAATGAATGAGTAAAATCTCTTTAAACAATCAATTAAAACGAGATTAGGAATCAATATTGGCATTAAATTAACATCTCTTTAAATATTCCTCCGAAAACCGAACTCTGATTATGATATGATACTACAACATTCATGGGAATATCTAAGGTGTGTTCACAACTATCTCTTGTAGCCTAAATATTTCACTGGCAAAAATAACTGTCCTTTAGTGTATACATCATCAAACGGTCCGCTGGATGACATGACTGCAGCACAGAATTATTCAGTGAGAGGATTAACTGTGTATGAATAAACCACGAGTAATTACCGCTGCACCCTAATAACCCATTGACACAAATAAATCTTGCATTTGGTCACTGCGGTCACTTAATAAACCATCATTGCTTCACCTAACGGCAAGTGATATCAGCAGTAAAAAGATGCAGCTTCTGGATTTTAATGAAAACATTGAAAGATCTCTAAATGCATTAAAATTAATACAATCAATACATTTAATTACATAAAAGTAGAAACAAATTTAAACATAATGACTGAAAATTGATTTTCACATGTTTGTACTATTAATTTCAAATACCTCTGTATAGTTGTGTTCATACCAAAAAGCGGAGATAGTAATTAAAACTTATGCTTACGCATGAATACCGAAAGGTAAATAAACTGTTAGTCATTTTACAAAAATAATTATTATTAATGGTGGTAATTTCTCTTTAGTAACCACCAATTATACCAACTCTGTTTACTCTCCATCTTCTTCCCAACTATAACGTCTTTGGGAAATAGTTTATTGTTCAATGCCGCAAACAATAACTGCCATGCATAGACTCTACTCTATTAGTGGAAATGCTACTTCTTTCAATTCGTAAACTCATAAATACACACTCTGTCTATCAATTCTAAGAAGGCAGAGTTTAAGAGGAGTGAGAAAAGTGAAGAGAGTGGAAAACTTAGAAGTATGAGAAAGGTCTGCGAATTTAAATACTTAATTATCGTTTAAAATCCCCTTCAGAAATCGTTTCATGTCATCATTACTCTTTACTAACTTTTAGGCCTGATAATGGCTTCATGATAATTCATTCATGATGTTGTATTAGTATCTCTAACACTGAGTTTTATCACAATACGTTTGTGACAGTCAGGTAACGATTTTTGTTTCATCGATGTCTAGAGATTAATAGCAAGAAAATCATGCGCAAGACGAGAGAGTAAGTCAGAAAAATACATCGAATTCAGACGGCATCAAGGAATTGTAAATTACAGTAGAGAACCTTCTTACAGAAACCGAAAGACGTGTATACTTGCCTCAAATATTCTATTATCTATCAGAACTAATATGTGAGAGCAAGGTACTCACGAAAGCAAACGAAAGGGGATGTTTTCCTCCCAATATGTACATGCCAAGGAATGTATATAAATTACCTGATCCGAGATGTCAATGAATTCGAATCATTCTTACAATTCTTTAATTAACCAGCATGTACAATTGTCAAGTAAACACAGTCCAATTATCGTAGTAATGTAATCTTTCAAGACGACGTAGGTAAATTTAAATCTGGCCATACACGACCAGGCCCAGCCCCCATGCCTAGCACGTGTCAGCTGCAAAGCTGTCACTTCTCTACCTACAGATTTACAACCAGAGGGAGCCAGGTTTGCAAACTGCGCCTGTTCATAGGGAAAGGTGGACTTGCACCTTCACGGGCTGTCCACCGCAGCCACGCCATTGGTCGGTCAGTCAGCCAGCCAGCCAGCCAGCCAGGCCTCTGAGGCAGGTAGTCAGTGACGGCCACGAGTCCACCGCGGCGCACCGCTGACAAACGGCGGCGGCGGCGGCGGCGGGGGTGGCAGCAACGCGTGGTCGCGCTAAGTACCGGACGAGAGCGGCGGTGGGACACGGCTACGGGCGGCGGCGGTGGCGGCGGCGGCGGCGGAGTGTGCTCCATCAATAATACATGAGCGGGCGAGCGCGCGGGCGGAGGCTTATTGCAAATCCAGCGCCCGCGCTGGCTTACGCTCGCCTCGGGCCGCGGCGGCGCGCTGGCAGTGGCAGCGACGGCGTGGCAGCAGCGGCCGGGGGTGATGGTGGAATGGCGTCTGAAACCCGCAACGCAGTGTTGGCGGCGACGTGGGTGGAGGGGATGGAGGGAGGGAGGGAGGTGTGGTTGTAGGGTAGCGATAGTGACGGTGAAGGTGGTCACATGCTGGTGGAATAGCGGTGAGAGGCAGCGGAGACCAATAGCAATGGAGACCGGGATGGCGGCGAGAGCCGCACAGAAGGTGGCAGTGGAGGATGACGGAATCTGGGAGTGTTCGGAGAGGTTACTGGGGGTGTGAAGGATGGTGGAAGGGTCGGTGGGAGCAACCTGGACAGTGGAGGAGGAGGGGAAAAAACATCCCCTTTCGTTTGCTTTCGTGAGTGCCTTGCTCTCACATATTGGCTTCTGATAGATAATAGAATATTTGAGGCAAGTATACATGTCGTTCGGTTTCTGTAAGAATGTCCTTTACTGTAATTTACGCGGGCGACAGTGCGGCCGGCAACAGACGCGGCACAACGAGCCTGGCGAGGCCCGAAAGCAGGCCGGCGGTGGCAGCGGTGGCAGGGCCAGCAAGACGTGCGGTGGCAACGATGGGCAAGGGGGGGGCGCTGTTTTCGCCCCGCTGAGCGGGATGACGCGGGCGTCGCCACGCGACGGCCCGAGAGACAAGGCCTCGGCGGGGAACGGATCAGGGGCAGACAGGGCGCGGATCGTCCGATACGGCAGCGTCGCGATGGCCAGCACAGGCGGTTGCGTCGGAGTGAACTCCGGTGGCCGAGGTTCGCATCACGTTTACGTTTATGGGACGGGGAGTACAATCACAATCCAGACGGTATCGTTACGCGCACGCTTCGGTTGCTCTCATTATTGCAAAATTCATGAAAATGCGTAGTAATTTGCGCCTGCATGAGATAAAGAGATGTAGCATATATTTATTTTACTTTCAAAATACGATCCCGTTTGAAAAGTTTTGAACATAATAGAAATATGGCTCCTCCAAAAATAACCACGATTTGGCTTATTTCATTATTTTGTATTTAAAAGGGAATGAAGAACAATCTTTCGTTCGTATTAATGCAGATCAAGGTATAATCATTGATTAGCAATGTCGAAATTTTCTAGGCTTAAATATTGGGAATCTGTATCTATTACATATGGTATGTATATTGATAGTATTCCAGTAAATTGTCAAATCATGATTTTTATCAAATACTGTGAAAAACCAAATTGTAATTGTCTATCTAAAGTATTGTAATTGTCTATCTAGTATATCTAGAGTAACGAAGACGAAGTATTTAGGTGCCAATTGTGATGATCCTAAACTATTTCAAAATATTTAATTTGACCTGTCTCACGATGGGCAAGCCATTTGTAACGATACTTAATAGTTCTCCAATTTTTAATTATTTAATTCAATCAGATAGCATACACAACAAGAATGATATCAATCATAATCTTTAGATTTTGGTTCTGATGTAAGAGAAAATATATTATTTTTCCTAATGCCGGTGCCCTGCTTCACTCATCTCTGCGCAGTTCTCTTGGGGCATCTCCCTTCTATCAGGTAACACACATCCTGTAAAACTGTCAATTCTTTATTACTGTGTTTTCTTTAAGAGTTAGTCGGTTTATTTCATGAGAAAAAAACGGAAAGTATCTGAAGAAGCAGAGTGTTTCAGGACAAATGGGAAACCAAATCTATTTTTTAAATAACATAAAAAATAAACCTTTTTATTTGGTGTGCTTGTTTGTACTCTCTGTCCACAGATAATATAACCATATCTGAGTTAGTTGAACATATAGATGGATATCTAAGTCGACTGAAAACTTTCAAATCCACCCTCGAGAAACACAATCTAATTCATTTTCCCTCGTGCAAAGAACTCATGGAAGATATCAATCAGTCATATCTGTTTTTGGTTTTCAGCTTTAAATATGCTTCTGGAATCATTCAATGAACGATTTTGGATTTCAATGAAATGCGGCCACATCTCCCCCTTGGTAAAAACGCAATGACTTGTGATACTTCACAGCAGGATGGTAACATTCAATTGAAAATTTGTGATTTGCAAAGAGACCCTTTCTTCAGTCAAGATTGGAACAGCCAAGAATGGATTGGCATTGCATTTTGAAGACTGTTGTCAGAAGAAAAATATTACAAATTATGTGACTTCATTAGAAATATAGCTTCATTGTTTGGAATCATTTATATTTTGTCAGAGTGCTTTTTCAACAATGAAGCTCATATAATTAACTCACCACAATAGACAACCATCACCATGTTTTTGCTGAAAGTAGCATTTTCAATTCAAAATGAAATTGATATGTTGATCAATGGTTAGGCTCGACCACACTGTTCTCACTAACAATAATTAAGAACAATTTCCAGTAATGATAGGCACAGAAAGCTAGTAGCATCAGTACGTATGAAATCGTTTATGTGATTTGTGTGTTATTTATTTGGTTATTAAATACGACAATAAAATATTTGTAACAAATGCATAACTTTTTCTTTACAGATTTTGTAAATTGATGTATGCGGATTTCTTTGAATTAGTTGTGCGGCCCTTTCCTTCATTTAAAACCAAAAAGCGTCGTAGGAAGCAAAGTAGGATGTTGGCCATCTCTGATTTATGGGAAGAGCTTTTAAATTCTGCAGTAGTTTCAACATGAATCATCCAGCATGCCGTCTCACAAGTGATAGAATAGTATATTTCTTATTAACATTAAAACATAAGTTTGGGGAGCCAAAGCACATTGATAAACTAAAATTTAAAAAAACATGACAATTGTGAAAATAAGAAAACAATAAATTATAAAATGAATAAGATATGAAAAACGAACAAAATGTACTTGCATATACAATGCAAGTAACAATGACATTAATTTTTTTTTGTTGTTAATCTTTAAAATAAAATTGGTAATAATGGGAATAATAGTTTTGTCTAAAACTGATAGCAATGCACAAATAGAATATGAGCCATATTTATTAAATTTGCGCAATCTGAATAACATTTCTTTCCTTCCATTATCAAAAAAATTACTTTGCCAAAGTCATCCTCAGTAGATTCAGACCACATTCACAAATATTCCTACTCACAATTTGATGCCTATATGAACCGCAAGTGAACCAACTGGCGAGTGATCGCGCGCCGCAGACCTAATAGTGGCATCTAGCGCCAGTCTCTCACAACGCAAGTTCCAGCGCCTGCCAGCAGAGGGCAGGCGTGCTCGCGGCGGCGCCGGGGCAGCGTGGGCGCGCAGGCATCGATCAGCGGCCGTTGGACCCGCCCGCAGCAGAGTCAGTGTCAATGCCACTACGCTCGCGGGAGGGGGGGGGGGCGGAAGTGGGCGGGGCCCTGGGTGGGGCTATCGACTGTGCCGAGATGAGCCCGGGGCTCCGGCGCAGCGGCAGCGAGAGGCGGGGGCGGGGGCGGCTGCCTACGCAAGGATGCCACCCCGCCCACTCTTTCCTCACAATTCTTCTAGGCTTCCTCTACACTCCCCATGCATTCCCCACGCTTCCCCTAACCTTTCCCCACCTTTCCACAAGGCGCCCCCCCCCCACTTCCCCGCGCTCCCTCCCGGCTTCCCAACGCTATTCCTATGCTTTCTCCACGTCTCTCCATGCATCCCCAAGCGTTCCCCACGGAACTATTTAGCCTTTCCCCACGTTTCATTATGTTTCCCAGCGCTTTCACACGTTTCCTCCAAGGTTCTCCAGGCTTCCCTACGCTTTTCCTATGCTTTCTCTATGCCTCTCCATGCATCTCCACGCTTTTCCCACGGATCTATTTAGGCTTTACCCACGCTTCTTCAAGTTCCCCCCGCGCTTTCCCATGCTTTCTCCAGGATTCTCCAGGCTTACCCTATGCTTTCCCGAGGTTTCCCTTCCGGTCACACTGTGCTTCCCCATGTTTTCCCCAATGAATCTCTGTACAAGTAGGCTTTCCCACTCTTTCCTCCCGTTTCACATACACTTCCCCCACGCCTCCCCAGCGCAGAGTGAAGCCAGATGATGGGAAAGTTACCAAAAAGTCCAAATCAAAATATGCCCAGGAGCTTCATTTAACATGAAAAGGGTTCCAAATGTCTCCTTCATCGTTCCCCGATCAGAAAAGTGAGGTGGAATCACTCCACGCCTCTCCACGCCATTTGAACAAGTGCAAGTCACGCGCGGCGCACTTCTTCGCTGTCGCAGAAAAAAGAGAGGTTGTTTCTCGATGCAAATATTTTTGCTCTCTCGACTAGCAGAATTGTACATGCTATGGACATGACACCTGGAGATATGTACTTTAAATCTGTACTACTAAAAACATATTCCTTAAATAATAATTTAATAATTCCAAGTGAACCTTGTCACAACAGAATGAAATATTTTAATCCGTTTGTCTTTTAGTTACCTTCCGTTCATTTCCAGGCTAAGATATTAACTTAATCTGATTCTGAAATTCACCTAGTTGTCAAAACATTAATCAAAGTTTGCCCATGTTTGTCCATTTCCCGTTAATTTACTTTGTTTATAATTATGAACACCTAATTTTGTTACCCTTTATACGTACAATATTCATTTT
Organism: Gryllus longicercus; assembly: GCA_038098605.1. Lineage (NCBI taxonomy): Eukaryota > Metazoa > Arthropoda > Insecta > Orthoptera > Gryllidae > Gryllus > Gryllus longicercus. The sequence goes on along the minus strand of JAZDUA010000721.1, from coordinate 81,859 downwards.
TTAAATTCTTCCTTCATAATCTGGTTCTGAGAGCTCTTTATTAGCAAGAAACTACCTGTACGCTGTTATTAAACACATTGAAAAGAAAAAAAATGGAAGAAAAAGCGCAACCTGCAAGAAAAATATTCCCCCAAAAAGGAAGCAATTATTGTTACTGATCCATTCGCTACTACGAATTGCGGCTTCGAAAAAATAAACAGATGAAATTGGAGACGCAAATGGGATTATGCATTGACAAACCAAAGCAAGGGTACGGGAGAACTAATGATACTGTCAGATGTGTGTTTTTTTCAATAAAAATATCAGCAGAAATAACAGAAGCCTACATTGAAGTCATAAAAATAATTACAATGACATTACAAACATACGGATACTTAAGAAATTAAGAGAAAAATCAAAGAAATCAGTAACAAAATGTTTCTTTTTAAATGTAGAGAAAGTTTCACCAGAAAAATATCCCGAGAGCAAATTATCAAGGAAATGATTCGCAGGCTGTTAATTGCATCTGCCCCTCTGAAATGGAGTAGAGAAAATGTCAGACCAAGAAGTTACACCAATGCCTTCAATTACACATTTACTTCTATAAAGGAGAGTGGCATGATGAAAGCTCCGATTCTGAGGTTATACATTGAATATTCGGAGAATATAATTAAATATTCTTTATTTAGTTATAAAATCTATTTTATTCCAAAACATTCCGCACACCGCTTCCAAATACTTTTTGCCAACTTGTCCCCTTCGTGGTCCCTCTGCCTTCGTTTCTCTTTATCTCGCTGCAGGTGTGTCTTAACCAACAAGCGAACTGAAACGCGACTTAACTTACAAAACTGAAGCTCTAGGCACCATTCGTTTCTTTCTTTTCAAGTGTGGCACTTAGCAGAATGTTTGAATGTAGCTCATGGAAGCATTGTATTGTAGGTTTGAACTAATGAATGTACAGGTAAATGCTCACCAAATACGTGTTATTCTCCTCCTCTCCCTCATTTCTTATTTCCCTGCAAATTCACCCTCCCCCTCTCATGTGACTTCTCTCTCTATCATTTCACTTCTCTCTCCCCCCTCTCATTTAACTTCCCTCTCCTCTTCAGCGGTGCTTCTGATGTGCGGCTTTGTCACTCACAGGTAGACCACTTCCCGTGCTCCAATCGAGATGGCAAATATCAGTGACGCAGTTTTTTATCTGAAATACCAACTTCCGAAAAATATTGGTTGTAGCAGACGTGTTACAGTTATTGTTACAGGGGTTGTTTGCAAGTCTGAGTTACGTTTGTACGATGGCTATCACTGCTCTAAAAATTTAAAAATGTCCTCTAAAAAATGTAATTCAGTGAGACAAGCAATATTTACTTTTAAAACCGGTTTATTAAATAATGTATTAATATAATTTTTAATAGTGTAAATTTACTTTGTTTGTAAATTAGCAAACTAAAGTGTATTTTCATTTTATATATTACATAAATCTCTTTTTACACATCTATTACATGTTCTTGCCGTTTTTATTACATATTTATGTACATATTTCTGTATATATTTTGCCGTTTCTTAATTCATATTTATCTCTGACATATACTACATATTAATCCTTTCTATATTCAGAATGTGTGTGCTTTAATTATGATTTTCTCACTATACGTAATGTACAGATATATCGTAAATTTGCGATCATATGACGTCTAGATTTAGACGGATAATCTGTGAGATTTTGGTTTTGAAAACGTATCTTAGATAAATATTTATTATTTCTGTCGGTAGGTTTATATGACCTGGTGGATAACTACAACTTACATACGACAATTGGGAATATTAATAAATGTAACTTTAAATTAAAACAACAACAATAATGATGATATTATTATTATTATTATTATTATTATTATTATTATTATTATTATTATTATTATTATTATTATCATTATACCATCAAAATGTCGTAACCAAGGAGGCAGAGAAACATTTTAAATACAAGAGTTTGGAAATCCAGATCAGCCGAATGCGGGGCGTAAAAGCACAGGTCTTTCCGATAGTCATCGGAACCCTTCGATTTGTTCCGCAAAATTTGTGTAAGAACTTTGCTAACCTTCCAAGTCTTTCAAAAGACTGGGAATTGCAAGAAAATGATTTATTTGGAGCAGCCCACATTTTGTGCGAAGTATTGAAGAGGTACCCACAGCCCATAGATCTGCTCCTTAGGTAGTTGATTGCAACCTGGAGTAGATTTTATATTCAGCTGACTCATAACTCGAGACAGATCTTTTATACAATAACATTTTTTGTCATTGTACTTTGCGTTCTCAAAACTGTAATCTTGGCGAATAGTCTTAACACAAGATCCATCTTTTTTTATTACATACTTTTACGTATTTAGTACTATATTATATATTTTACATATTTTACTATGTTCACAAATCTTTTTTTTTTTATTTTATCAATTTTCTTCTATGTTATACACTTTTTTTGAAAAGAAGTATTTTCGCAAAATCAATTTTTTTCCTGCATAGTTACTAGATGCTGTCGAATTGTGATGCAGTTCGTTAAGACGCGGTTAGATATTCTTACAGTGAGGCGCCCCTGCTCCATTTACCTCAGCGGCGGAAAGTACGCGTCAGCGACTAACTTTTTTACCTTAAGGGGTGAAAGGTACTACTGACTGATTTGCGTTTGATTTAAATTATTTTATTATATAAACGTATGAGGTAGTGTAATAAAAACATAATTCAGCGTCTAGAGTAATATCTCTTGTTTCGTAGTATCTTAGTGGACCATACTGCAGTGATTCATAATGGTATTGAAAATAATACTTCCAGTCCAGATGATAACTAATTCGCTCCAATTTCAATTCAATTACTTTGCTCTGGTCGTCATTTTTATATGCATAGAAATGCATACTAGTAAAGCATATTTAAAGGATGCTATTCAACAAGACAATAACATACTACATTAAATAACATTCTGAGGTTTGTTTGATTTTTTTCCCGTAAAAATCGTCAAAAATGTTACATTGATTAGTGAACAATACCAGGAAATATATCCAGTAAATAATCCTTCATTTTTTTTATTCCGACCACATCGATTTTCGCACTTCGCTTGTTTATTCCATTATTTCGCAAATCGGGAAGGATGACGTAAGCTCAACTCTTCCGGTATTACCCTGCAATCAATTCTCGCTCCAATTGCGGTAAAGCGAACTCAAAAACGCAGACTTGTCCGCGGCGTAGACTAGACCCCTATGCTAATGCCGCGATTTCAAAACAAAGTCCCAACACGTGCGAAGCGATGCAAATATCCTCTCACAGCGACGTATTTGGTAGTCTAATGACGACACTGCCCAGGAAGCGCATTAAAATTTCTCTATATATGCCCGTGCTTTATAGGAGCGTGCAAGCAATTCGAGTCGTGTCCACATCACGGAAGAATGAAATTTCCTCCATTCAGGAAATTCAGATGAACGGGGTCCCGCGCGAATCGTTAGTACTGGCACGTGGGCGCTAGTGGGCGGAGGTGTGCCGACGCTACCGCCATCTATGAACGGCGCGCGGAAACGCGCTTCTCGGTGTAGTGGCCTGCACTCTGGCGGACGTCCGGCACACTGCTTGGAGAGCTACTACGGCCGGGGGCTGTTCATTCATGGCAGAGGTGATTCGCAGTGAATGGAGGCACCCGCCGGAGCGGAACTGTGTAGATTCGCCCTCGGTGCTGTCGTGAGTAACGCCTAGAGGGCGCTAGTGAACGCAACAAGCACGACCTCCCTCTATTTATTCTCACAAAATAATTGCCACATTTCCTGTATTCTTCAGAAATAAGAAGTGCGGTTTTCTGCATAAATAAGAATTTCTGCAAAGGTACAAATAGGTAATCAGATTGAAAAAAAGGAACAAATATATATGAGTTCATATTAGTGAATGCTGAATGAAGCTTTGAATGTTGTAATATTAAATATTAAAACTTTGAGTTGACTAAAATTTTAAACAAACATGTTGACATAAAAATTATAATCTCACAGTTTGTAATAGTGTAATGTAATAAATAAATGAGTTGAGCGAACCGACTTCTCTCTTTGGCTATCTTTATAGCCAAATATGTCATACGTCATTATCAGTACCCTAAATCAAAACCGAATGTTTGCGATTGCTGAAAGGACCCTATTCATTATTTTTCCAACTGTCAAAACATGAAAGACTTATCTACAATTAATCTTATTTTAACAAGTTGAGAAATTCATTCTCATTTTCTCCATAATTTAAGATATTAGTTTGTACCTAAAACCTTTGGTAATCTTTTCTCTCAAAAAATTATTAATTGGCACGATAAGTCTAGTTCATGAATATACACTATACAGAAACATCATACTTTCATGTGCAATGTGACCGTCTTATTGTATTCATTATTCTTCCACTTGTAACATTTAACATCAGTGATCTGAATAATAATAATAATAATAATAATAATAATAATAATAATAATAATAATAATAATAATAATTGCTGAGTATCTGCAAATTACAAGATAAATACTAATTATAAATTTTGAATGTCAAAAATCGAAATCAATATGTATTAAAACAGAAATGCATTTCAACTTTGTTTAAGGTTAAGTGTCTGTCTTCCCAAGAGAAAATATTACAGAAGGGATTTAATGAACACATCAGTATTTGTCACAACTTTCCAATTTGTTATCTAAGTTGTGGATTAAGCTCCTTGCCGGGAAGACCCTTCCAACGCTTATCTCACTTTTGAAATCCCGTCATTCAAAAAAGTAAATCTTAACAGTATATTAAGGCATCCACTAGCACCACTTGCGGAATGTAATAATTAAATAGATTTGTTAATCAAAAGTGTTCATATGAATCCATTTAATGAAAGAGTTTTTTTTAAAGAAAGTTTATCAAGATATAAGATATAGCTCTGAAAGACTACTAATGGCATAAAAAGTACTGCAAAACTCACAAACAAGTATTGCTTTTCTTCCTCGAATTTTGTTTCTGCATATAGGGATTACAATTTCTGTACATCAGTGTATTATTTTCCTGTAGTTTTTTTTCTTCTTTTTTCGAAAATAAGTATTCATTTTAAAATTATTCAATCAAGTTCGTAACGGCAAACATTAATTAATAAAACTATACATGTACCTAAGAAATGAAATTTTCTGCAGAAGTGAATTTTACAAAAATCAAAAGTAATTGCAACTAAAAATATAATATAAAAATCCAATTAAACATAATAAGGGTATCATATTTATTATCATAATATTGGTAAGAAAGTGACTACTAGAAGAGAATAATAATTCACGAAGATAGTTAAATCAGCAATCTATAGCGAATCTCCAAGTAACACTCCAACATTGAAAACTAATCTAACTAAAGAAGATCTTAGAAATTGAAGATTCTTCCCAAAGGGTTCTCGAAGTAGGACATAATATTACACACACAAAATCTTGTCATATTTCCCCAACATTCCGAAATACTTTCTCACGGTTCGTTTAGACCCGCGAAATATGGTTGAGAAACACTTAAGTAACGAAGTTTCTTCGCCTCTTTCCTCACTTTGCATTCCTCCTCCAATCCCTAATTCCCCTCTCCTCCTCCCCCGCGCCTGTGCTTCTACCGCGCGGCGCGGGACTGCAGCATTCGCTTAACATCGACCGCCCTCCCTCCCCCGCCACACGGCGTTGGAAGGGTCTTCCCGGCGAGGAGCTCCGCGAGACATAAATTAACTTTTAAAATCTCTTGCCACGCACTCTTTCAAGTAAAACCCTATTGAGAAAATAAATTTTAAAATTCTCTTCTGAAGCTTTTCTCTTTGGCGGGAAACATGGGTTAAGTTTCGTGTTTCGGTTAACAGAACATTCACTTAGGAGACAGATGATACCTTCCACAATCTATTCATGACTCTTTATAATGTGAGTACTTGATATATATATATTACAGAGAGAGAGAGATATTAATTTAAATGTATATATGTTGACACTCAGTCCTAAACCTAATTGTCCACTCAGAATCACTGCATTAAAACTACTTTCACCATTATTGTCACCATTACATCTCTGATGTCGATTTTTAATCTACCTACCCCCTATTGTATTTGCGTGGATCAAAGAAACTTAATTTGGAAAGAATGTGTAATAATTATCATTAAGAAAATGCATTTATATTATAAATTACAGATTTGTTTAATTGTTTAATTTTTCGCCTTGTACTTTTACAGATCGGTGAACGCATATATAAATTCACACGTAAGAGTGTAACATCTTTTATGCTAATATGTCGGTGACATAAACAATTTGTATTAACATTTAAGTAGTCTGACGTGCATTGTAAATGGTCACGCTGAATCCGCTAGGTTCATCAGCAAAATCCCACACAAACTATAAATTCTACCACATTAAAAAATAAAGATGTTTCATTGTTATCACTCCCTCACCTGTGTTTGTGCCAGATGTGACAAAACGTTGTTCCGCTCAGTATTTGATATCCATGTTGTGACCTTGTTGCTACGTAAGCGTTTGTGATCAAATTGTTCACATTTTACGTTACTCCGACTGGCAATCGAACACTCGTCTTTTAGTTCACGCGAAGTTGCTCTAACCACTTACGTATTAAGGCAATCTTTGCTTTGAATCTTTGCTTGAGTCCACATTGCTAGTTTACTTCTATAATCACAACTCTGTCACACTTGGAATTAATTATTTAAGGGAACTATTTAAAAGTAATCGGTTGTTATTTTCTAATTTTAAAATAAACTTTAAAAGAATCATAACAGACTATTAACAAATTGCGATTGAGAATAATTTTCCCCAAAATAATGAAAGGTATCTGTCCACAGTATCTGGGTCACCCTTATGCAGGAAAATTGGAGCAGATAAATTGTGTCTCAATTCAATAAAATGGATCAAAATGCCTTTCTGGAAAGGTATATGCAGGCGAAATTCTGCAGTTGTTTTAGAAACGTGGACTGTTTCGGACTGTTGTGGAGGCACGACAGCTTAAGGACCTTTACACTTCGTAGAAGAAGAAACATTATCATCTAAGTATACATTACTAAAAGATTTCAATATCCAGCATTTTATATCAACTTCTATTACGTCTTGATCCGTTAGATTAAAAATATAGATTCATTCTACTCGATAGGATAAACTTCCGATAAAATTAACTACAGGTTATTACAATTTACTCCTACATAAAATATAGAAAACGTAGGAATATACTACATCATTATAATATGCGTTTTAGTGAAAATTTATTTCAACAGTAATAAGATCTTGAACAATCCTGAATGAAAGTTAATCATACAAATGTACTTTTGTGTTATGGATACCTTACGAGAAACACATTACTAATAAAGCAGGTCGGGAATTTTTAGGTCGCAAAGAAATAGGCGTAACTGAATATATTGTAAACATAAATATTGTTTTATGTCATTCGACGGCAATATGATATTTGTAGTGTCTAGAAGTAGTTATTCTTAAGGACGTGCATGGGTCGCAGTATAACATCAAGATACGGTGGTAGAATAAAGAACCTGCGCGTTTTAATATTCCTAACATCCCCCACAAAATCCTCAAAATAAGCATGGCTTAATCCCTAAGCACAAGAGTCTCGTTTGACGCTGCAAAGTACAGAAAATATTTCATTTCTCTGATACTTAAGGCGCAAAAACCGTCTGAAAATCCTTTAGGAAACGCAAGTAAACGCCTTTGTTTCAAACATCAGACCGCAGCAGCGCCAACTAAAAGGTTCGTCCAACCAAAGCGGCTTCTTCTTCTGCGGCGCAGAGAGACTTCTCGCGCAAAGGAATTAACGCAAGGAGGCGCGCAATATCCTCTCTCGGCGTTTGAAGAGCGGAGCGGGGCGAGGAGGAGCGGGGCGAGGAGGAGCGGGGCGAGGAGGAGCGGGGCGAGGAGGGGCGGGGCGAGGAGGGGCGGGGCGAGGAGGGGCGGGGCGAGGAGGGGCGGGGTGAGGAGGGGCGAGGCGGGGCTGGGCGGAGCGGGGCGGAGCGGGGCGGGGCGGGGAGGGGCGGGGGCCGCGACGCGGTGAGCCGAGGGGCGAAGAAAGCGCGGTGAGGCGACGCCACATGATGGAAGTGAAGAAGCGGCGTCGAACCAGAGATGGACAATGCGAGGTGAAAGGCGGCGCCCAAAGGAATAATGGAGATGAATAATGAAACAACGGAAGAAAATACGATGGATGAAAGAAAATAATGGAAGAAAATCGTCGGGAATAAAATGACAGAGAGGAAAGTTTAGATGACGATGGAGAAAACAACTGCAGATAGTATGATGAACGAGAAGACCCTAGCGGAGAAGACGATGAAAAAGGGAGCGATGGAGCAAAATATGGAGGCGACAACAAACAAGAAGAAAGATGTAGGAGTCGGTGAGTGGTAGTGGAAGAGTGTTACGTTGGTTGAGACAATAATAGATATGAAAAAAATGTGACGGTTAAATCGTCAATGCAGCAACCATGATGAATGATATAGACGTCAAGATTCGGAGATGGATAAAATCTTAGCGTGAACCAAAGATGGGAACAGAGATGTGTGGCACTGAATTCGTGAAGGAGGTGAAGGAAAAGACATCGACAGACGGGGTAGCTTTGGAAACAGCGGCAGCATAGACAAAGACACAGCGAGCGAGCAAGCAGCGGTTGAAATAATAGGGACAAAAGCAACAGTAGAGGAATAAGAAGCAGTTGATAGAAGCGGAGTTGGCAAACTGAGACAGCACGAAATGAACGCAGAGGCGGAGGCGAAGACAGACTCACGGATCGAGAGCTGCCTTGGGAAGGCGACGTCTCGGGGTCTGCCAGCAGCGCGATTACGGCGCAGAAATCCGCCTGCGCGCGAATCGCGGGCAGCGGGGCGAAGGGCGGTGGCGGAGCAGAAAGAGCTGCGAAGAGTTGCAGGCGAGACGGAAGGCGCGGTTCAGGCGGCTAAGCGGATTGGTGAGAGTTAAGGAGGCAGAGCTTGGGGGAGGGGGAGGGGGAGGGGGTAGGAAGGGCTCGCAAAGGAACAATGGACGCACGTGTCGCCGGCGAAAGGCGCTTCCACGTGCATGCGGCCGCAGTTGTTGTTTCGGCTACTATTTGTACCACGTCTTAACCCTCTAGTGCCCCTTGTTACATATATAAAACATCATTTCTGGTCTACTCGCATTGGCAGCTTTTTGCACTATTTTCAAAATTTTATCTCTTTGGTTTTGCTTCTCCGCATAGAAAAATGCTCACATAATCAACGGTTTGCGCTTTGGAACTCTCTAGTAGTAATTATTTAGCGACACAACAATTGGTTAGCACTAAATATTGCAAACGCATGCTGCCAGAGGAGTCTAACGGCTCCCGGGGGCACGAACGCAACAATGGGCGAGCGCTGTGCGCACAAAGTTTCCTTGGGCATTAGAGGGTTAAAGCTTTGCAATTGTATTGAGAACTTGGATGGAAGGAAAACTCTTTCGAGAAAAATGAGTTTAAAGTTCTCGTATGTGGTTTGATCGGTAAGTAATCTGATTTCCAGTTCCTACATTTTGTTCATTTTATTTAGAACGGGTTGCAACCATTAGGCTTAAAGAAGATGCATTCCAAATATAAATGTAGCAATAAAACGATCGAAATATCTTAAGAATTTTCTATTTTCATCTCAAGTGTCATTTTGGAGACACATTTTAAACTCGTTACACGAGGTAATACTTAGTGTAAAGTTAGGAATTAAAATTTAGGAATTTTCTCCCCACCAACAATATACAAGGTGCCTCAGAATAAATGTTTCAGTTTTGTAGATCATATTGTGGCGAAACCGATTTCGTCATACAAAATTTCATAAGGCTGAGGGGCAGTTGGGAGAATGTAAACAGATTCAGCTGTAGCCCGGAGTTCGACTGGGGATGTAAACACTGCGTCGCACGTGCAACTTCACTTATCGCGGGAGGCCATTACCGCCTCCTCCCCATTAAGCAGGCCGTTTGGAGGACTGCCGTTGACAGACACTGTGCAAGTGTTCACAGCCGGCTGCAGATTTCGAGACCACCCACTTTCGGGGGAGCCCAGAGCAATACTTCCGTCATCGAACGCGCCCCCCTACACAAGCCAGGGCCAGAGTCTAGAAGGTTCGAGAACAACCCTGCATGCTCGCAGCCTGCACAAAGAGTGGAAATTTCCTTCGCTTCTCACGCTGCGATTGGGTTAAAATATTTCACTACGCAACAACTTCTGACCAATAGCGACACTGCTATCAAAGGGAACTAGGACACATAAGAAATTGGGGTGGGGGAAAGAGTTAACTTGGAGCGATTTCGACGGAGAGAACGGCAGAAGGGATTTGATTTCTAGACGGAACAGTCGGGGCAGAAGTTTCTCTTGGGGGGGAATATTATTCGGTTAGAGGCAAGTTCACCTCTACCGGACTTCAATTTTTTTCGACGCAGAAATTATCAGATTTGATTTGAGTTTTGGGCTGACGGGAGTCGGGAGAGAATTACTTCACTGGGAGGAAATTATTCGTCGAGGAGAGGCCAGTTTGTCTCTGAAAAGCTTAGAAAGATTTCGGAAGGGGCGAGAGCTACTAGCTGACAACAATTGAGAAAATTAATTCTCTGGGGTGGGATTTATTCGTCGGGGAGAGGCAAGTAGACCTCTGTGGCGTTTAAAAAAGGGGAAGAGAAAAAATATTTCTCTGGGGTGGGAATTATTTGTCGCTAGACTTTCCGAAGTTATGTTATAAAAATTAAAGAGACATTAGGCTGATTACTACGTTCCGGAGATAGAGATCGCCCGACTTCTACCAGTATCAACCAGTATCAACCAGTATCAACCAGTTCTGCCAGAATCTTCTAGACGTCGCTGCAAGAATCTTCAAGCACTTCCAGTCGCCCAGACATCGCTGCCAGTTCGCCCAGACGCCGCTGCCAGTGGTGGCGTGGTAACCCGAGGGTCGCCCAGCTGACGCACGCGCCGAGAGGGTGCGAGTGGACTGCCGCGGTCGCGTCCTTGTCCCAAGGCCGCCGCCCCCCTTCCAGACGCCAGAGGGTCCGCCCGGGCATACAAAGAATTCTACAGGGCTGAATAACCCGAGGGTCATTCAACTCCAAGACTTATGTAATGCAGTGTCGCGCTTGGGCACGTTAAATTCTCATCCTGTAACTCATGTAAATATTAGTTGTAATAAGTTGACCTTCTTCCTAGTCATAAGTCTTTTTCTATAATTACTAACATGCCTAATTTTCTTTTCTCTTTAATTTTCCTTTTCCATTGTTAGTGTAAAAATCGTAATTTCCCTGGTACAATTTTGTTTATTTTTTGCTCAGGAATAAAGTGAATCATTTTACCAGTGAACAAGTGTTTATTTTTTGTTGTGTTTCTCTTGTACTGTGTAACAGTTCCTTCCATCACCGATCTGAGCTAGCGGCAGGGTCGCTAATCGATTCCACAGGTAATCGGTAGTGTTACAATATAGAGGTGTAATAATAATTACTTTTTGCCTATGAATATGAAATAGGAAATTTGATATTACTGAGATCTGCAAGCGACATATACTCCTGGTTGATAAACAATTTCCTGTGCACAGATGTTCGACAGGTCACGTCTTGGCGCTCTCGAGGGGATTTAGTGAAAGTGTCGGACTCCTGCGCGTTTTGCACATTCGGGAGATGTCACATGTGTCACTTCGTTACTACTAATCTACATAGCGTCGGCAAAGGTATGTTTCTTACTCTTCTACATGTTCTAGAAATCTGTAACTATTTTCCGAGACATCTTTATTGTAAACAGCTTAGAAAAACATTTTGGGCTTCTCACCACACTTTTGCTTCCTTAATTAATTATTAATACATTACTCTGTTAATATTGCCTTATTATCTATACTTTCTTAATTTATGTTTCTGGAAGTTTGGACAAAGATGACCCAAACGAAGTTCATGCAAACGCAACTCCTCCACAAACCCTCCGTCTAAGTAAAGCACATGAAATTATAAAAATAATCGTACTACTTCTAACTCGTACTACTTATGACAATAATCGTACTTGGATGTCACGAAAAAAATGAGTTTACTCTTAAAGGCTGGCTGATGAAAAAATTTGAAAAGAGACTGCCGTAGATCAAGTTAGCGCCTTGCTGCTAGGCAACCCAACCAACATCTATGTTTCTGGCTTAAATTGTAGCGAGCAGTCAGAAAATCTATCCTTTTTCCATCATAATATTATTTCAAACATGTCCTGAAATGTACACTAATACACTTCACTAATATCTGAGTAAGTGAATAAAATAGCACTGCCACGAGAGAAAAGATTCTGAGAATAACTTATTTTGCATATTACTTTGACGGTGTTCCTAATATTATTAAATAGATTTTAAACGTCGAGTAGAAGATACGAACATTTTAGGAACTTCGCACTTCCCCGGCTTCCAAGTCGAACGGCTTTGGTTTCGGCGTGTTACGCTACCTCTCGCACAGACAAGAGCAGGTCACTTCCCTCAGAACTCCCGGAAGCATTCGCGGTTTGGTGAGGCAAAGCGGGGGGAACAAGGATGCAGCAGAATTCGGATTCTAAATGGGAGGGCGCTGGTCGTCGAGGCTGAAGCTAAGCGACTGCACTAGCCTTTTTTTTTTTGTTAATTCCCTGTAAACGTTGATTTTTTTCCTTCCATAAAAGTTCAACAAATTGAATCAACATTCCAAACATAATGCAGTGTTGCACGTAATGACCTACTGAACAAAGAGAGTTACAAATAAGTTTTACCTCTTAGATTGACTGTGATAAGTTATAAAACAGTAATAAAATAAATAAGTGTACTTAGTTATTAAAGCGTGCCAGACGTTCACTATGTATCACATGTGCCTAGTGCATGAATTTGTGTGAAAGTGGTTGGCGTGTGAGGGGGCGTGGCGGGGTGCGGTGGGGAGGCAGTGAAGAGCGAGGGTAGGTAGGAAGTGGGGGGAGGTGGGAAGAAACGGGGAGTGGAAGGGAGGAACGGACTGAGCGGGGGAGGAGAAGAGAGGAGAGGAGAAGAAAGGGGCGAGGAGGACGTCACGGAGGAAGTGAAGCGAGGTCGGCGCGGCGTGTCGCGGAAGAGGCCCACGGCGTGGAGCCGTGAGGGGAAGCGGGGGGCAGGGCGGGCGGCCGGCGCGCGCCAAACAAACGCAGGCGTGGCTATATTTAGCACCGTGGCGTAGGAAGCGCGCCCGCGAGCGGGGCGGGGCGGGGCGGGGCGGGGCGGGGCGGGGCCGGCCACTTGCAGCAGTCGGCCACGCGGAAGGAGCGGCCCGGCACAGGCACGCGCGGGGCGAATACAGCCCGCTGTGGAGGCACTTCTGTCCATGTGTAAGTTACGGGGCAGGTTGGAGATGAACGGCACTTCCGTATGATTACGCACAACGCGCTGCTTACCCAAATTGGATAAACGACTGTAATTTCTCTTCGCTGCACAAAGTGGGGGAATGTTCTCATACATTAATGTGCGATTTCGTATGAACTACTTTTCGCTCAATTCCAAATCGTATTATTGTTTGGATAAAACTATATAAACAGATTGCATATATCCCCATATATATATATATATATATATATATATATATATATATATATATATATATATATATATATATATATATAATCGGCTTCCATTAGATGAAATAATGTTTTAAGTAAGTATTCACAAATGCATGTGCACATCATAATGGAACACATAGCAACGCAATTAACTCCAATGTCAGATACACGCATAGTAGTTGTATGACCTAGATGTAGAGCAAAAACATTTATGAACTCTAGAATGGCTGCTAGGCCACGTACTAGCTTCTCGTGGTGTGATCAGTGTATGATTCCCGGTCGGGGCAAACACGGTTGTAGCATTGCTTTAAAATCGTTTCAATTTCTGTAGTTGTACGAAGAAGAAATGGTCAGACAGGCGGAATTTGCTTGCTACGGAAAAGGAAATACGTTATGTTCACCATAAGTCTCCCTAACCCCCCAAACGTGAGAATTAAACTAGGCTCCGTTTTGGGGAACACGGTTAGCTAACCGACAAAGCTGGACAGTTGACCCCAAATGCAAAACACATACTTAAAACAAATTATTTACACTCATAGTCACATGGATATACGACTGCTTACCAATCAAAGCTTAATTATAAGATAAAATAGTGATTCAATATATTTCATTTTGTATCGGAATTAAAACACAGATCACATGTGTAACTAAATTACTCATCATAATATAAAATGATCACGTCAGAATATTTCGCGTTTAAATTTAAAATTGTCTATGCATCGTCAATGCGAATCTGTGCATGTGCCTGACCCGTCCACTGCTCAGTGTTTCTCCGACCGACAGAGGCCGCTTCGTGACCTGTGCTAACCTCAGCGCAGACATCATTACGCTGCCGCCACTCTGTGCTCATCGAGTGTTGACGTAGGACGCAGACCCCTCTGTCATCGCTCCTCGCGCTGCCCTCCCCTTTTGCAGCCTCCTAGGGCTTCCGGTGGCCCCCGCCACGTCCGCTCCCCGCCACGTCCGCTCCCCGCACTGCGTCGCCGCCTGCATTTGCCTTCTCCCTGACCCACCCTCCATTGCCGGCCGTCAGAGGACGATCTTCAGGCCTTCTGGCCTCCTTCTGTGTCCTGCACTCGCCTACCCCTCTCACTCCTACGCTATCGATAAAGAGCATCACAGAACATTTCATATCGCCGTCCATTTTATCCCTCTTCGTAGAATCTTCATCTCTTTACATTTGTTGTGGCACACGTTTCTCCTTATATATTATTATATGCTTGCTTTACGCTTACCTTCATTGTTCTTTCATCTTATACTATTGTGCTTCCATTCTGGAATCAATTCCAATGAATACCAGTCATCATACATCCAGGTTAAGCTAACAATCTTATTTCATTATAAAACTTCAGTTTCCGTTAACTGATACCGTACTACGTTAGTACCTTCCCAGTTTTGCTGGTTCGTCTCTGAATTATTTAATTCTTTGACTTTATACATAAAATGATTCAATTCGAATTTATTTACGCGAAAACGTGTATTTATTCGAATTCATTCTTAAGATGATAAATTTATGCGTTCTGATGATTAATTAATTTTATGTGAATGTCTGTACTTCAAACACAGGCAAAGGCTTTTACCAAACTCATATACTCTCTCTGTTCAATATTTGTTTGTTTAATATCAACCCCTGACAGAGTATTTCCCCTACAATCCCCTATGAGTGTATTAGTACTCTACTTATGTCTCGTTAACCCGCAACCACCCACAACTTTTGTCTTGTCCGCCGACAGCACAGGGCTCCCCACCCACAGCCACATCGTCCACCAGCATGTAGATCCACCGCGGCTTCCCTCAGCAGGCTCTTCCTTCGTGTCCTCTAATTCGCTATCCCCTCGCAGACCAGGCTGCGGTTTATCCGCTCAGACGCGCTCCTCCCTCCCCGCCCCGCCGTATCCTCTCCGCCCCGCCCCGCCTCGGAGCAGCTCCATCTGTCCCGCGTTTGGTTAGCGTCACGCGCGCCCGTTATTCGAGGGGGAACTGACGTGTAAACAGCGCGATAATCTCGGCGGCCCTCTCGCGGACGCGTCTCTCCCCCGCAGGCCCTGCGGCGCCGCCCTCGCCCACGCCCACGCCTCACCGCCCGCCTCCCCCCAACCGCCCCGAGTTACTTCCACCGCCTTCTCACTCCTCCTCCGCCCACACCGCTTCCAATATCGCCACCTATTTCATTTCTACAACCCCGCGTTTCCCACCACTCCCGACGCCCATCCCACCCCACCACCCCACCCTTGCGCTCACGCAGCTGCGACCAAGTTACCTCCACACCCTTCCCCTCTCTGATGCCTTTACAGTCCTCGCTCCCACCCGTGCCACCTCCACTTCCACCATCCACACGCCCACGGCGGTCCTTATACCCCTTATATACATCTACTTCACCATCTCCACAGCTCCCGCTGTTCCTACCCTTCCGCCCCTTTACCTGCTCCCCCCCTCCGCCGCTGCTACACCTGTCGTTTCCACCGCCTCAGCCATCGCCACCGCCGCCGCCGCCGGCGCTTTGGAGAAAACGGGCGTTGGGCGCGCCCGACGCCAGCGCTTGCGGGAGAGCGTTCGCCAATGCTTCAGGCGTCTCCAAGTCCTCTGGGTCTCTGATCGGTTCACCCGGGGTGTTTGTAAATGTTAGTAGTTACGTGTGACCATATACGTTAACAAAAATAAAGATTTCGAAATACTGCTACCTAACGTCAGGATTACCCTGTAGGAAACCTAATGTAATATACAATCACAACAAGCCTTGACTACCGTCCCCAAGTGAGAAAGAGGCACTAGAAAGGAGTGGGTGTGAGAGTGTGTATGAGTGAGGCGTGTGTGCGAGAAAGGCGTGTGTGCGGGAGAGAGAGAGGGAGAGAGAGATTTATTCTCTAGTACTTGGATCATACACTTACGAAAATAGACAATGTCACACTGTTTCTGAATTTTGCATTTTACCCGTTTTTAGTAATTTCTTAGTCCTCTTTTACTTTTGTGCCATTTCAATACATAACAAATTCTGGATTAGGAATCGTGTTAGAAGTATCAATGTTTAAGATGTATTTGCATGTATTAAATATCAAACATTTTGGAAATTAAAATAAAATTACATGCATCTTATTACAATGATATTGTAGTCTAAAATCAGAATGATTTACTATTTTATTCACAGTATCTCAGCAAAATAAAATTAAATATATGACTTTCACTTTCAATTATATTAAATCAATGTATATAATTTACAATTTCAAATTAAATGACAAGAGAATTTTTCAACATATTCATAGAACACTCCAAATATCAATAAGCAGCGTAGTAATGAGTACACAGTATAATAGAGAAAGAAATGTGATCCATAATGCATTTCTATTTTTTAAACAAAGACCGATTAATTAATTAAATAAATTATTAATTGGAGTTATTAATAATTTATTGAAATAAATTAATAATTGAATTCAATAAAGCATTTTTGCAATATCGAGGACGCTGATAAGTAGAAATTTGGAAATAATGCCAACAATTATTAATGAAATTGCTGATGAGGGTGATACATTAAAAAATTCAGAAAAATTATGGCTACGCGATCGTAAATATCGTAAGTAACAACAATAGATAAAATTAGATATAATTTTTTTTCTGAAACGTCTAAAAATTAATTAAAATTAATAGTTTACAAACTCCAGAAAAGCAGTAGAAATTTAAGACCCATTTACTTCCTTTTAACAGAGACCGATGAGCGTAAGTTTCACCGTACTTATACGACGAAATATCACAAACAAGAATTACTATTCTCATATTTTCGTCATAAATAGTTATAAAACAGATGCGAGATTCCATTATTTGCGCTTACAATGAATGGAATTACTTTTACCTGGTACTCGTCTACCCCAAAACGAACCTTTTCCGTTAAAATTGAATTTTTGTTTTGCATTGTTTCTTTCACACAAAGATGTGTGCTTTTCAATGCTTAAAACCGTTTGTTTCGAAGTTTGTTAGTTTTTTAATTTATTTGTAATTTTTAAAGGGTGTGCATAAAACTTCGTAAAAGTATATTGCAAGGAGTGGCTGTGTTACACAAGGAAGCAACAAACAGCTGAAAGTAGTCCGCATTTGAAAGTAATAGCAGGAGGAAGTACTGAAATATCGAAGAAATGTGAAAGAAGATAAGAAAACTAAGGTCGAAGGTGTAACGTATCATCATGGGACACTGTAGAGCTAATAAATCTTAATCTAGCTTTTCCCTAAAGTTACTTCTTGCCTTGTTTGACACAACATGAAACATCATAACTCATCTAATTTTGAATATATCTTTATTATTCCTTGTTAATATAACAGAACAACAGTTCTTGTGCCTTAACTTGAAATTGATATAGAAAATGTATATTAGCAATAATAAATTGCTCTGTTAATCGGTAGTTATTAGTGATGTTTTAAAGTTCTGATTCAAATCATTCTAAAGAACATATAGACCATCGTAAATCAGACACTAAATTATAATACAAATAGCAATCCTGAAAAGGATTCATAAAAAATGTTTTAAAATTCATTTCATAAAAATGTTTTAAAATTTAAGTTATGATATTCCAAATAATACACTGTTTTGGAAGAAAAAAAAGCATAGCGGATAAAAATTTTAAAAGAAAATTTTTTTGAAACATTTTTTGACTATTATAGTACCTAATCCTTCGTATAAGCATGTTTAAATTTAGGTATATGCCATAAATACAAATTTTAAAACTCAGGTAGACGAGTACCTTAATCAGAATATTTACGTATGTAAACTAGATTGCGACTGAAAAGAGTTGTATGAATTAATATATCTCTCCTTTCTTCTAAAAATTAGTTTCATAAAACGGTAGAAACTCTAGTGTTATTCAAATAGGATGAATGCTGTAGTGACACCGACAGACAAATATGTACATGTTGATTCAAGATAAAACACAAGAATTAAAAGACGTGACTTCAACAGACAGCAATGATATGTCTTTTCGTGTTATTATTTAAAGTTGGAAAATATAAAAGAACTACAAATATTTACATTTTTTAATATTTGCCAACATATTTTAAAGGTAAGATGAACATGAAATGTTCTTTCTATAGTAAGTACACTGAGATGTATTCTCAATAACGGATTCCAAATGGTAAATGAGTAGGTTTCAAACAAGATTTCCTTACTTTTCTTTTCGAGTCTCGGCACTAGGCCAACGGAGTCACCAATTATGCTGCCTGTAGATAAAGTTACTGTATTTTCTGTCACACGAATATTTATTGCAAGCACATTAAAGAACTTTTCCAAAAAAATACACTCTTCGTTGCTTCAACATTCAAGCCTGTTGTCCAAACACGTCCGCACAAAACGCTGATAACATGAATTATTTAAAAAAGCATTTTTATCTGCTAAACTCCCACTAGCACACAAACCCTGGAGCCCAGTGCACACCACTCAGAATGTAATTCGTCTGTCTGTATACTACCACTCAAAAAAGTCCTTTATTCCCAAGCATGTGCCGTGAACTACGTACTTTTATACGCATATTTGGGTTTAACAGGCACGCACGCGCTCATAGTTTTACAACTGATACAAACTGCCAGATTACGCAGACGCCGCAGCCGTCGAGAATTAGGCTTTCGACGAATTTCACAATTTTTCCGCGTCGGCCTGTCCGTCGAGTTTGAAGCTGCGATGAGCCCCTCGCGCCAATTTTTTTTTTTTTTTTTTCGCGTGGAGAGCGTGCGCTGCTCCACGGAGAGATGATGGCGATAACACGCCCTCGCCCTTGTCGGCGCCCTCATCTGGAAGCGATACACGAGCGGACAACGCGGCCCGCCCGTTGTCGTGGGGAATGGACACGTGTCCTGCCCGTCTGCCGCCTGGCTTGCCCGGGAAGCCGCTCGCGCTGATTCGGCCCGGAGGACCGCGGGCCCCTAAATCCCTAATGCAGCCCAGCTACCGGCTTTGTGGCGCTTTGGCGGGGCGGTTGCCAGCTGATTTAGTGTCCATCGGGGTCGTTATGATGGTTGTGATTCATGACTATTTGTTTTTACGGAAAACGTCTTTGAGTGATGCATTGCATAAATAGATCCTTATCCTCTAATATTACATCATAATGTCTCCCTCTTTGTCTCCCTCTTCCTCTCTCTCTCCCCTCTCTTTCCTCTGTCACCTCTCTCTCTCATAAGGTCCTGTCACGCTAAGTTTGCAATATTAAATACAATACACTCGGGCGATGATAGTCAAACAGACTTCGAACTTATTTCAGCTTATCAATTTAATGATTCCAATAGAGTTAAACAAAGAGGCTGCCTCGTGAAGTATATCTCTGAGTAAGATTTTCAAGGTCAGCCCATAAAGTAGCCGGTGTGAGTCAATTACAAAATATTTATTGTCGGAAATAATAGATCCGCCCAATATTCTTCAAAGTGTCCCTTTGTCCCAAAGTGATCCTTTTGCAATCACACACCGCTGCCATCTCTCAGATGCCTCCTGGAAGGCGACACCCGGAATGCTGTTAAGCTCCCTCTTCACGGCTTGTTGTGACACTTCCAACTCCCCGTGATGGTGTCTTTCCAGAGCTGTTTTGAAGAGGAGGAGGAGGAAAGGGAGAAAGGCTGGAAGGGCAACGTAGGGTAGGAAGGGTGGCTACGGTAGTGTTGCGATGTTGTGTTGGGCCAGGTACGCGCCACGCGGGCACGCGCAAGGCTGTGCTTTGTTTGTCAGCACTAGCGGTACCACCTTGGCGTAGTTCTTCCACATTTGAAACTTTAAGCTCATAATTTCGTGCACTTCGGTTTTGGCAAAACGAATAGTTAATCACGCGAATAGTTAATGTGCAGTCACTGTCCAGAACATTCTTCACTCTCGCCCCATTTTCGCAATTTTTGGAGCTCGAAGATTGTTCTGTCGTCTTGAACATCCTCTCTTCCCTCCCCAAACAGCTTGCGCCAGTCGAAAACACTCGAACACACATGGAGGATCATCACCGTAAGCCGTCTTCATCAAAAGTGAGTCTCTTTCCCGGTTTTCCCCGACTAAACGCGAAGTGTGATGGAGTAGCGCTGTTGCAAAAGATGAGCCATGACGCAACGTAACGGGACAGGTTGTAGAGGTTACTGATGCGAGCGAACTAGGCTCCACAACGGCTAGGAGCCGACTACCGCTGGCTTCCAGCCTTCTCCCCTCCACCAACACCCGGAGGAGACACCGCCGCCAGTCCGTCCATCTGTCTGGGTAAAAATGGGTCGGTCTACTTTAAGGACAGACCTTGCATAACGAAACTTTAGAGATTATTAATATATATATATATATATATATATATATATATATATATATATATATATATATATACAGATAAAATCAAAAGACAATTACTTAACTAACCAGCGGGTACAAAATTCACACGGAGTCGAGAATGCAAATGGTGAATACAAGCCGTGCGAGTGCCCCAGCCACCGTTATCAACACCGCTACCCCATCCCGACCCACTCCACCGTGCTCGTCATGCACATGCTGATGTGTGCTTTCTGAAATGCCTTTGCGCCTCTCCCCCTACCTGGCCACCCTCCCCGCACCGTCACCCTCCTCCTCGCCGAGCTACCCCCGCCAGGCCATCTGCACTACGCCTTTCCCACAAAAACCACACACGCCACGCCAGCTCCCGCCACGCAACCCTCACCCTGCCGTCCCCCACACTCACCTACCGCCACCCAACTTCCCGCCACTCCATACCACCCCTGCCACGCAGTCCTCACCATGCCTCTCGCGTCACGACGCCCGTCGCCACGAAACCTCCCCGCCACACCATCCACACCATGCATTCCCAGCATGCCATCCCGCCCCACCGTCGGCCACGCTACCGCAGCCTCGCCATCCCCGCCAATGCCCACCACAACGCCATTCCCGCCATGCAACACCGCTGAGCCACCCCGCGCCACACCATCCCCAGGTACTGCACCCGGCCGCGTCGCCACCCCCGCCTCGCCACCACGAACTACGCCCCATTCCGCCAGGCATCACGTCTCCCCGCCACGTCCAGCCTCACTTTGCCTCGTGCTGCCTCTCCTCATCCTCCCCCCCCCTTAGGCCACATCGCGCTGCACCGCCGCGCGTTATCTCGCGAGCCTCCAGCCCAAACCGCCAAATTTCCGGCTTTCCACGCGAGGAGCATTAGCAGAGGGATGTTATTTGCGGAGCCGCGCGTGCCCCTGCGGAAATGGAGGCCGTCAGCCGCGCCGAATCGCCATGGCGATGTTGGCGCGCGGCTCTCGATGGCGCCCGAAAAAGGTTTTCCGTCACAAGGGAAAGGCTTCAATATGCAGCGGTGGAGGGCAATGAACGAAATGCAGCTCCAACGCGGGCCATCAATCACAACATACTATCTCCGCTCCCTGTGAATTCTGTGTGCGAGAGAAAATGTATTGTTATTCGAAATCTAGACGCGGATTCAGTGCTAAATTTCAATTGCCAATATCTGAATAAAATATAATCTTACATCTAGAATAGAAATGTTTTACAAACACGAGACAAAAAATGTTTACAACTTCCCAAATTACATTAAACTCAATTCGTAATAATTTCGCTTGACGTAAAAGAGAAGAGATTATATACTTCTGGAGTAAAAATGGTAGGAAATTAGGAGTGAAGATGGTATACAATGATTTGAACCTAATACAGAAATACCACAAAACGAGCAAGATCAGAGAGAACAAAGGAAACACAAACATGTTTGAGTTTACAAAACTAAACTTTGTTTTGAGAAATAAAGAAATGTAAAGGTACATGAAATTAAAAGGCATGCAAGAAAATTCGAGAAGAACCGGAAATAATAAACGAAGTAATCATCTCTTCACTATTATTCAAATAATGATTACTCTAAGGAATCATGAAAAAGTGAAAGAAATGAAGCAAGAAAATAATTATTTCAACGATGCAAGCAGAAAACAAATAAACAAATATACCAAATTCGAACCAACGATTCGACAGTCACAATACAAGAGATGAAAGGAGACGCAAAGAAGCACGCGCTGGTGGCTGCGGCGGCTTCCGCGCCGGACGAAGCAAACAAGCGACGGGCTCTGCGCGCACCTGCAGCGGGACGCTCTTCGTGCGGCATCCTCGCCCCGCCACTCCCCTCCCCTCCTCCCCCCTCCCTCCCCGCCTCGATTCGCCTCGCCCCGCCCCGTCCCCACTCCCCGTCCCGTCCCGTCCCGTCCCGTCCCGTGTCGCACCACCCTGGCCCGCCACGCCCTGCCCCGCCCTGCCCTGATCTTCACCCCGCAACGCTCCACTCCGCCACTCCCCGCCCAGTCTAGCCCCGCACCGCCACTCCACGCACCTCCCCGCCCCGCCCCGCCTAACCCCACCCCGCTTCGCCCCCCTCTCACCACCCCACCCCGTCACGCCACCCGTGCATGAAAGGAACCGACAAGGACTTGTAAGTCGGATTATTTTTTCATCTGTCTTTTTTTCTGACTCGCATATTTACAATTATTGCGTTTGGTATGTCATTGCTTGCTGCAATCCGGTCGTTATCGCTATCTATGGGATATAACGTTCCTTTTTTTGACTTCGGTGTGGAACATTCGTTTTTTTTACTTTAAAATCTGGAAGCTACAGGTAACAAAGTAGTGCATTTTATACAAGGGAAATTTCAAGTCTTGACATTTAATTTTTCTTTGTGAATGCGGGGTAGGCAAAAAATTCAAGGGGTTCAGAATGAATGTTACGCATTTATCGAAGATTACATTTTTGTCATTGACGATTTGGTCTAAAATCACATTTAATAAAGTTACACAACTGCCTCTTTTCGACAGCGTGCCTTTGATTGGCAGGCAGCTCACTACTGTTGAGGACCACATCCTGCACTACCGTTGAGCAAGCACACGAACTCTCAAAGGACAACCCGCCGCCTCTTGCAGAAAGGTTCGAGGGAGGGGAGAGGAGCTGGACGCGAAGTGAAGCGTGACGAAGCAACGCAGGAGACTGGCGCGACGCGGGGCGGGGCGGGGCGGGGAGGGGCGGGGCGGGGCGGGGCGGAGCGGAGCCAGGAGCAACGGGAGGGACAGTACGTCAGTGTGCGGCTGCTTCCTCGCCACGCGGGCGCGCGTGTTGTTTGCGGACGGCCGGAATCCGCTTACGGCGCCACGCCGCGTGTTTTCGCAGGCGCCCGCCCGCCCGCCCGCCCGACCCAGCACGGCACGGCCCGGCCCGTCGCGCTCTGCCCCGCCCCTCCCCGCCGCTGCACCCCCCCCCTCCGTCCCGCTCCGCCCCGCCCCCCTCTCCGCCCCGCTCTGCCCCGTCCAGCCCCGTCCAGCTCAGTTCAGCCCAGTTCAGCCCAGTTCAGCCCCGTCCAGCCCCGTCCAGCCCCGTCCAGCCTCGCCTCGGCCCGCCCCATCCAGCCCCGCCCCGTCCAGCACCGCCCCGTCCAGCCCCGCCCCGTCCAGCCCCGCCCCGTCCAGCACCGCCCCGTCCAGCCCCGCCCCGTCCAGCCCCGCCCCGTCCAGCACCGCCCCGTCCAGCACCGCCCCGTCCAGCACCGCCCCGTCCAGCACCGCCCCGTCAAGCCCCACCCCGTCCAGCCCCGCCCCGGCCCGTCCCGTCCAGCCCGGCCCCGGCCCGCCCACCCGTTGTGTTGGGCAGCCGGCCCGCCGACGGCTCTTCAAAGTAGATACGCGTTCACACGCCCGACCTCCGTAACAAATAGTGGGCTGCACGCTCCGCTGCTTAGAGCTGGATCGCACGGCTGCTGACCCGTTCCTCTGCGCGATCTCCGAGTCTATGTCAGTCGATGTCGACTCGCGACTCGGGTAGGCTCTTCGTGCGTTCTCTCCATTCCGCGTGCCCTCGCCCTCGTTCGGACATATTGTTTTCTCCTGTTGGCCGACGATGGCCCTCTGGCCCGCAGTTTCGAATGGGTTCTCGGCTACCCTCTCCATTATCTTTTTACCAGTTTAGTTGCATGTATTTTTCAAATTACGAGTTAATTAATCAACATATTTACTTGCCTCTGCATGCCTACATTTCCGTGTTCATTGAATATGCATTGAATATGCCTACCTTGTTCAATCCCCTCAACATTTCTGCCTGTGTGTTTTACGAATAACGTTTGTCTGTTTTAAGTTCACGTAATGGTTTGTATGACCCGTTCGTTCTCTCACTTTTATGCTTACTCGCTAGCTTATTTGCTCATTCCTCCAATCCCATATTTGCTACTTACTGCGTAACAGTCCCATCTAAGAATACATAAGAACTCATTAGAATCCCACTTGATTTCATTTCCTTAGCGCGTTCTTTGTCCCTCCATTCACTAGTTCCAATTGAAATCAATTTACGCCAATTCACCGAACGTCACAAAAAGTCGAATATCTCATTCGAAAATTATGAATTCGTGTTTTAATAGTGATTCACGCTTGTTTTGCCACACCGACAGTCATGTAATATTTTCCCTATTACTCATTATGAACAGACTCACGATAAAATATAGTTCTACCATATTCAATCATACTTCACACTAGAATATGAATGACAGTTCATAAAACAAATTAATAAGATGATCAAAAAATGGACTAAGAGACTTGGTTAACGCTCACAAAAATTAAAATAAAATTTGTTAATGAACAATCGATATGTAAGCACTTCATTAAAACGTGAGTCATAGTATTGATCAGAGAAAAAATGATTTAACGCGATGTGTGCGAAACCTGGAAACCCCTTCTCGTGCTTATTTTCAGAGAGCAAAACAACAAATGTTTTCACAGTGGGCGAAACATCGCGAAGCGTGTACGAAACATCTGTAACGATTCGCCATTGTCTTTCGTCTTGACGCCTTTGTTAATTATTTACAAACTGTTACCGCCCAGACTGGAATCCATTTACTTTTGAACAAGTAAGGTATTTCTAGTTATTTGATATTTAAAATATATTTCGCTTACGGCGTGATAAAAAATAGTATACGCAACACGGGAGCGAGGTGATTCTCGCACTCGTCTCTTTCGACCCAACTCGTGCGTGAATCAACTGTTTCGCGCCCTCGTTACATAAACTACTATTTACAATTACTCTTCTCTTCAAATATTCCCAAAGCATTATGAAAATGCTTAAAGAGAAAACCAAATGAGATACTTTACGAAATGCATATTTTTATCTGCAAGGTGTGTGGAGATTTCAGTGCCCGTATCTAGAATTACAAAAAAATATGATCATGACTTAGTTAACCAGAAGCTTTTCAAAGACTTACGCAAAGGGATGGATCGCTTGGCTGGAATAATACTGAAATATTGAGATAAGATGTTCTTCTGTCTAACGAATAAAAAACATTGTAAATATATTTTCTTCCTGTCTTTTCACAACTTTCAACAGATGAAGTGGTGTTGGTTTCGGCGGGGAAATTATTGTCTTTCATACTATTTAATTAGTAAAGTGAAGGAGGCATGAGCTGCGAATAGTCTAGTAGAGGACGCAAACTGCACTTCCAGAAGATTTTTATAATTGGAATGTTGGTTTAAAAAAACAAAATGTGATCAATCATACGTACGGTGGCATAATGTGAATAATCACGCAAGGCGACATCAATTGTAAAATTTCAAGCTGTCACTGTCATTATGGATCTCATCAAACACAGTTACATCACACAGAGAATGAAACCGTTAATTTAGATATTCATATATACTTTCACAACATCATTGGGGCTCTCTTCTAAAGACTCCACTGTACAAGCGGAAATCACTAAAACCACATCTGCAAGTCTTAATACATAAAAAAGGAATGTGTGTGCGTATGATCCACACTAAATCTAGGACGCCTGGATACATTTCAAACCAACTTTGTACACGTTTGACTTTCAATCAGAAAAATGTAAGGGAGGGTAAGTCACACGCACTGTTCCTAGGAATGGACAGAAAACTGACGTGGATAATTGAAATCAGAATGCAACTACAAAAATTGCAATGTGCAGATTGTGAAAATAAAATAA
This sequence comes from Gryllus longicercus, assembly GCA_038098605.1. Lineage (NCBI taxonomy): Eukaryota > Metazoa > Arthropoda > Insecta > Orthoptera > Gryllidae > Gryllus > Gryllus longicercus. The sequence goes on along the minus strand of JAZDUA010000721.1, from coordinate 55,387 downwards.
ATTGTAAAAGTGCCATTAAAATTCATTTATATCTTTATATGAAATAATGTAATTCTGCGTTTAGGAAAAAATGTATTTGTGCATTTGTACGTATTCTTGCATTTGAAATGTATGTATTTAAATGCATGTTAAAATGTATCCATTTAAACTAGAAAATTTAAGAAATGCAACCGAATGTATGTATTACGGGCGATGAGGGAAGGACTCATGACTGTTATTCTAAAAAATTACCATGTCCTGGTAATAAGCTTCGAGTATAACAATTAAGAACAGCACGGAGCAACGCAAAGGTCACCTTTATTTAGCCTCCTCGCCAGTAGCGTAACGAAATGAGTTATTTCGCATACCGCAAACCATTTATCACGAACCCTTTATAAAAATGTAAAGCTATCACAAGCAGTGTTGGTACCTTAAGTAATACAAAATCCCCTAAAACCGTTACGCCACTGCTCCTCACGAACAGCACCGACTGGCACATAGCCGGCGAGGGCTGAGGGATGCCCGGGGCAGTGCGCGCGCGTTGGCGGAATGCGAATCGCTGCCCACGCGCGCCCTCAGCGCTCCCCTGCGAAGCACGACGCACAACCGGCCACCGGCCCTCGGCCCCCGGCCCCCGGCCCCCGGCCCCCGGCCCCCGGCCCCCGGCCCCCGGCCCCCGGCCCCCGGCCCCCGGCCCCCGGCCCCCGCCCCCCGGCCCCCGGCCCCCGGCCCCCGGCCCCCGGCCCCCGCCCCCCGGCCCCCGGCCCCCGGCCCCCGGCCCCCGGGCCCCGGGCCCCGGCCCCCGGCCCCCGGCCCCCGGGCCCCCGGCCCCCGGCCCCCGGCCCCCGGCCCCCGGCCCCCGGCCCCCGCCCCCCGGCCCCCGGCCCCCGGCCCCCGGCCCCCGGCCCCCGGGCCCCGGGCCCCGGGCCCCGGCCCCCGGCCCCCGGGCCCCGGCCCCCGGCCCCCGGGCCCCGGCCCCCGGCCCCCGGCCCCCGGCCCCCGGCCCCCGGGCCCCGGCCCCCGGCCCCCGGCCCCCGGCCCCCGGCCCCCGGCCCCCGCCCCCCGGCCCCCGGCCCCCGGCCCCCGGCCCCCGGCCCCCGGCCCCCGGGCCCCGGCCCCCGGCCCCCGGGCCCCGGCCCCCGGCCCCCGGCCCCCGGCCCCCGGGCCCCGGCCCCCGGCCCCCGGCCCCCGGCCCCCGGCCCCCGGCCCCCGGCCCCCGGCCCCCGGCCCCCGGGCCCCCGGCCCCCGGCCCCCGGCCCCCGGCCCCCGGCCCCCGGGCCCCGGCCCCCGGCCCCCGGGCCCCGCCCCCCGGCCCCCGGCCCCCGGCCCCCGGCCCCCGGCCCCCGGCCCCCGGGCCCCGGCCCCCGGCCCCCGGCCCCCGGCCCCCGGCCCCCGGCCCCCGGGCCCCGGCCCCCGGCCCCCGGCCCCCGGCCCCCGGCCCCCGGCCCCCGGCCCCCGGCCCCCGGGCCCCCGGCCCCCGGCCCCCGGGCCCCCGGCCCCCGGCCCCCGGCCCCCGGCCCCCGGCCCCCGGGCCCCGCCCGGGCGGCGCCTCCGCCCCCGGCGACCCCGGGTCGCGCCTCGCGTGACGGGATCTCCGGGTCCCAGTTGTGGGGCGCGCCCCCGAAACTCATTGTTGGAGTTCATAAATCCTGCGAGCATTGTTTGCAAAAATAATTTGCCATGATGGTCGCGTGTGACCTAACGGAAGCGAGACAGCTTTTGCCAAACAGCTAAAGAATGTGATGAATTATCTTAAGAAGTAGAGGAACGGCACATGTAATGCAGTACATTTGAATGTATAGTCGCGAAATTGTAGGCGTTCCTGTGTTTTTTTTAAATTTTTTATTGGACTTGTTCCCGTTATACTGAATAAGCGCGAACGTCGTGATAACTGTAACAATGTTTACTTAAATTGAATTAAACTACGATAATCTGATGACTAATCAATTGATATACTATAATAAATGTAACTACGTTTACTTAGATTTACAATGTTCTTTGAGTTTCCAAGGGGACCCTTTAAGTTATGGATTCTAGTTCCAAAAGTGAATGAACGCTCACCGAATGTATAGTAGAGAATAAAGTTTTCTGTTAAAAAAAAAGGAATGCACATGAAATTCGTTTTAAACGTCTACAATTTGTTGGTCGAGATCATTTATATATGTTTTTACAGGCTCGCTACTAAAAATCATCTTAAAGCAATGAATTAATTATCACCGAAAAATACTCTTGAAGAGAACATAATAGTTGTAAGAGACAAGTTAGTTGAAAAACAGAGTACTAAGTGGAGTTAAAAAATACTCTCCGGAAATAATTCTCCCAATGTACGAAATAATTTGAATATTTCTATTATATTCTTTAATCTACGCACATAACATATTACAAACTACAACTTCACCAATCACAATGCCTCTAACATCTTGTCCAATATCTCTTAATTCTGAATGTTCACTACCATCTGCATTGGATGGCTTAGTGAATTAATCACGAAAAGTGATGGCATAAGAGGCAGTGGGAACGGGAGCAACTCCAGAAAACTTGCTCTAAACTTGCTTTATCCACCACAATTTTACATGATTCGACGAGGAATTGAATCCTGAAATTTGAGCTGCCGGACCAATATATCGCGCGATGGCCCCAATTACTATTTTGTATATTCCAATATGTTTAAGCACTTGTCATTCTACAAAATTGGATTTTTTCTTCCATAAACGTTTTCTAACGTACTATAAGTAGAGTACACCCACAATATTGCTAATCCGTTTCATAATCTGCAATGTTCATAATAAAGAAATCTGCAATGTTAGTTAGCGATTCCAAGGATCCTAACATGGTTTTGCTCAGCCCTGGAAAGGTAACATTAGTCATTGATCTTAAAATATGTTTGTACAGTAGCAATAACAGTTTGAACGTGAAAATAGTGGTACGAAAGTTGAATGAACTCCTAAGCAGAATGTATCGGAAGGAAAGCCCACTGGACATTCTCGGCTCATTATAACCATATTTAACCACACGAATGTTTCGTCAGAGATCATTTGTTTCTTCTACACAACTCGAGCTACGTGTCATCCGCAACTACTCGAGATCACAATCACACTTTTAATTATTTATTGCTTATGCGTATTGATATTCTCCACATCTAGAAACCGACGTACATTTATTTTTCAAGCTATTCAACATTTAACATGTTATCTTCAATCAAGTAGAATACGCCATTCAATACGCTGATACACGAATCATAATCATAATATTTTTCGATACGTTATTTCCTGAATATCAACATAACCTAATTCTGAAACTTTGAAACATTTTCGAATGTATTCCATGTGAAAATGTATCGCCGTTATAAAACACGGCGTACTAACGGCGTATCGCCGTTATAAAACAATGCTTCCTGTACGCTGACTATTCAGCAGTAAATATGGCAAGACCAGAAAATAAATCATGACCCCTCAAAAACAAATAAATACTCAGAATGAAAAGCAGCTTGGGTCTCGCAGAAAGTGCCACATAGCACTATTTTCCGAAGCGACAGCTCGCGGACAGCAGACTGTGACTGCGCGAGGCGACAAAAAAGGTTTCGCTCGCGAGCGGAGCGGAACGGCCGATCAACAGGTCGACGGCGGCGGCGGCGGCGGCGGAAGCAGCGCGCGGAGGCGCTGACGGAGGCGGAAGTAGAAGGCGGAGGCGGAGGCAGGCGGAAGTGGAGGTAGAAGCCGAAGCAACGGGAGACGTGACGGTTAAAGGGGAAAGAGAGGTTGAGGCCAAAGTACAGGTAGAGACGTAGCGAGATTAGTGATGAGGGCAAAAGGGAGGCGGAGGTTAGAGAAGGACGCAGGGATAAAGAAGGCAAAGATACAGGCGGAGACAGAGAAAATGGCAGGGTTAGTGGCGGAGGTAGAGGCGGAAGTAGAGGTGGTGGCGGAGACGGAAGTAGATGGGGCAATGTAGAAGTGGAGGCAGAAGCGAAGGCAGATAAGTAGGCGCAGGTAGTGACGAATGCACAGGCAGAGACGGAGGCATACGAAGAGACGGAGGCACAGGTAGAAACGGAGGCATAGCTAGAGGCACAGGTAGGGTCGGAGGCACAGCTAGAGATGGAGGCACGGGTAGAGACGGAGGGGGAGGCGGCAAAAGAGGCGGAGGCACAGCGACGGCTGAGGCGAAGGCAACGTTTGTGGTTGTGGTGTCAGCGCTGTCGGCAATGCTACAAGCAATAATAGAGTCGGCCAAAACGAGATCCAGTGACAGAAGCAGTAGAAGTGGTTACGGCTTGAAATCGTTAATGATACCCCACAACGCCACGCTTCTTCTAAGGAATGTAACTTAACAAAAGAGACTATGCTTCAAAGTGACATCTGGTCAATTGTAGATCTACACCTAAATCATTTATGAAGATATAGGACTTTCGGTCTAAAGATATATTGTGACAAAAGAGTGAGCTTTTAAGTTGTTATAATGCCACGACACCAGCATGACATATTATTAGTGTATTTGAAACAGAATATACATTAGAAAAAATGTATTACACATTGAAAATGACACAACTTTTAAAACAAAATAATGCCACTACATACAAATCGACCTGAATTTCTTGCTAACACTTATAGTGTAATTCACGTGATACAAATACATCAGCTCAATCTTATGCGGCGGGATGAAATAGTTTGAACTGATGGGAACAGGGACATCTGCTGACTTCATATTTCTCATTTGTGGACTCCAGGTGGAGTTTTCAGAAACTCAGTCGACAGAGAGAGGTGGTCAACAAAGAAACAAAAAGAACTGCGCGTTAGTTCAAAGTTTTCCGCACGTTACGCTCAGTGAGCAGAGAGCAGCGTGCATCGTGTAGGACAGAAAGCCAAAGGTCTTCTAGAGAGATCTGAAGCAAAGAGGACTGAAATCGTGACGTGGCTGTCCGTCGCACTATCGTTGTCTATAGTTTTAAATTATGTCAAAAAATGAAGAAGTAAAACCGACGAAGCCAGTCTGTATTATAAAACACACGTGTGTGGTATGGAATATGACACTGAGTACGAAGCTCTTTACGAAAGATTGAACTACCTTCCGTGCAAAATTAGATGAGGTAAATATTTTTATCATAACTTGAATTCTGCGATTATTTCGATGATCGTGCCGCGATCGAACTAAGAAGAGAAGATATCAAGAAGCAGGACGAATGTCCATTCGTCGTTTAACAATAGTACTCATGTTCAAGAAATATGCAGCTATTATCCCTCGTAAAAAAATAAGTTATCACCATTGCAATTTATAATCAAAATATTATTTTCATATTTTGGAATTTCATTGTATACTTAACTAGCGACCTACGAACATCAACTTCTCCAACACCATTATGTAGGCTTCTCTCCTTTCTCTCGCCTGATTCAGTAAGAGTTGTCAACATAAGGAGAGGTTCTATTTTATTTACACTCAAATGCCCGCTTTGTGCTAGTAATCATTAAATAGTATTGTGAAGGTCTAACTACACATTTAACGGTCAATAAATTTTAACTCTAAAACAGAAAGACATAAAGATGTGTTTTTATTAATGCTATAAAAATAATTTATTTATCAGACAATCGCCTTTCAAACGGATGTTTTTAGGGCGTTCACCAATAAATTATTACTTGCACTCATCCTATTCAGCATTCGTTCTGGCACATACCGTATCAATGAGTTTCTACGAAATACAATTTGATTATTCCAACAATTGCTGGTCGGCGAAGAAACTAGTTCTGAAATTTATAGATGACTTCCTGCGCTGCATACCAAACTTTTGTTCCTTGGAGTCTCTATTACACTGCAAGAAGAGTGTGATTACCCACACCATCCCCCAATTTTACCACATAGGACAACATGTAACCGACATCGATACCACAAAAAGGAGTTCATGAATAGATACGAAATTTGTACTGGCTCTTATTCAGTATTGTCGCAGTGTCCTTGCAAAATTTGGTAAATATTAATACAAACTAAAATGCGAAAAATAATTTCAATATATGTTGGTACATAAATCAGTATCATTATTTTTTGCCTCTAGCTAAGAGGTTCCTAATATATTCCACCAGAGGCCAACAGGGGGGCGGTAGAATGTAATTCCGCCACACTTATTTCTGCTAGAAGTGAAGCAATTGTTTTCTCTAAATGTGAAATTGATATTTAATTTTGAGGAGTTCTGGACTTCAAATCAGGAAATAATCAAGGAAGAACATGAATTATTTTTAAATGCTTCACCAGTTCTTAAAAACGCAACTTCACAACACTTCAGTGTGCATCAACGGGTGTGATCATTAATTCATGATAGCGTTGTCTTCAGCTTTCCGCAGTTTTTCTTGGAATCCACCAGGATTGCTAGCTGTATGCGCGCGCATCCCTAATTAGTCAAAAAATGGGCTGAGCCGCGTTACTGAGAAGAACATATATGTATACTGAAGAGAACTGATATCTAATAGTCCCTAATAAATACCACAGGAGATCATTTGCGGTGCAAGAGAACAGCTACCTAACAGTTCGTTAAAGGCCAGTAGCAGTGCTTAAGATGAAAAATGTTCATGTAATAGCAATGTACTGTAAAATATAATGAAATACTAAAAGTGCATAATGATTTATACGTCTGACTGTCAATTCTGTTCTAATACTTGCTTAAATTGTGTGTTCATTATTTAATTTAAATCTTTATTGATTATACTACATCATGTAGAGTTACAGTCGTCAATAACCTTGTCGTTGATGCAAATTCAAATATTTTTAAAGAAAAAATAATTATAATATTTTATTAAAATTGATCCAAATACATTAAAAACCATAATCTTAAACACCGTGGAGTATGCAATACGTTTTCCTCTTCCACAAGGATTGGATATGAAGGAAACCCGTTTAATGCCGGATAGTTTGCTAGTTGGCCATAATCGGGGCTTACATCTTTTCTATTAAGTATTTGTTTAAATTTCTTGCCAGGAGATGGAATTCATAGGCTGAATAAAAAGTAAGGAGAATATTGCTGTACGGTAAAATCGGTGAGTCGGCGTGCTGGCATCTGACGTGACGAAAGGAAGGACTATCAGACGAGTGTGTGTAGCGAGCGGGAACAGAACTCTGTCATTCTACTGAAGTGTAAATCTGTAAACTTCATAGTAATATAGCAAGCGTCCTTATGACATGTTTACAAAGGTAGCGCAACGTTCGTGGCTCAAAATTGAAGTGGCACGAGGTGGGAGCAAGCAAGAATGTTTTCAGGGAGTGTGTGAAGCATGTGGTGATGCAGCGTTGCCTTTCTCTACAGTCGCACGACGGATTAACAGCCGTCGGATTAACAGCAGGCCTGAACAACGGCTGCGCCCGCCGGCTTTCTGCACTTGCGAGGCACTAACGAGAGAGCTGCGAAAGTGCAAGTAGTGGGGAGAATGCGGCTTTGGGGGAGGGGAGAAGCGGAGCGGGTGCGACGCGGCGCGTAGGTTGAATGACTAGGCGTCTAATGCAATTATCCATGCTGTGAAATGAAATGGGCAATACATCGCACTTCTAGCTGCAAGGGCTGTATTTCACTGTTTATGTTCTTCTGCGCGCTACTATATATCGACTTGAAGTCGTAGGCTTCCGCGGCCAGTCACGTGCGTGATCTGGGCTGTCCGGGTAACGCCGCGTCGAAGGCTGTTTTGCCGACGTTTCGACCATCTTGTAGAGGTCAATACCAGCCCTGAGGAAGACGGATCTGCACTCGAGTCCCTCGCGCGCGGCTCCCGTGGACAGTCAAAGTGCAAAATGCGGTGCAGGCCTGGGATGAAGAGTTCAGATTAGGTGGACATTGTGTGAAGGGATAAACCCCGTATAGGGCGACCCCGACAAGATAACTCTTGCGCTACTGACAACCGGAGATTCAGGAACATCCACCTTACTTGCTCGACATGAGTCCCTGTGATTATGATCTCTTTAGCAAAATGAAAGAACCATTGCGAACCATGCGAAGATCCCGGTACAATACCAGAAAATAAATTATTCATGCTGTAGGGCGGTCAATACGGGACATGAACAGAAATAGACGCGCAAACGGTATACGACGCCTTCCTTACATTTGGCAAAAGGTCTTTAATAACGGAGGCGATTCTATTGTAGATGAGTAAATATAAATATCTTTGTCAATAAAATAATTTCAGAAAACAACGCATTACTTATTACTGTTTATCCATCCCTGGTATCATTCTGGCCACAAAGTATATTTTCTATACTCCAACTAACGCCAAATAACGCTAACACACATTGAACGAAAATACTTCGTCTGGAAAGCATAGAGAATGTAACAATGAAAATCAGCTTAATTAATAGTTTATGACTAGATGCGCATTTCAGAAGAGAAGCATACACTTGCATTATAACAAACTTACTAAAGGAGATAATTACGCTTCTGGACATTAAAATCCAAACAAGCGATGCATAAAGAATTGTTTTGTAAACGTTCATCTAGAAGTCAGTTTATCGAAAATGTGTTAGTGTAATAGACAACAACTTCGGGGGTCAATTCCTTGGATCTTACAATCAAACATACGCGTACACTTGTGATGTACCTTATGACAAAATTATTCTCTAAGATAGTAATAGTTATAAACGCAAAACTGAAATCATTTTAAAAGTTTATTTTGATCTTCACCCTAAGACAGGAACATACGTTAGATGAACCGGCAGCAGCGGCAGAGAAGAGCCGGGGTTCCAGCAAACTGTGAACTATGCAAAATCAAATTTGTTCTTTGTTTGCCGCTGCAAATAGCCTTTCTGCCGTGGAAGGGAATTTATTCCTAATCAAATAATGACAATAGCGCTCGCCGCCAACTTTTATTCATCAAGCATACTTTTACATCAAAATAGTGAGAATAATACGCAATAGATTCCAAATTCTAAATATAGAGCTCCACAAGCCCAAACCCAACTCTTTTATCATAAAAAATTTAATTATGAATAAAAGGTAGCAACGGGCACTCTTATTTGTCTACATTCGACACACTACTACTCTTATTTGCTACGTACAAAAACAGATGACAGTAGAAATAACTATTGGTATCGACAAACAAACGACAGATTTTATTACTGACAGCACTGCAAATCTAAAAATTTACAGATACCTGATCTCAAAGCTGAAAGTACTGTAGAAACACTAATTGCTGACAAAATCTAAAACTCTTCTTCTAAAACAAAACCTCTTCTTCCTCTCGCATTAGAGTTAAATAGTTCCAGGAAACGTGCACAGGGTCTTCCCCCTCAGAATTTATGGATTATTCGACCTACCCTTGCTAGAATGCTAGATAACAAATCACAATATTGAATTGATAGTCGTGAAGCTGCCCTTCAGAAGTGTAGTTCAGCCGACAACCCAGTAACCAACCGTCCCCCCTCCTCTTGCATTCGGCGAAATAAGAGCTCAAGAAAGCTGTAGTGCTGTGCGCGTAGTAGCCCACGCTCAATGCGCCAATAGCTCGGGCTCCTCCCGCGCCGACCGCAGCGCACCCACCCGCGCACGCGAGTCGCTCTGCGGTTGTTCTCCCGCCCGCCCTCCTCCGCCGCGCCGCCCACAGAGCGAAAGCCCACGTTTATGGGCGCCGTAAAACTACAGAGCAACTGCACCCCTAAAATATTTTTCTTTCCACCCCAGTTCTTTTCCGTAGCACACGAGCTTCTCAAAATGACAAATGTTGAAAGCCTTCTACTCCCTTCTTTACATCTCTAGCACTGTCCTTAATAAAAAATACTTTGTTTATATGTGAAATATTAAGGCGTGTAATCATATACAGCAAGTTGTATGTTAACTTTCCATTTTTATAAGCAGTAAATATCTAATTTGTTTATTCTCGTTAATTACCTTAACAATATTAATGTATTTTTATTAGAAAAAACCTCTTTATCGGACAGAAAATAATTTTAAACAAATAACACATTGGACGAATCTGATCAACGTGGTGAAATTCAGCAATGCAATAGTTTCTTGTAAATAACTATAATACTGTCAAATGGCAGTTAAAAAGTAACAGTGGCCATAGTCTTTTCAAGCTTATAACGAAATTATCATTTATATATATATATATATATATATATATATATATATATATATATATTATAATATATATATATAATACTAAATGACCCGAGACATTCTAAAAGACAAAACCGGGAGAGATGGCTCAGGGTCGTAGACGGTGAGTCCCGACCTATTATCGACACAGCTTGTTAGCTAAGTCGAATTCAGTCGCCGTCTGGAAGAGAATTCTAGGGACCCGCTGCACTGATCGGTAGTTTTCCGTGGTTTCTCTGATCAACACCAGGCGAATGCCCGAGCAGTACCCTAATAAACGGGCCACGGACAGCGCGCGATCTCACCTTGCACTTCCTTGTTGTATCCTCACTCCTTACACACACACACTTACACTAACATGCACTACACTACCACTTATCCCGGGAGAACGGTCAGGAGCTTAGAGCTTGTCCCGGCTGGCGCGGTGCCCCGCTGGTGGGAGATACCTGGTTAAGGAAATCCCCGTTTGTCAATGGTAGGTCGGCCCCGGGTCTCGCCATACAGTGGGGGAAAGATCACCGCCACCTCCCGAGCACTACACTTATGGGACTTATGACCGTGGTAGTCACTAAACAATCAATCAATCAATCTAAAAGACAGATCGCTTAGAACGCTCATGTAGATGCTTTTATTAGTTTTGATTTGAAATAGCTCTGCCCGTATATCACTTACACGCACCTCGTTCGTCCTTCGACCTTCGGCTCTGATCAACAAAATTTATTCAGTTTCATAATGAGTGAGTCGGAAACGAAAAAGCAGTCTACGAAGACTTCGGTAAAAACATAAATTAATTTCTTTTTGCAGAGAGTAAATGTTAAACATATAGAATATATATTATATATTCTACAATAATAAAAAATATTTTATACATAAAATATATATCTATAACTGGTATTAAAGTACCAGGGTAAACTACGGGTAGGCACATAAAGGAAATGTATCCAATATCACATTCAAAATTATCTCGCCCTTCCCAGAGCTGAATGCCTCAGTTAAACGACGATTTCATTTCAATTGATTAATGGACTGTGAGGTTCCCTTTGGCAATTGGGTGAACAGTTACATATTGTGACCCAAATGCAAAACGCCTCTTGTACAAAGAATCTAATGTTTGGAGCAACTAATCAAAAATATAGCCCTCAAAAAATTCTGAAAAACTACGTTAATGAGACCATTTTAATACATTTCTTTACGAATTATTTAAGTATCGTTTTCACCAAAAGTCTTTCCTAATGATTATAAACTATTTTTTGTATTGTCCATGATAATAATGATTTTTCTGTGGTAACATTGTTGCGATTTTCAAAATCTTATTCAGAAATTGGAGAAATGTATTTGATCGCTACGGCCAAGAATAAATATAACTTCACGTTCTCTCAGATAAAAAAGTTACTTTTTACATTAAATTTAATGCAATAAAAAATTCAAAAAATAATTGGCTTGTCAATTAAATATGTATTACTTTCTAACCCGACCACACACTATCTCCACCCTATCTCTTCTGATTTCTACAGGGAGAGGTCGCATCACTGCAGGGTCTCTGACCGGAAGATTCTGGGTTCGCGTGGCGACGATGGCAGGGTTTTCGCTACTGTCTAGGCGGCTAGAGCGAATTCAGCCGCTGTTTCGAGGATAATTCTAGAGGCCGGCTGCTCTGCTAGTTTTCCGTGGTTTCTCTGAATTGAATTGAATTAAATTGAATTAATGCCTTATTTTACGTGGCGAGACTCAGGCCATTAAGCCTGCTCTTCCGTCTGACCACGTAAATTTCGCTACGCTCCTTTCACCAACTAGCAGAGAAAGGAGGTATTTCTTGGGCGAGAAACAGGCGATTTGAATTTAGCTCAGAGGCGTCATTTAGGCTTGAGGATCTTTTACATGCAAGTAAATCTACTAACATGGGACAGCCGGCTTTACTTCCCCTCCGAAGGAATGCGTACGAAGGATTTTTTCGCCCTGAAAAATCCACGGCTTCGATCGGGTTTGAACCCGCCAACTTGGATACAACAGTCCGAAACGCTAACCGTTACACCATCGCCGCCGCCGTCTCTGACGTATTCTAGGCGAATGCTGGAGCAGTGCCCTAACAAACGAGCCGCGGACCGCGCGCGATCTTTCCTTCCCCTTTCTTGTCCTATCCTCAACCGCTATTTACACACACTTACACGTACTATACTACCACACATGCCGGGAGACCAGTCGGGAGCAACGAGCTCGTCTTGGCTGGGGCGGTGCCCAGCTTGTGGGAGGTACATGGTTGAGGAAAACCTCGCTATCCGACATGTAGGTCCGCGCCGGATTTCACCATTCAGCGGGGGAAGATGGCCGACACCACATAAGGGTAAACACGTACTATACTTACGGGAATAACGTCCTTAGCCGTTGACACGCAGAGAATCGCTATCAATCAATCTTGTGATTTCTGTTTTATCCCTTTTGCTCGCCTCCGAACCCATCAATGCGCGTGATCGAGTTGAACGATCGAAAGCCGTCCGCCAGGGGACGTCCCCGTCTGTCCGCTGGCGGGCTCCGGCTGCAGAGAGTGGGAGACATTGAGCCCCGAGCGACACGGCGCGGCTGCGAGCGGCCGACACACATTTAATTGGGGCAGGCGCGTGCGGCGGCGGGGCAAGAGAACGCAAAGGGGGTCGTGGATGGAGACGGCGGCAGACGCTTCGGTTTATGAGCGAAAGGAAATCGCCGCGAGCGGCTCTGTCTGTCTGTCCGTCCGTCCGCGCTTGACGCGAAGCTTCTGGTGAAAGGAAGAGATGCGATGCGGCGCGTGAGGAGCCGATCTCGGGCAGGAAAGTGATGGAAATAGAACGGGTTTTGACGACTCTCGCTGCTATAATGGATGATATGTCTCTACAGAAGAACCAGGTGAGCCACTTGGTTGTAGTGGAAGTTACAGCGTGCGGAAATGAGAGATGTTTGTACTCATACGGCGAAAGACGCAGTGATTGCAATGAGAGTTAAACATGTGGACAGTTATTCCTAGTACAACCTGCAGAAACGTCATAGAGCGACAATACTTTCCACGGAAAGTGGTCTTTCGTGTCATATCGACTAGCCAAAAAAAATTTAAAAAAAATAAAAATAAACTACTGGAAGTTATTCAAAACAACAAATAAAAATTTTCAGGTAGTTTTGGCTATTATAACCACCGCTTATACAGTCCTGCGCTGCCATAAAATAATTACAGTTCCGGTCATGAAAGCATGCCATGGATTGGGGAGACATTTTGAGATCTGTGGAATTCCTCACTGTGTAGTATATGCACAAGCCGAAATAATAGTCACAATAATGATTTTTAGAATTACTTCCAGTTTGTTACAACAGTTTAACCGGTTCGTAAGATTCATATATACCTTTACTATCACCGAAAAAAGTGTATTTCATCATGACACGGCACATCATTTCCTTGAAAGAATTAGTATAATGAATTAAGCCGAGTGCTTTGATTGGCTGTCACTCTGCTTGACGTTTGCACGTTTCACGATGCGCGTCGCAGCCAGCTCTGCACTGGATGGGACACTGAGAAGCAAAAGCAGAGAAACGAAGGAAAAAATGAAGAAGGAAGAGAAGGTAAATAAGAAATAAAAGAAGAAAGAGAAGAAGAAATAAAAGACAAAAGAATGAAAAACATAAGAAAAAAAGACAAGATAGAAAAGAAAGGGAAGAAATGGGGAATAAAAAGTGAAGAAAAGAGGAGGAGGAGAAGAAGAGGAAGCATAAATATAAACATAAAAATATTGCATGGGCCAATACTGCGAGGCTCGAATTCGCCAAATGAATCATGAATTATGTATATCTTAAATTTCTTATATCACCATTAGATAGCTTTTCTGCTGAACCGCAACTAGCCTCTGGTGAAGATTATTAGGAACCATCTATTAAGTAATAGTTCTGTTACAGTATACGTGTCCTACATTATAGCGCAGCTCAGCCCGTCAGCGCGCATACATCTAGTGATTTGTTTGTAACAGATCGTGTCATGAAGGATTTACTGTATCATCAATATTCTTAAGGTGTGCATCATTAATATCTTTAATGTCGCGTTTTTGTAGGAAAGCACGTATGAATTATTGATTCGTCTTAATCTCATAGTTGTGAAAATCCTATTGTGATATTTGTTGAACGATAATGTATTGCAAATACGTTTCTACCTTAATAGTAAAAATCAGGCTGGATTTCGTACAGTATGTGCTTTAAGTACAACATTGTGTTGAAACACACTCCGGAAAATTCCTCCAGATTTACTTAAATTAACCATTCCATTAACTAATTTTAATGGAATATATTTTATTTTATACGAGCTAACACAAACTTTTTAGTACAGCACCCACTAGGATTGTTTATAGATACAAATGTATTTCAAAACATTCAAACAGACTCTTTTTAAATATATGATTGCTTTTTGAAATAAAGAATCTTTTTAAAATATCGATCTATACCAGATTTTTTAAAAATAAATCATGCAAATCTTCGGAAATAATTTCTAAAAGAGAAAATTTTACGAACTCCAGGTGGTCCCTAGCCAGTAGTATTAGTAGCAGCATTCCGGTTCTTTCTATTACCTACCCATCCTTCACTCCTACGTAAGCACTCCAAATGTAAACGGTTTAAATGAAAAGCTCGTCTGTTCTACTTACTGCCTCGCCCCTGCCGACAATTATTACCGCGGTGAGCGTATGTAAATCGCAAGTAAGAAAGTGGCTGTTCATTTCACCGCTCTCTGCTGTCTATCAACCTACCGTCTCCCCAACTCCGTCGCCCTTAACGCCGTCCACTTCATCACCGTCCACCTGAACGTCGTCTACACCTCATTTCCACGCCGTCCATCTCAACACCGTTCACCTCGAACGCCGTCCATTTAATCGCCCATCTCATTGCCGTTCACTGCCCTGCCACTCCCCGACTTGCCACCTTGCTGTCCGTTCCCGCGCCTCTCATCCAGCCACTGCAGCCCCCCCCCCCCGTTTCGTACTAATGCCCCAGATATTGCGGCGTGTGGAGGAGCCGCGCCCCGCAGCAGCCGAGTGTCAGGGAGGGGCCGGGCGCAGGGGCAGAGAGAGCCGGGCCGCGCCGATCCAGGGCGAGTGCGAGGAGGCTACTCGGCGCCCCGCTGTCATCTTCCTACCTGCAAACAAGAACAACAGCGCGTTAGAGCACT
Organism: Gryllus longicercus; assembly: GCA_038098605.1. Classification (NCBI taxonomy): domain Eukaryota; kingdom Metazoa; phylum Arthropoda; class Insecta; order Orthoptera; family Gryllidae; genus Gryllus; species Gryllus longicercus. The sequence continues at coordinate 40,175 of JAZDUA010000721.1, read as the reverse complement.
TTCGAGGAAGTGCAGTGCATGGCACGGCATGTTAGTAAACAAGCATGTGTCAGAGATCGAATGGTCTGATTCTTGTTTTAGTATGCAAAAAATACGTTTTAGAATAGGATCTACTAAGGTATAAAGGTATGTCTATAGCAATTATTACCCTTTTTTATATTAAAAGTAGATTTACTCTTAAAAATAATTCAAGGATTAAAAAAAGTGTTCTTAAAGTGATATTGAATAGATTTCCCGTCTCCAATTACTATTAAATGTTGTAAAATCATAATATATCATTCATAGGAAAAAGTTAAAACATTTAACGCCTTCAGAAAGGGGTGCACTAATTATTGCCAGGAGAGTGGGGAGAGGGGAGGGAAATAAAGAGAAAGACTCGAATTAAATGAGGGGATGCATATACAGAAACTCTTCCTCTTCTTTACCTTGCGAAATTTGGATATTGAAGAATTTGGATATTGTAATGGAGGAAGTGTAATAATTTAGATTCGATTTATTTCCAAGGATATCAGAAATATCATATGGCAATCGAGAACTGCGGCGCAGGGAGAACTAAAGGCATTCGGGACGGACATTCATCACTCCCCCTCCCCCACAAACAAAACACACACACACACACCAACCTAACACAGTTGAAATCGAGTACTCATCGTCTATTTCCCCGTCGATTTCGCCCAACTCACTGTTCCCGGTAGTTTGAGTCAGATGCAACTGAAGATTTTTACGTTTTGGTATATTTCATTTATTACTTTTTAAGTAGCATTAATTTTCTGACCTATAGCGCCCATGTAACTCTCACAAAACGAAGGTTGAGTCTGTTGGGAACTGGAAATGACAAGCCTGGCACAACGCCCTACCCTATAGGTTGATTGATTGATTAATCGATTTGTTTCCGGGCGCGCCAACTGCCAAGGTCATTAATCCCGTGAGTGTAGTGCACGTGTTTATTATGGGAGGAGGCGGAGACGTCTCCCCGCTAGACAGCGAGAGCTGGCGCCGTCCTACACGTGTGGGATTGTGGGGATGCGGGTTTTCCCCCAGCCAGATTTCTCTTTCCGGCAAGGCACTGCCCCTGCCGGGACACGCTCCCAGCTATCGTCATGTGCCTTCAGTGTAGAGTGTGTATGTGTGTGTGTGTGTGTGTGTACGTAAGGAGAAGAAATATCGCACGCTGTGGTCCGTTCGTTAGGGTACTGCACCAGCATTCGCCTGATATTGTTAGAAGAAACCACGGAAAACTATCTATGAGAGCACCCGGCCGCTAAAATGCTCCTACAGACAGCGGCTGAATTCTAACCTAGCTATCTCGCTACGTTTGAAAATCCTGCCACTCTCAAGGCTCGAGCCCTAGGTCCTCCCAGTCAGATACACTGCAGTCAGTGCACATCTGTTGATGCCCTAAGGTGCCTAAGCCGTTCCCTACCCTACTGCTCCCGTACTTCAGATTAAAAATACAATTTTTACAATTTTTTGGGGTACAAAATTGTGTGAATCACCTTAGCACCTGAACCAATTTCAAAAGCTTTACTTTCATATCCAAAGAAAAATAAAATGTTTTACTACAGGAATAAATTTTCCTTTATTTTTATTTTAATACTGTGATAAGTAAAGCCAAGTAATAACCTTGAATACAAAGATTGTGGTACATATATTCCGAATGTTTTACTAGCAACATACTAGTAGTTCATGGAGTACGTATTACATCGTAGAAATAAAACAAGTAACAAAATGGCCTCCAGAAAAGTTCACGTACAATGAAAACTGTAAGACACTAAACTATATCAAATTTTGCATCATATCTAAACTTTTTTACTCAAGTTCGTCTCCTATTTTTTCTATCTTTATCTTTATCCCTCTCCACATAAATTCTTACTGAATTAAAAAGAGGAAGAGACTAGTCGCCGAAGACTCTAGTGGACCTAAACAAAACTTCGTTGATTTTCTTATTACCTGAAATACCTAGAAATATATATTGCTTCTATCAACAAGTATATAACAGGGGAAAGCAAACTAATAATTAATTCAAGTGCACACGTTTTCAAATTAACTTGTTTCTAAAAGAGAGAAAAAAATATTTATGCATTCCATTTTATTACTGTCAAGGTTGTTACGAGGGAAGAGTATCCCAGCAACAAAATTACAACTTTTTCTGCTTTCATGAAATCCGAGAACGCAGCGCAGAAAAAAAAACACTGCTGTGACAAGGCATCCAGATTCATCATCATCTGTCATCTCACAGTCAGAGCCCTCCTCTACCGAGAAAAGAAACCGCTTCTAACCTCCAAGATGAATCGTCTGTTTCTAAACACGAGCCTGAGGCCCTGATAAAACAGAGACCCCGCTCTCTAGGGGGATCGGGTGGAAGCAAACAACGAACAAACGAAGTGCTACGACCGCCTTCCCCTCTTCTGGCGAAGCGGCTGTCCGCCCCGCGCGCACGGGGCTCCTCATTAACTCTGCATGCGCCTATCGCGCGCGCGCAATTATAAATGGCTTAACGAATGCGCGGGAGGAGACCCTCGACGAAATAATTAGACGAACGTCCCGCGCCCGAAGCCCCCGAGGATCCATTCGCCCGCCCACGCCCCGCAGGGGGAAGGAGGTTAAATGTTTTTATCTAATTTAATATCCGGTTTCCGGGCTTCTGACTCGTGGTACAATGGGTGAAAGAAGAAGCAGACTATAAGATGCTTTTTCATTTCTTTTGTCTGTTCGGAAGGGGAAATTTACGTGTACGATAAATGGAGATGTACGAAACGAAAGTTCTGTCAGCTTTTCTGTTTAGGAATTTTTGTAGCTGAAACCTGTTCCTTGCAACACATGGGGTGATTTTTCTAGTGTGTACTAGTGACTACTTGAGTGGATCTAATTTCTTTCTGTTAATGAAGTTGGTTCTCAGAGTCAGAAATCATCATTACCATTAACAGTAAGTGAAGTTGGAAGCGCTAAATGGTCCATCTACTACTCCAATCCTAAGTCTCCAATTATTTACTCCGTTACGGCCATTTATTTCATGTTTTCCGTCCCTGCTCGTATTCTGCCCCCTCCCCAAAAATAGTTGCCATGACTTATGTCTTAACCCTCGTATAACTGATTCCTTTGGAACATGTTAACGATTGTGGAATTATTTATTTGAGACACAAAATTAATATAACGGCTGAGAAATGGGGAAATTCATATTTACCGTATGCTGAGAACAATGGAACCGTGATTTGAACTTCAGGAATTCTGCAGTTTAATTATATGGTAAGAAATTATTTGAAGGAATTATAACAACCTCCTTTCATTCACAGTATCATTTTGCAGTGTTATTCGTTGTTAATTATGGGTTGAATAAATAATGCTCGACAATTTCACACAGGTTTTGTTGAATGCTCCCTTTATTGACGAGAGAATGCAAGGCTGCAGTAAAAGCACCGCCACAACAGTAACAGGCCAGTGTTTGAGGTTTTGTTTTATTGCTGAGTTGTTTGTGAATCAATGAGAGCTCACAGTTACTCATTGAAGTTATTAATATGAATAAATATCATTGCAACACAATGACACTAGCTAAATATTTTCTCCGAGCAATAAAATGAATTGTCGACGTTCCCCCAGCTTGACATATTCACCCCACGAATGACCAATCGAATGATCGTATGAAGTTCCGTAAATACTATATGATTTTCTAATCTACATAATCGTTCAAATATGAAGTAAATCACTTTTTGAATATTTCATGGTTCATTGACTATTCAGATGGAATAGTAAATCGACCACTCTCCAATCACATCACATTGATACCTCATTGTTATCGTTTCTACATGCATTTCATTATAATGCACGAATCAAAGAAAAATAAATAATGACAAACTTGAACATAGTGATAATTATTCCAATAATATTAATGTGATGGCGTTGCAGAGAAATGTTAAATTTTCATTACGAAAATTTCCTGATTAGAAAATTACATAGCAATAAAAATTGACTTGAATAGAAAACTGAACAGAAGAGTATACAAATAACTCTTCATATTGGGACGTAAATCCACAAGGACACGCTTTATGAAAGCGTGAAATCTTTTTTTATTTTAGATATGTTACATTTATGAATTCAAGGAGTTCATCATTACCTTAGAATACTTGTATGCACGTTAATGGAAAATAACTCTGACACATGATTCACGTAAGACAATTAAAATACGATAGATTGTATGAAATTTATTGTAGAATTGCACCGAGATTATTTTGGTTTCAAAGTATTCCAAGCATGCAGTAATTAAATCTGCTCACAAATATTTGAACTGATCATTGACAAAAACCTGAAGAAAAACACAACCAGTTAGCATTTCATATATTTTCAAATTGATTAATTCCTAACTGTTGATACAATGTACTTGAAAATTAACAATGTACAAAGTATGCAAAGCGACTAAATCTGAAATTGCTTAACTTCTGAAAGTACAAGTATTCATCATTAATATCTTTCAATTAAACGAGATGGAAAAGAAAGTCGTGTTTTCTAATTTTATTCAGTTAATAAAAATAGTTTTCCGACATTTCACTTCCTTTCCTACAAAATGTGAGCATTTCATTTGAAGGATATCATCTAAAAAACATTAATTTCACATTTAATCTAAATAAAAACAATAAAGTTACATAGCATTCGATAACCATTTATTTTAATAATATTAAATAATCTTGTACAGCAAATCTCATCATAATATTTGCAAAGAAAGTATACCCAAGAAAATACCAAGGCTCATAACCTTGCCCTCTGTCCCTTGAGGAGTTGCTTACAGCCATTCACAACACGTTTCTTACTGTGCAAGCCGAGCTAGCTTCCTTTTTCTGCCATTCAATTCATCACCTCAAAAGGCGGCGTGATCGCATGTACTGCGGGGCGCCATTCAACTAGTACATAGCAGCTGCCACGGACGGCGCCGCCAGCGCCGGCGGCGGCGGCGTCGATAACCCAACGGGGGGCTGTGGAGGCACCTCCACGCCGGAAGCCGCGCGCGCCCCGAGGTCGGGGCGGGGACCGGGGACGGCGAGGAAATCGAGGAGGAGGGGCGGTGGAGTAGAGAATAAAGAGGAACGGTAATAAGCGAGGGAAAAGCATGGTTGGGGAGAAGACGGGGTGCTTTCTGAGCACACTGGCGCAGTAAGCAACAGCGGGTACGAGTGCGGCGAAGCTGCGAGCGAGAAATGAGCGACGGGGAGCGATGGAAGGCAGGGAAATGTGGGAAACAACGAGTGTGAAAGGGAGAGAGGGAGAGAGAGAGAGAGAGGGAGAGAGAGAGGGGGGCATTGGAGAGTGAGCTAGCGCGAAAGAAGGCACTGAAAACAAGCATGAGAAAAAGAGCAGTAGAGAGAGCAAGAGCGAGAGTGGGCAAATGAAAGAGTAAGAGAGGGCAGTGCAGAGCGGACAAGAGCGAGAGTGAGCGGGGAGAGCGAGAAAGACGGAGAGGCTAGAGGAGATACAGGAATATATGAAAAAAAGTATGGGAGAAAGGGGAAAGGTGAGAGAGGATTAGAGGCTGGAGAAACTGGAAGGAGCGAGATGGAGAAGGGATTGGTAGAAAAGAAAAGGGAAGGACAGGACCGAGCTGGACCGGGCGGAGCTGAGCCAGATCGAAAGCCGGAGTTTTTTTTGGAAGTCCAGATATCGCGGGAAGGATGGACGGGGGGGGGGGACGAAAGCCGAGGCAACGGGAGAGGGTGGGGACGGGGAAGCGGATAGAGCACACACGAGGGCCAGAGCGAGCGATGCCGGAACGGGCGAGGGGGCGGGATACGGGCGGGGGCGGGGGCGGGGGACGGGGCAGCGCGCCGGCGCTATCTAGCGGACCGCGGTTCGCCGCCGGGCGCCCGTGACATCATCATTGCTTCCTCGCTCGCCCACCGCAAGCGCCCCCGCCCCGCCCCCGCCCCCACCCCCGCCCCCGCCCCCGCTGCACAGTCGGGCGGCGAGGCGTCGCCCCGGGGCAACCATCGCTCCATTCGGCCGGCGGTCTCCGCGGTTTTTGGGGCAGCTGCGCTCGCTAAATGGGACGGCTGACTGACGAGATGGAAATGACGGTTTATGAAAGAGAACGAGCGGTCAAGGGGTGCACCCACATCATTACACTCAAACGTTTCATTACGATATTAAACGGAAAGGCATTAACGATAAACTATATCTCATCCTCTGAAACTAGATATTCTCATATTCTAGACTTTTAAATAATGAAATTCGGGGAAAACTATTTTCATAATATGGATGTATTTGACTTAATCGTAAATTCTTTATGACATCAAAGTAAAGTAAAAATTATGAACTTTTAATAAATGATTGAATTTTATTAGCTTTCACGATCATAGACATTTAAAGAGACAAGAACGAGTACACGCCAATATCACTTACCGCGAATTATTTCACAAGGTGCACCTATTTCGGGATGGCTTTTGAACCTATCGACCTCCCTACATGACACTAACATTCGTATTTCTTTCCTTGGAAGGTAGAAAAATACTAATTTGATAAGTCACCTGAATCATCAATTGAGCGCGGTATGAGACAGCTTTGATTAGTGACAGTGGCTACCATTGTCACCAGTGTGTGCTAGGCTTAGGTGTTACCAATATGTGTTGTATTCATAGTATCAACGAATCATTGGAACAGTTCAGGGTCATCTCATAGCAAAGCGGCCTGAGCGCTGTGTACATTGTGCCTTCATGGATTCTACTTCTGACCGCCATGTGGAATTAAAGCGCTTGAAGCGGGTTTGTGGCAGATTTTGCTTTGTCGAATTTCCGCTTATCTTACCCTTCATATCGACATTGTTTTATCTCCATATGACATTCATGCCATCATTGATTCATTCGGCATCATCTGAATGCTAATTCATTACTAGTCCAAGTTACAAGTAAAAGAGTAATCATTTCCTCTACGAGAGAAAACTTGTTGACTTAGTACGACAGTTCACAAACCATTCAAAAAAAGAGAATTCCAACCAGAGCAGCACACCAGTTAACAATTAACGCAAAAGCAGTTTGATTAATTTGAAGTTGAACAATATGATCAATACGCTAATATGAAGAAAATTATGTTTTTCTTAATATAGTTTTTCAACAGACGTTAAAAATATGTTTAATTTTAATATTAGTTTACAAACAGGTGGTTGTCTTTAACGGGCGTTAAAATATGTTGCCATCAAATCATTTAAAACAAGATATTTATACACTTTAAAGAGGATAAGAAATGTTTAATGATGAGAAAGTTTTAAATCTGTATAATGAAGTGCAGTATCATAGGTGGGATAAACTCGTTGAAAAAAGAGATGTGATCATAGAGCGTTTCAGATTGAGTAATAGTTGTAAAATTTCATTTATGAAAATAACAAGCCCTATGAATTGAGGTACGTTATATTAAAATGTTATTTTATAGTTTTTATTTACTGGTTAATTTTACTTAGACAAATTTCTTGTTCTTGATCAAGTCTTTTTAAAGCTGCATAAAAGAGATTTAGAGTTCAACGTTCTCAGAGTCCGCAACTAAAAAGAATTCTACCGCAATAGTCATATTGCAACGAGTCGAGTCCATCATGCTCAAATGCAGAACTGCCAAGGACCACGACTAGCGAGGCCCACTGCCTTCTCCAAGAGTTGCTCCGGCTGCCAACGCTGCGTTCCTAGAACGTGCGCGCGAGGCCCACGCGACCAGAAGCCGCCTCGCCACAAGCGACCCTATGCGACCCGCCCCTCCCCCCCTCTCCACGGCCTCCTCGCGCCCCTGCCGCGCTACATGCAGTAGAACCTCGCTAATTCGAACCCCGCGAATGCGAAATTTCGAAAAATCTAAACAAAATTAGCGATGCAGAAAAAATTAACAAACTCAATAAAATGCTTATTTGAGTGTAAAGAAAGGATATAATAATTCCTGTACAACTGAACAACTAATTATTGAAATACATGTTGTCGAAATAAAACGTTTATGTAAAATTTTATGTTTATGTCGAAATAAAACGTTGATGTGCGATCGCAACGCTATGTTGCCACTTTCTCACATCCCACGCTACGTTACTACGTTGAATTCATGTTCACAAGCAGTGTACTACTCCCTCTTCAATTTTATTCCTGACAAGCTGACGTGTTATAATTCTTATAAACTTATAACTACAATTAACACATTTTAGACAGTAAATATTCACGTACAGCGACAGCCAGTATAAAACCTAAACCTCGTTTTCAAGGTTATTATCGCAGCAATTTATCGTTATTGATGAAACTTTCTACATCCTTTACAGAAATGATTTACTGAACCATTCGCAATATCATTATCGCTTTCACGTTCAGAAAAGTCGACCTGCGTAATTTGTTTTGCGAGAGATCAGAGACTTCGCTGCGATAATTAAAACTTGGTAAAGAAGACTTGTAAAAAAGTTTCACCCTCGCTTAACCTGAACTGAGTTAATTGATCTGTGAAACTCTATTTAACATACTGTAGTGATTTTGAAGCGCAACCAATATTAAAGTCGACTTTATGTGCAACATTCATTGTTTTGAAAGTTGTAAAACTAAATGAGCTATTAATTTATTTTCATAATACAATAGTATAAAATAGATATAATTTTAATTTGTCAAAAACAAAATGTAGAATCGCTAAAGTTAATGTATTTTCAATTTCTTGGATATAAGATCAATATATTTTTTAGTCAGCCACTAGTACAAGCATTTGTTTCGTGACATTCGTACGCTAAAAGGTCAAGTTTTAGCTCTAGTGCTAAAAATGAGACTGTTTAAGTTTTCAGACAAATCTGAGAGTAAAACAAAGGAAACAAAATACTGTCGTCTGACCTCGCTATTGAGCTTCATGTATCATGAAGTGATTTGTGGACTAGAATTAAAATAAAATAAAAGTCACTAAGGCCGCATAAAAAATAATGTACGACGCACGTGGTAAAAGGGATTTTATTTTGCTACGATGATGGTGCAACTTGGCTTGTCGGCCGCGGGTCGCAACATTTCCTACTTACAAAATAAAGTGTTATTTTATCCACTCATACCTAAATACCCATTATCTCAAAAAGTTATGCAAATATTCACAACTTTTTATTTAAAATGGAATCATATCGTCTTTCAAACGAATTCTACTGAAATTAATTTTTCGAAAATCATAATAAAAATCGTTGGTCTAAATGGATGTTGGGCCAAAACTTATTTATAAAAAATAATTTAAGTGAACCACGGTGAAGATGATAAGTGAACGAAATTATTATTGACATGATTCTCATTATTATTATTATTATTATTATTATTATTATTATTATTTTTATTGTGATGATAGAAAAGAACCGAAAATATACTTCCTAATATAATTCAAGAACTCGGTTACAAACTCATCTCTTAGAAGCATACTCGTGTTTCGCGTTGCAGGATATCTTTTTTTGCGACTCTTCTGGGAAAGAAACAGTTTCCTACCATTTCTTTCGCGGAAGAAGCACGCAGAACACAGTTGTTGAAAGTGATGCCGCGCCAGGAACACAAAACCCAGATTCAAAGAGGGAAGGGACGTATTTTTCTTTACGTTCATTGTACAGGACGCAACTTCTCAGATAAAAATTCTAAAAAAATTGTGAACATGATCATTAGATTTCAACATTACACATCGATAAGAGTTCTGATTTTTTTCAAACATCAAGTGTTATTGTTGTGAAAAATTAAACTATATTATGGGTCCTAGACACTAAGTTACTACCGTAGAAAAGTAGTTGTACGAAATCGGCTAGATATTCTTTTGGTGTCGGAAAATAGTGCATTAAGTATTGAATTAAACAACAAACAGCCATGACTACCTATGGTTTCGAGTAAATCTAACATTGTAAGTTGACACCAAAAACTGAGATTAATAAGTCGATTCAAAATCGTGACAAATATATACGTATATCCAATATACTTCACAACATATCTCCCGAAACTTTTGCATTATTAAAGACAACAGATATTTTTTTTTTCGTAGAATCTCTCCCACTCCACATCCACTGATCTATTATCAAATGTTTTTCTAGAAATATTTTCAATTGCACTAACTTCGATTAACATGATGTAGACAAAATCCAAAACTAAAGAAATAGCCGTGTCCCTATACCATCTAAAAATGCATCGCTTTGATTGCCTGATTCATGAGCTAGATACTTGCTTTCCAACATTCCATAAGGCATTATAAGAGGTAATAGAAGACAAGAAAGAAGAAGGAACTATGTATCTCGTACAAAATCACTACTAACATTTTCATTTAGTGTGGTATTCTTCCCTCTGTAATTCACAGTACAGAGGTAAATCAAATCTGTTCTGATAAATGGTTCCTTACCCAGTATGCAATTTGATCTGGCCGTCCGGTAATATCAGATTATTCAAACACTAATAGGAAACAATTTTGATATATTCAACATCAACAATAATAATATATCACACTACAATTCAAGTTTCAAGCCACTGCGGTATACTTTTTCATTCGCACACTTTCTCCGCCTTTTAATTAACAAATCGACTCAGCATTTGCCTTTAAGCACACAGAAAATCATATGAAAAGCTCATCCAGGTTATCCAGCACCAACATGACTACTCAAGTGTCGTCTTCTCCACCCATCACAAGTCATGACACTGCAAATCCGCCTTCCAAACTGCAGACCACGCAACACCATATGTGATATCTGACTTCGACTTCGACTTCAGCGCCAGAGGCAGCAGGTGGCGCTGCCCCGGGCGGCAGAGGCGAAGACCGGCGCGCTTCGTGAGCAGAAGCAACAGCTGATGCAGTGCCATGAACCAAAGCGAGCCAAAAGACGTGCAAAGCATTGAAATAGGAAAAGGACTTCGTAAACTGTTACTTCGAAGTATGTTACTCTTCGGGAATAAAAAGCAACGTTACGAATGCTCTATTTATGCGTAACAAATGCTCTGATTTTATTTAAGCACAGTTACAAAACCCGGACGTTTCAACTGGTTTCTATGATAGATTTTGAAACAATGGCACGCAACTAGAATTATATGAAACATTATTACACTATTGATGGGACTTTGCAAAAGGAAATATTGCAAAAGTATTTATTTTGTAATCTTAGCCTATCTTCGTCCTGTATCTAAAAAGAAATAACTGCTACACATGACATTCAAAACCACCGAACACAATCATAATGATTGAGAGTACTTTAAACACGTCCTTGAAAGAAAAAAACAACATTTTTTTATATTTTTGGCACAATTGTTTTCTGAAGTATCAAAAGTGCTGTAGAACAAAACTACACATGGTTCCCATAAAGTCAAACGCACACTTCTCAAGAACAACAAATATAAACTCAGAACTTTGTTTTCGGCCCAGAAGCTGCAAGCTCTGAGGATGATCGCTATGCGATCAAAACGATCATAAGCTGAATAAAAGTATTGATACCAGACAACATCGTTATTTATTTATCAAAATATAAACTCGTATAACACGGAAATTAAATTAAATAATTTAACAAAAGCAGTCTTCACAAGTACTGCAACAACACAGTTCTTTACATACCAAGAATATAAAAAGTGCTGATCCACAAATCAACAGTGAACAGAAAATATCTTCTAGTGGCTCGCTGTAGCTTCGCTGGAGCCTTCCTGTCCCTTGACTAGATCAGCTAGATCGTAAACAGTGAGGCACTGAATATAAGAATTCAGTCGGCACTCGCTGTATGAGAATAAGTGTAATAACATCGTCAAATATTTACATTTTTAGTCGGAGCCAAAACATTGTTTTTTAATTGTTGCCGATTTCCTGGGCATCTAACAAAATCAAAGACACCTCTCACATGCCAGAAAGCAAAATAGTTTTCTTTCAATACATGCGCACGTTAGAACTTAGAAATACACTCGTCGATTTTGGATTATTTCACATTCAGTTCTCTCAGTTTTTGTTGGTTCAAAACGTTTTTTTTGGAAATTACAAAAAAAGTGAGCTTTCGGTGCTCTTTAACCTCACTGAGTGTCCGACGGTGATGAGCGCATTGAGAAGAAAGAAAGAAAGGAGAGAGAGAGAAAGAGAGAAAGAGAGAAAGAAAGAAAGAAAGAAAGAAAGAGAGAAAGAGAGAAGAGAGAAAGAGAGAAAGAAAGAAAGAGAGAGAGAGAAAGAAAGAAGAAGAGAGAGAAAGAAAGAAAGAGAGAAAGAAAGAGAAGAGAGAGAAAGAAAGAAAGAAGGAGAAAGAAAGAAGAGAAAGAAAAGAAGAGAGAGAGAAAGAAAGAAAGAGAGAGAAAGAAAGAAAGAGAGAAAGAAGAGAGAGAGAGTAGAGAAGAAAGAGAGAGAAAGAAAGAGAGAGAGAAAGAAAGAGAGAAAGAAAGAAAGAGAAAGAAAGAGAGAGAGAAAGAAAGAGAGAAAGAAAGAGAGAGAGAAAGAAAGAGAGAGAGAAAGAAAGAGAGAAAGAAGAGAGAGAGAGAGAAAGAAAGAGAGAAAGAAAGAAAGAGAGAAAGAGAGAAAAAAGGAAAGAAAAAAAGGAAACAAAAAAGGAAAGAAAAAATGGAAAGCATTGCCGCCAGGCGAGCACACCCGTAGAAAGCGCGAGCGGCTGAGCCGAGTGGGGCGGGGCGTGGGCGGGGGCGGGGACGGGGGCGCGCCCTTCTCCGAGGTCGCGGCCGAGGCCCACAGACACACTTCTAGGCGGGCCCCTCGCTACCGTACACGCGCTCCACGGAACCCACGCCCCTAACCACGTACGCAGGAGGAAAAAGTGCAGGCAGCAGGTGTGGCAAAGAGAAGAGTGTGCTTTTACCCGCTTCAGCTTTCCATTTCTGCGAGATGTCCCAGCAATTGTTTGCCCTAAACTCAATGAACTAATAACGACGCAAACCCCAATAAATTACCAGACAATGTATTTTTATATATATATATATATATATATATATATATATATATATATATATATTGAATTAAACGAGAGACATGCAATAGATTTGTGTTTTTATTATTACTCACAACATAGTATATTTGTTGTTCTTGCCGTACAGACGTAGAATTCTTGTCGTACTGTTCAAATAATCTTTTAGAAATGAATACTATATTTAATATTAGAAGTTATATTTATAAACTGCAATTCAGAAATAGAAACAAACTGAATAGATTGAGTTTTAATTCGAAACAATTTTCAATCATAATTGAATACTATTTACCTAGAAATTCAATACCATACGAAACTTCTTGATTACCTATTCCAAACATGTATATGTCAATTAAACCATTTACGTGAATGAAGTAAAACAAATGAAGATATATTACATGTGAATACTTTCTATCTAATTATTCACTTGTGCATGTTCTAAGTCAGTTCAGTTCAGATCATATCAGATCAGATGTCAGTTCAATTAGATGGATGTTTTGAAATGTAATTTTCAAAAGAAACCAAACAATTAGATTAATTGGAACATCAGAACCATCTAATAGTCACAGTTAATCTGCTATTAAACAATTTTGAACCGAGATATTTTCAATTTATAAAACCTACAGGGGGAGGGAAAGTTAAATGATTTATAATAATAATTGATTTACTATTTCTTTGAAGTGTACCTTTCACATATTATAGTCCTCAATGACGTTCTAATAGCTATTTTTTTCAAGTGTTGATTACTATCGTTACTTTGCAAAGAATTTTGTGTCTTGGCCCCAGGTGAATGGCAGTAAAATGAAAAACAAATAAGTGCTGTTGTATTGCTTCTTTTAGCAAAGGTTTCTTTTCCTTTAAGAGCACACACTAATTGAAACCATAAGATTAATATGTCGCTAGTGTAATATTATGCGGTAAATAGCCACGTTAATTTGGTTAATTTAATTACTATCCTCGAAAGTATATATGTTGTAAACTTCGAAAAGTATACAGTAATAATATTTGTGACTATTATATTAATGAGAATCATCAGTAGGTAGTTGTGATTCTCATAGTCTGAAATTAAGAAGTTACATACATTAGGTGTACGACCCTTTGTTTCGAGTGTTTTAAATGATACATATTAATAATTATATATTGCCATCAGTTAATTTATCAAATTGCCGTGTTACACTAATGTATTTCATAGCTTGAACATTCGTTAAACACAAATTTACATCTGCATCAACCCCACACTTCCTGTTCCATTAGTCAAGGGAGCGGAATAATAATGAGCTCTAAAATTAAAAGCAACGCGCATTGACTACAAAACCTCTACCAACGTTATGTTACCCTATTTCACAAGAGCTGGGGCAACTCGTTTTTTAGAGTAGTAGATTCAAATTTATGAAATATTGAGAATATATTCCGTACATAAATTTAGTGTCTAATGAACAATTTTTGGCTTTGAACTAGTGGTTGGCGTAACCCTGTGAAGAAGGAGGAAAATGCTTTTGAAAAGAAAAGGAGCTAATAGTTGAAAGATTGCTTGTACAGAAAGTGCACGCACTGCATTAATATACGTGAAGAAGAACATATTAGGCAATTGTCAGTGTAATTATCCTGGGCTTTTGAAACGGTTCTACTCAATCTTGCAGCACAAACTCATATTCCACTTTTCTGATTACTATTCCATTGATTGATTATTTTGTCCCGTAAACAGAGTGCATGTTATTTCCGGGCGGCGGTAGTGTTTCTTGCCCGTTACAACTTGAGATCCGGCTCTTGTACAGATGTCGGCTTGCAGAGCTCCCCACTTCTAGGTATTACCGCCAGTGGGGCATGCCCCATCCGGGACAAGCTCTGAGCTCCAGGCTGGTCTCACAAACGTGTATGGTTGCGTAGTTAGTGTAAGTGAGTACAAGTAGGGGGAAACAAAGATCACGCGCGGTCCGTGATCCGTTTGTTAAGGTACTGCTCAATTATTCGTCGGGTATTGGTTGAAGAAACCTCAGAAAAATATTCATCAGAGCATCCGGCTGCTAGAATCCTCCTCCGGACAGTGGCCGATTTTGAGGTAGCTCTCGAGCTAATTTCGAAAATCCTTCAACGACGAAGCCTCCACTCAGAGACTGCACAGAGGCTGAACTCAGCCTGCTTCCCGTCTTCGATCCTACGCGCACTGCCTGCTATTCCTTCGGCGCAGGTTCAGTTTCTGTGATGTCCCCCACCCACGCCCATCGCGAGGTCTTGCACGCTCTCTCACGGTGGAGCAGGCGACCGTTGGGGCGCTCGTGTTCCTCGAATTCCAGTTTGTTTACGCGCTCAGTAGCCATGTAAACTTCGCGCTCTTCTTGAACTCGCAGCGACTTCCGCCTGATGTTTCGTGGTCAAGCGAGAAGCGCTCGCGGAAACGACCGACTTTACGATCCTCATCTTGGGAGGAGTGGAAGAAAAGCATCATAATGGGCGTGCTTCCAAACAAGAAACTCAACTTTTTACCCAGTAATTTACATTTCCCACCTCGTCTTTCGTCCATTGTTTTCTATATTCATGATTTTTTTCAGTTTGTGTAGTCTTGTCATTAAAAAAGCCACGAGAATTTTAAAATAATTTTGTTTCTGTCAAAATGTAACCATGGCGTTACTCGTTCGGTTAAGTGCGTATTTTTGGTGATTTCGAAAGAAATTAGAATAGGTCTTAGAAAGAGCAATTAGGAATTGCGGACGTTGCCTTTGCCTTAGAATAAAAGAACTCTGACTTTAGTGAACATCAAAGAAATTTTCATTTATAAACAAAAATTTATATTTTTTTTAATATATTACAAACACAACCGCATTCTGATTTTCATTGGTAGATGTTTATTATAGTCACAGTTTTTGCGTTTTTATTCACATTTCGGAAGTCGTGACATCTAATATGATTATTCTGGTTGGCGATAACCAAGAGTTCCGTAACTTAAGGAACGCTTACCTGCGAAACAAGTTCTTGATAGTTTCACTACTTTAAAAAATATTTGCCGACCTGTATAGCCGAGTTGCGAAGGCAGTATTCCAGTGGCGACCTCGGACGGAAGGCAGAAACGCGGGGTAGAAGTGAGAGGATGACCGAGAGAATCGAAGACGATGAAAGGATGCGCATTTTTGAATGATCTAGAGGAGGGCCTCGGAACAGATGGCCAGAGAGGGGGAAATTAAATAACTGAGGAGAGATGAGTCGAGGTCGGAAGTCACAAATGGAATGAAGGTTAACCACACGGTACAAGTGGTCGATCTCTCAAATGACTGGATTGCTCTTTCACTGATAGAGAGTCATAAAATTTTAAACAGACCGTCTTTTGATAACAGAAATTATCTGTCGTTCTTCTTAAATGCCGTATCTTTCAGTTCGCGTCAATGAGCTTCTTTGCAGCCCTTACCAGAATGTCTCAATCAAACCGTGAACGGTGCATCTTACTGCAGACCGGAGTGTGAGGAACAATTTACGAACTGACACCTCTATCCAACATCTTGTTCCTGTATCATACATAATGTCATATCTTTTGTTCTTATTGTTAAACATTGCAGTTTTATCATTTTGTTTTAATTTTAATGCTAGTAAATGTTTTAATATCAGTCTGACATACAATAGTTCGTTTCTGAAATGAATTAAGCTAAAATTCAAATCATGCACCGCAGATATCAGCGGGTGTACTGGAAATAACTCTTGTTAGTACGCGTACCGAATAAGTAATGAGCAAGAACATTAGAGAAGAAGGACAAAGTGAAGGGAATTAAGAAAAACTACGGAGCGGATAATATTTCTGACTAGAACAACAAAGGGAGAAAATGATAACTTGGAAGAAGCTAGAGGAGAAGGAATGCGAATGATTTGATTGAATAAGAATCAATAGATGACATGGTGGTAGAAGGGTGGATCAAAACAAGGATTGATGGACATGTAGTACACAGAGAGTAAGAGAGATAAAGAGAGAGAAAGAGAGAGAGTGAGAGAGATTGAGATCTGAAGCAAAAATGGACGTAACTCGAGATGCGGCATCGCAGAAAAACTTCGACTAGGTCGTGCCTTCACTGAACGGGCGTTGGAGGAGGGGCGGACACGCGTCTAGCCGAGGCTGTAAACGTCGTGCGAGTGCGCTAAATAATACACGACGCCTCGCAGAGATGAGAGAAAATAAAACAGCAGACACCCGAGCCGGTGCGGTGATGCCGCTGTGCTGGAGGGCTTGCGAGCGGCCCGTCTCCTGCACGGCCCCTCGCAACTACTTGCTCCGCCCCTTTCTCGCTCTCACCGCTCCCATCACCCAGCAGCAGCCCTCCCCCCACTCCTCACCCCGCTCCCCACACCCCGCTCTCCCCTCCCCCCTCCCTCACCCTGCTCTCCCCTCCCCACTCTCCCCGCTCCGCTCTCCCATCACCGCTCTTCCCTCACAGCTCCCCCGCCCCGCTCTCCCGTCCAGCTCTCCCCGTCCCGCCCTACCCACTCCCTTTCCCCACCCCGACCTCCCGCCTCGTGTCACCGGGCGCTTTACCCACCTGCTTCCCCGGTCTCGATCTCCCCGCCGCGCTCATCTAGCCCTGATCTACCCTCCTCACCCCGCTTTCCCTGCCTCTCTATCCCCGTTCGATTCCCCGCCCCGCCCTCCCCGCTCCGCCCTTCCCGCCCCGCTCCGCTCTCCCAGCCATGCTCGCCGACTCGCAATCCCCGTACAGGTCGCCAAGTCTTTTTGCAACAGTGCCGTCCGCTCTCACCTCGCACTGAGTCCGTCTGCAGAATTTCTGTTAAACCGCAGAGCTCGCTTTACTTTCCTCCGCCTCCACAGCTTTTACTCTGCCGCCCCACTCCAACGGGCTTGCATCGTTGCTATTTAGCGTCCACCAGCGGTTTCTCGTATTTTAACTGATTCATTTGAGGAATTTAATGCCTCCATCGTAATTCTCAACTTCTTATTGGGCGCGTCGTAATTTATTCAAAACACTAATCGATTAGATTCATTATAGCATGATGTTATCTCGGATGTATTTTAGAAAAAATATTAGAACTACCCACAATGATATTCATCAAGTAAATTATATCACCTAAATTGGACTCGGAAGGGATTTAATTACCTCACCACTCCCACTCTTAACTCTAAACTTTGAGCTGCGAGTTGAAGCGATTGCAAACTGAATAGGAAATTAAGTATCCAACAGTCCGCCACTCTCTCATACTAACGTGATAATTTGCCATTGTGAATCGTAGATCGTTCTTTTCCTCACATTTGGCAGCCCCGCCGCCCTCACAGCGCTGTTCGTGTCCGCCCCGCCGCGTCGCGTCGCGTCGCCTCGGAGGCGCCGGCGCCGGCGCCCATTGGCTGACGCAGAGGACTAGGGTTCGATACCATGCTCCGTGTTCATCCGCTTAGGAGCTCAGCCGTCGGAAGAAGCGGATGAGAGAAGAGGAGAGAGACTCGGCGAAGGGGCGGTGGGTGGGCGGAGACTTTCATCTCCGCCTCCCCCCCCTCCCCCTCCCCCATCCCCTCTCGGCGGGGAAGGCCGTTGCCCTGGCGCCGTCGGGCTCCGTTGTGTGGAGGCAAGACGACGGGGAGTAAAACGAATACTGGCAGGTTGTGAATGAAATCATAAAGCCAATAAAGATGGAACGCAGCGCAAAAAGACGAATATTGTATAATGGCAAAGTTGAAAGCACACATTACAAAATATAGCCGAGAGGGAACGGGACTAAGCAACCTACTGATTAATAAAAGCGACTTTAAGCAATTAATAGGCATTCTTCTATAAATATATTACAACCATGCGTATGTCTTATTACTACTTTTATTATTTTACTGTTCATTGATCACTCGGAACCGCATTTTCTGCTACTGGAAACTACACCTTTTTCGTTAGTCTTAAAATTTGACTATAATATCATTCTAAGGATCATTTAAATTGCAATTACATGGGATCAAATATTTTTCTTATTACGCGCTATTTCCAGAGTTAGAAAAACGACATGTTCTGGGGAGATTTTATGGTTGGGGCATTAGTCCAGTTAGTACAGAAATTTTTTACCCCGAAGGAGACTATGTTCCGCCTCCGTTGGTTAAGACGAGTCGGTGCCGCTCTAAATGTCAGCTGGCGGAGATTTTCCTCCCCAGGTATCTCTCCAAAGGGCACCGTCGCAGCCGGAACAACCTCTAAGTTCCCGACTGGTATCCAAAGTTATTGGTAGACAAGTGCGTGTAAGAAAAAGTGTGTGTTTGTGTGTGTATGTGCATAAGGAGAGAAGAGAGAGATCATGCGCAGTCCATGTTCCGTTAGAGTACTATCACGGAATTCACCTGACAGCAATTGGAGAAACCAGGCAAATGTACCGACCAGGGCATAAGGCCGCTAGAATTCTCCTCTAGACAACGGCCGAATCCGACTTAACTGTGTAGCTAGTGTCGAAAATCCGCCACCGCCGAGACTCAAACCAAGGACTTTCCTGCCAGTGAGGCGTAGTAAAGGCAACAGTAGTGTTGGCTTTGAGCTAACTCAGCCGTATTCGTTTGTGCGTGTTTGTTGTGATGAAAATGGAATTGTCGATAGCAGCAAATGAAGTTTGAATGACAGTTTTCTTTGTTTTGTACTTTTGTTGTATATCGTACATGTTTGTATGCGTTTTTAGTGATTAAATTTAAGTTTTTAATTAATATTCTGATGCTTTAAATTCCGTATTACTTTATTTGAAATAATTGAAAATCATTCAAGCATTTCAATGGATTTTGAGGATTTTTAATGTTTATTTTGTGGTTTTTAGATAACCGGGCCGGTTGAATTTTGGACTGGGCAAAATGTATCCCTTCTCAGGTAATAATAAAATGAGTAAAATCACACTTCCAGCTTCAATCATCTTCCGTACACTTGATTACAAAATATCTCACTTAATATTTTTTTCTTTGGAAATAATTCAGCTTAAATTAACTCTTTCTTTACACTGTTTATAATAGTATTGAGAAAAGGTAAAAGCTTGTTCATGAATATTATTTGTAGAGTTGCCAGTCACTGTCTGTGATTAATGATGAGACAGATTACACACACGTAATTCGTTTGCTTACATAATGAAGACGGGAAAGCAATGAGGTCGTTTATCACACTGTGACGTATTTTGAAAATGTCTTGAAAAATATTCAACGCTCATTCTTTTCTTTCAAACAGATAAATGTAAAAACACTAACAAAAAACAAGACGCCGATAATAATACGTTGTTTAATGGCAGCTATTTCTTCTGAATTAAATCTTTTTTACTCAGTCCAATGAAATATAATGTAAATGGCTAAATTGTTCACAAATGTTATTTCGTCAAATAGGTAACCAACATATATTCGATGCAATAGTAATATACGTATAACACTTCTGATGGCACAAGAAATACATTTGTATTATTTTATATTTAATAAAAACCTAGTTTAGGACAATTTCGAAGCAAAATTCGTCATTCAGATCCGCAAAGAACAAAAATGTTAGAATGAAGAAGGAGTATTTCCAAACAAATATCCCAATTATATTAACAAACTTGTAAAATATAAGTAAATACCGTGAAAAATTTAGTGAAACATTTTAAATACTCTATAAACGTCTAAAGCGACGATTAACGTTTACAAACCATAGTGCAGAGCAACGTCAGATATATTCACATAGATGACTCAGACACTTTTAGAGAAAACGTAGGGTATCTAGACACAATTACGTTTGAATGATTCGATAAAGGACAAAAAATCTAAAGCAAACTTTGCTGAACAGAAATAAAAATTCTATTGCGCTATTGACTCGTGGAACATCTGAAAGGATAAAAAGCAGCCAAATAAAAATCCAAGGATGGAAGGAACCGCACCAGAACAGATGAGCGCGTCTCCGCAGACAATGGAGCGTCGACGGCGTGATGCGCACGGCAGACGTCTTCATCTAGGGCGTAGAACACTCGGGAGAGGGCGATCGGGGCGCAACAAACGGCGTGTGAGAATATCGGCGTTCCTACTATAAACGAAGTTTGTCTTGCTAACAAAAAAGGCGTTCACTGCAACCAGAAAAAGCATGCGGATCTCCTGGTCCACGCCCAGTTGCTCAGCATTTAAACAAAGACCAGCCACTAATTCTCCAAACAGATTCTTAGAAAAGCCTTGATTATTAAACTTTGATACCTAAGGATGTGCTTAGTAGTTATGGAGTCGCGATAATGACCGGAATTCACAAAACAGGAAGCTTATTCTTATTTATTAAGCCGTCACCTGCGACAAGATGGTGAAAAGTATGGATATAAAAATTGTATACTACAACACCGTACAGGCTGACTTTAGCTCAGAGCCAATATTACTGCTGTCTCTGCAGTGGCTCTGGCCGGGAAATTCTAGTGTTCACGCCCCCAACAGTGGCGGACTTTTTGACACGAGCTACATATCTAGGTACAGTTCGACCGCTGTGTGGATGACAATTCTGGCCGCCAGCTGCCTTGATCGGTAGTTTTCCGTGATTTATTCAATCAATACCAGAAGAATAATGGAGCAGTACCCTAACAAACGGGCCACGGGCAGCGTGCGATCTTTCCTTCTTCTTCCTCGTCCTATTATTTCTCTTTACTTACATACGCTTGCAGTATATGACCACCCGTTTTGGAAGCCTCGTCAGGAGCTTAGAGCTTTTTGTCGTCTGGGTACGGTTCTGCGCTGGAGGAAATAACTAAAGAGATTTATTCCCCCGCAAGCCAAAGTAAGTCGATGCCGGATCTCATCATCTGGAATAGAAATATCGCCACCCCCGCAAGACCACATTCTCAGTATTAACGGGACTATTGACCACGTGAGTTGACGTATTGGAAACAACAATAAATGAATTAACAAAGCATCTTGCGTCCCTCTCTCAAGAGCCAACTGCACGAAGCGAGCAAGGCCCTTGCGCCGCCGGCGCTCGCGCGTCGCAGTGGAAAGGCCTCTTCGCACGTCGCGCCTATTAAACGCGCCAGAAATAGACGCGCCAGCCAAGGGCGTCAAAAATGCAGCCCGAACCGGCGCCATCCGCTCAGGGCCACTGCTATGAGGTGCGCTCGCATAGGCAGTGTCGGCTTCTTATCGTCAAATTGCGCCAATGGACAATGCTAGCCTTTTATTTTCTCGCACTTACTAACGTAAGAAGAGAAAGTATTGTAGTCATGCGCCAGAAAACGGCGAATTTTAAACACAAAACTTTTATTCCCGTGGGAAACGTGGATAAACCCAGTTGTTAAACGTAAAAAAATCCTCTAACACGCGGTGTAGCCAGAATCCATGCTTTGTGGGTCCTTGATACCGAAAAATCGATTGACGGCAAAACGTCTGTCTGTCCATGCGTCGGTGCACAACGTTAGCGCATGAAGCGTTCGCGCGATTTTCTCCAAAACTGATATTCCACAATCATTCTAGCTCATGTCGCGGCCCCTGGGATTTAAAATCAATACTTTAATGTTGGGGGAGGGGGAGAAATAAGGATTTTTCCAAAAAAATTGCTCCATATTTTTTGATTAAATTTTGTTATTGAATTGCGCAAAGGCCGTTTAAGAGAATAGGGCAAGTTTCATTTTTGTTGGTATTCCCTATTTTTCGAAAATAGAAAAGGAATTAAACCTTTAAAATTGGAGGTAGAGATTTTTGTCTCAAACAAAATATGTAGTACAATCTTAGCTCTCTAAAAAGGTCCTGTACAACTTGTTTGAAAAACAAGTGGTTTTTGCGTTATTTGCGATTGAAATGTACAATTATTTCCCTCAAAAAGCGCTCCAAATTTCTTCTTTAAATTTTCTTCACTAATGAAATAAGAGACGACAAAAAAATATAGAAATATGTCAGTTTTTGGGTAGTTTCGTTTTATTATCGAAAATTGCAAAAAACATTTCTAAAACATCTGTTTTATTAAGACCAGCTTTATTAACTCCGAGACAGAGTCAGTATTTTCGTTTGCGATGAATTTCGCAGCAGTTTTCAATAAATTACTCCTCAGAATGCTCGGTGAGGTATGTTATATATCATTTAATGTCATCTTATCTCTAAAAATATTTACTGCGTATTGAATAAAAGAAAAACGATGAAAAGCTATCGGAACTTATCTTATGACGAAAGGCAACTCACGAGGGAGCAGCCAGAATTTTCGTTAATATTTGATGTAAATTGCATATATTTACTTACTGTAATTATATTATAAGCCAAGCGAATGCACATAGTTTTGACAACGCTGTGTTGGCAATAGTGCAATCACTTCTTAGTTGAATTGGGACGTTTTCAAGTAATAGCTGAGGTAGCGCAAAAAAATCATAATTTCAATATAACGTAGCTGTTTCCAATAGCGCGAGAAAGTATGTGCTGTTGTAGCACAATTAGTTTATCACTGATACTTATACTGATAACTCACACATATTACACATAGTACCTGAAATTATACCATTGAACAATTTTAGCTCTGAATCGAATTTAATGCACTACATTACACCATTCGATGATGCTTGCATTTTGCCTCATAAACAATACATTTCACATAGGTTATCACCCACAATGTTCGGTTCTTTATCTGAAAATATTCGAAACGTAATTCCAATATGTTTTTGTTGTTTATTATCGCCAGTTTGTATTGGGGAGTAAGCATATTTTATAATAATTTTGAACATTTGCTTGAAGCGCTGATGCTGCAAGCGAAACTATATTGTTATTTTGAATATTTAAAATTGCTCGCAAAAAATTACTTTATTTCTCAATTAATTATTTTATCATAATGAAATATCGCCATAGTTTTGAAAAAATCGCGATGCCGTTGCCAACTTATACTAGTGTGAGTAAACATCTTCGTGCACAAACGCTATTGATGTATTCACTTCAAACCACAACGCTCATTCACACCCATCATGAAAGTGAATTTTGTCTTTCTTTCTCTTATTAATAAAACACGAAATCGATCTAATATTTGAACTAGTGATCTCATTGTATTTATATTTAATAAGAGATAAATAGAAGATGAATTATGTTGCTGGAGTACTGGTAATTAAAAATGAACCATTTAAATGTATACATTTGAATAAATATTGATTCCGATAGTAGTCATTAGTTTTCAGAAGTATCAATAGTTTTGATAGTACGGTATTATCGAATACTATCGATAGCGCCATCGAGGTTTAAAGAGCCGCAATGCGCGGTGGCGGCGCCGAGAGGCTGTGCGGTTGCAGATGCGCCGTCGATTGTTCTCCGAAAGGCTTCGTGGCGGCCGCTTCCTAACGCCAATCGATGGCACTCCGAGTGAACGCGGTCCTGCCGCTTTTTTAGCGACGTGTTTAAGTGTTAGGCGAACTGCGCCGCTGCAAGCGATGGGCCGAACTCGTTCTGGAGGGGAACATATGGAGGGCTCCGACCATATGGTAAAATGCCCTTCCCTGGCTAGAAAATTATTGGTTCCGGTGACGTAATTAGTAGCATGGAAGAATGGAAAGTGACTGAGGATATTTGAAATGCTGGTTGGGATTATGTAGTGTAATACTGTTCAACTTAGTTCGTCCTTTGTTCAGGTTGCACCGAAATTATAGGTTTCAAACCGTACCTTAACCCTCCGCTACCGACTTGGAGTCCCTAGGATTCCTCGACTTCGCGATACTTCGAGTACCTGCATTGAGGATTTTTTTAATACCTTTATTCTTTTTTAACCTTTTCTTTTCCCAGTTTTAAGTAAAAGTTCGCGAGCTTACTGTTGTAGAATGCCTTTCAAGGAAATTATCAGCCTTTGCTAGCAGAAGACTCCACGTCAGCAGCAGTGCACCTTTCATTTTGTGCGCGTCGCACTTTGCCAGCTAGTGCAGTTTGTTCTGTGGCGCTTGTGAAGAAAGTGCAATGTACAGAAAAAACATGTCTTGTCCGTTAAGAGAGTGTGTGAATATTAATTATCATGATTTTGAAGAAAATGCTGCGCAGTGGGCGGAGCAAATGCACTGAATGAGAGAGATCATTTTTGGATCATCAAATTCAAAGTGACCGCTAGAATCTGGGGAAGGAGATGCCAATGAAGCGAAATTTCTTGCGAACTAACAACCCGACGAATAAAAACAGAATGCAAAATACTGTTACGGAAGGGAGAAAGAAAAGTTAGCAAGATTTGTGCAGAAAAAGATGTCTAAATAAAGTATTTTCAGAAGTTTAGGTTTGCGGTAGTAAAATATTTGCACTTGTTTTGAGTTCTAAAGTTATAGTAGTTTTTCATTATCTATTTTTTAATGATTCAAAAATTTTGATTGTAAAGATAAGTTTGTTAAATTAAAGATCTGAATAATTTTCTGCGTGATATTCCCTCATTAGATATTATAGTATATTAACCAAATATATCCTGATTAATACTTTCTTTAGTCATCAATTATCGTAAATTTCAATGTTCGTTACACGAAATACAAATTAAACTGTAATATTTGAAACAAAATTTCCTGAGTCCAAGGGACTCAACGTCGTTACTAGTGTGACTAAATTCTCACGTCGGCAGTTAAGGGTTAAATACATAATTTGTTAAACACTCTGATTTTACATTCTATTAATACATTTTTCATTTAGTCTGCACATTATCGAGTAAAACGTGCGAAGCAGATAATTAATTGCTAAAATGCATTCTGCTTCACCGCTTACACTCCAATTTTCCTTGCAAAACTGAATCTTAATTATAATTTACTTAAAGGAAGAACAAACAAAATATTACTGTAACATGTTTTGTGTCCTTTTACAAGTGTATGGGGGATATTTTTGGACAATAAATGCAAATCTGAAACATCTTTCTTAACGTACTTAATTTATTAATAACATACTAAATAGATATAAATCGGCGTTTGTCTAGGATTCATTTAAGCTTCGCCCTGTCCAGGAACGGCCATCTCCAGTCTTCACCCAACTTCGCCCAGCAACGTAACAACAATTTTGAGGTGAAACAAAGTTTGCTGTAACATTTTCGGGCTGCAAACACCCATTTTTTAATTTTCTTTTTTTCTAGAAGCTCAATAATGTTCGGTATACAAAATGAAGTAAATGCTCCAATGTTTCAAAAGTTTTTGTTGAATAAACATACGCACACACCGATATACTGGTACTTCCATTTTTATGTATTAGATCTCGGAAAACTTTATTTGTAACACGCATAAAACATAACTTGTCACTCAAGTCGTAATCTAAAGTAAAATAAGCTAAATTCGGAGGTCAACTTCGTAAGTTTTTTTTCACCATTAACGATGCAGCTAAGTGGGAACGTTAGCACGCTCTCGTGCTACAGTCGGCGTGGCAGAGTGCGCGACCGGGGAATCGAAGAGAGGACCCTCGGGGCAGCGAACCGCAGAATGCGGAGCTCTTGTCTGTGTTCTCGCACGCGTGGGCGAGGTGTAGAGGGTTTGGGCGGCGGAGATGGCGCGGGCGACGCGGGGCGTTGCGGGTAGGCGGGGCGGGGAGGGAGAAGAACCGTGTCGGGGCGTACTGAGCCAAGGGAGGAGGCTGAGGGCAAAGGCGGGGTGATGAGGGGTGGGGTGGGGCAAGCGGGGCGGGGCGGGGAAAGGAAGGGAAAGGCGGGGCTAGGCAGGGACGGGGACGGGGTGACGAGGCGGCTGTGGGCCAAAGCCGGGGCGTGGCGGTGCAAGGCAGGGGCGATATGGCAAGGCGACTGCAGGCGACCGCGGGGAGAGGCGGGGCGTGCCAGGGACGGGGCGACGAGGCAGGGCAGGTCCAAAGGCAGGGAGGGGGACGAGGGTGGCGAGGCAGTGGCGGCCTGAAGGGGGAACGAGGCAGGAACTGGGGGGCGGATTGGTGACGTGGCGGGGCAGAGAGGAGGATAAAATCGGGCAGCAGCGGTGGGACCAGGCTGCGGCAGAAAGGGGTGGCCGGGACGAAGCATGATGGGGTGGGGGTGGAGGCACAGGCGAAGGAGGAAGCAGTAAGAGCGGTGGTTCTCTTGAGGCCAGGTAAGTTGGTAGCCGTGTTGGGGCCTCTACCCAAGAACGTGTTAGGTCCATATTACCTCTCGCAACGGCGGAAGAGAAAGGGGCGATGGCAGCACGGCTGCAGAAATGTGACATTGGAAATGGCGAGGTTAGTAAAAGTATAGAAAATTACAATAGCATTTCGCCCAAACACGATCTCAAAACGCATAAACCCAGAACTCGTATTTTTTTCATTCTCACAACAAAAGCACCTTGCAGCATCCTAAACCATATAAGTTGTCCGCGAGACACATGAGGTATTTATTTTGCCCCTTAGTTCGAAGCGGTGGCGGTGGCGGTGGCGGTGGCGGTGATGGCGGCGGTGTCGGCGGTGTCGGCGGTTGTCGGCGGTGGCGGCGGCGGCGGCGGCGGTGGCAGTGGTTCTCTGACCCGCGCCCGCCTGAACCCGCCTTTGCACTCCCTCCCAGGGAAGATGGCAGCCGATGTGTGCGTGGGCGCAGTCGTTACCGTTGGAGAGCGGTTAAGCAAAAGCTGGAACTACCACTCCGGAAAGCTTCCCTACTCTCCGCTTCGCTACTCAAAGGAAACTAGCGCACGAGTAAATGAGAATGCTCCAGAAAAGTAACTATGTATTAGGAAAGCTGTTCTCTGAATAAAATTCTGAAGGGAGTGTAATCTCTATTTGCCTTTACTAAATTTGTTGCTGTAAATTATAAAGCCAACTAAAATAATCAACAGTAGGAGGGACGTTTTAAATCCAGATTGATAACATCTTACAATAAAAAGTAAAAGTAGTCGCTAACAAGTTTGGAGCTGCACATTTGCTCACAACACTACTTTTCTCTCAAAAACTTTTGTAAAATATTTTATCGCATAATGCACTTCAAAGTAACTTAGAAAATGATAAAAATAAGTTTCTTGAGAGACACCTGACGCAAAGCACTTCTTCCGTTGCCTCTGAAAGGCCTTGATGATGTAAAATATACGAAATCGGGTTCTGCCTAACAATCACAACTTTTTCAAGAAATCCGAGTCAAGGAAACTCTAGACGCTGCGTGTTTCCTTCAATCTCGCTTAAGGGAGGCACTTCTTGTCTTTTGAAAGAAGAAGAGCGCTCTGGGGATCCCGCCTGTGGAAGGAACGCGATACTAATTACAGTTGGTGGCGCCAACGGCGTAATTCGATTCGTTCGCGAATTGCTTCCCGCCGACTCCCTCTCGCAAACTGTGAAAACGGAGCTCGTGGATCCGAATCAGAGACGGCGGCGGCGGCGGCCAACAGGGCAGGGGCGGGAAAGCAGTGGGCTAAGGACACGGAGCCCTCTACAAGTAAGGACGTATTGTGTGAGGACATCGGATTTTAGAACTAATGACTATTTAGTTCCTTTAGGGCGTGAAAAATCATTGCAGATGTTCACGAATCATGAGAACAAAGATCTACTGAAAGCATTTAATAGGGCCTAAAACGTCCTAAAAGGACGGTTGATGCCTATTTTAATATTTGTTGCCTCAATCTGCCTAAAACAGATAATTTTGAAGAATTATTTTAATTACTCATTTTTCAAATTTGTTTTACCGACACGCAAAAACTTTCCCGAATTTTCCAAAAAGTGAATTTAGAATCGTATTCGCAATTGAATAAGCCCCAAAATCTCTCAGCCAACACACCGAACATAAGAGTTCGCAAACCAATGTAAGGAGAATGTTTCATGCTCGTCTCCGATCAGCTTCTAAGCACTTCTTAGGCAATTGAACTCATTCCAGGTTCAGCTGCGCTGTTGTTAGTTTGAGAATGAAAAGTTTGAAATAATGAACGACCTCAAAAATCAAGTCATTCTCATAAATGCAAAAATACTTGACTTTCCTGATAAATAAAAAAAGTGCTTGACTTGATCCTTTTTTGATCAGTTTTAGATGCCTAAAACGACACTTTTCATGCCTAATAGGACCTAATTTTTTTTACTCATTTAGTTTCATAAATCATTACTTTTTTGTTTCTAAAATTCCGACACCTAATTATGAGGAGGCGCTGGCGAGAAGAAGGGGTTAGCGGTTCCTTTGGTTATCTTCCCAAGAAGTTGAATGATTCATTAGTGATTGCGGGCGCGTCAACTACTAAGGCCATTCGTCCCGTAAGTGTAGTAAATATTTGCTTCGCGGGAGGCGGCGCTGATCTTCCCTCGCTGGGGGCGAGATCGGGCTCTGCCGTACCGCCCACTTGCGAGGATCGAGCGCCGCCCAGCCGGGGCGACCTCAACCTCCCGACTGGGCTCTCGGTGTGAGTGTGTGTAGTAGTGCATGAATGAGTAAGAGTGTGTAAGAGGTGAGGATAGGACAAAGAAGAGGACGGAGAGTCGCGGTCCGTAGCCCGATTGTTAGAGTACCGCTCCGGCATTATCTTGGATCTAGCTGTGTAGCTAGTGTCAAAATCCTGTCAGCGTCGGGACTCGAGTCCTAGGACCTCCCGGCCAGAGGATTGCAGTCACTCAACTGATCAACTAAGTTGGAACAAGAACAGAAAATAATTGGCGTTGATTTGGATATGAGAGTGGAAATGCAGAAAGCATAAAAAGGTTAATGTCATAAAAACCAATTGAACAGATGTGACACGAGCGCAACTGAACCATAAAATAGCAGTGGAAAAGGTTCTTCGAGTAGGAGTAACTGTGACCAAATAATTGTTTAACAAATTCCTTGCAAGAGACACGCAAGAATATTTCATTTAATTCTAACTGGCGATAATTATATTTATTCCGATGCAATGATTTTGTCCATTATAACCAAAGAAATCAATTTACGTGATGAGACGAAAAAAAGCTGTAAAAATTTAATAATATTACTAATGCATGGAATAGATTGCGGCGAAGTGAGGACCAATTCGAATAGTAAAGAAACGCAAAAGAGCACGCCTAATGCGGGGGCGGAGACGCAAGTGAAGCAATCGAGATCGCTCGCCGCACTGGTGCGGACTGTGTCCACGCGCGGCGCCGCAGTCGCGCCGCGCTTTACTTTTTCAATTACGCGCTGCGCACCCGCTGTCGGGCGTGGAGGCGGGGCTCACGGACGCGAACGGAGCGTGGGCGAAAGAGTCGCGGTGGGGGGTGACAAGGGCGAGGGCGGTGGCGAGGGCGGTGGCGAGGGCGGTGGCGAGGGCGGTGGCGAGGGCGGGGGCGAGGGCGGGGGCGAGGCGGGGGGGGGCGAGGGCGGAGGCGTCGAGGGAAGAGGTGAAGGAGCTGGTGGAGGGGGCGCAGGCGGGGGCGTTGGTGAGGAAAGTGGATGCGTTGTAAGCGCGGACGGCTGCTGGGCGGCGCGACTCTCCCAACTCGACACACGGACAGGCGTGTGGAGCAGGCCACGAAACAGGAGCTTTCTGAAAGAAAGTTTTAAAATGTTTCGCCACGTGCGTTTCACTTTCGGGTACAGACGCATTTGTTGCGACTTTTTTGCGTAATGTGGTAATTTTACGAAACGTATTGTGGCAGGTAATATCAACAACGCAGTCAAATATCACTGTAAGCTAAAATAACACTAAAATATTCTCTAATCCCCATAAGAATCCATCAATAATTCACCTGACACGACAGTTTTCTAATTTTG
Organism: Gryllus longicercus; assembly: GCA_038098605.1. Classification (NCBI taxonomy): domain Eukaryota; kingdom Metazoa; phylum Arthropoda; class Insecta; order Orthoptera; family Gryllidae; genus Gryllus; species Gryllus longicercus. The sequence continues at coordinate 9,803 of JAZDUA010000721.1, read as the reverse complement.
CATGATTATTCTCATGCTTGCTTTAAATAATTAGTCATATTTTATTATTCACATACTGAATACACATCTTTGTTTTACAAAATATGCACAAACTCTGTACCTGTGGCAAACTTTTGTTTACATGAACGTTTATGCATTATGCACGCTCATGTTTGTATTTCCCACCAACTACGGATATAGTAGCCCCTTAGTCCTGGATACCTGGATCACTGCAAAGAAGGGAATGCAGAGTGTTTGGAGCGATGATGATGACTCAAATGCATGCCAAGATCAAAATTATTTCCGCCTGATTCGAGGATATTTGTGTAAAACACTGGTGATGCAGTGACTGAGTTAAATATACGGTAACGGGACGAGGGAATATGTTGGGAACAGAAAGAAACCGCCTCTGTAAGTTACCAAAACCATTTGTAGCAAAATGTAACAAAGCAGCGATGGTGGTGAAAAGGAACACAAAATGTAGAGGAAGCGTATGCAGTGAGGGAGTGCTAAAGCGGAATGGGTGGTAGAGGAAGCCTTATGGCAAAAGCTCCGCACGTTGCGCACAGAAAACGAGAAAGTTTCGCTGTCGCGAGAAGCGCAATAACACGCAGCCAAAGCGTTCTAAATGAAAAAAAAAAACAGTTGAACACAACGTGCTCTCCATTGGATCTATATCTCGATTCCCAGGGAACGTGTATACTTTTCCGGGCAACGGTCAGCCAGAAGTTTAAAAAAAATGTTAGTTACGTTAGGTTATAATGGGTAAACTTCGTATTATTGATGTGTCAAAAAGACAGAAACTGAAGAAACTTGTAAGTCTCAATGAAATGACAACTTACATAAACTGCATGTAATATGCATTACTCTGTAAAAATTTCAGTGAAGTAGATGTCGCTCTACCAACTTTAATTGCTAATAAAATTCACCGGTTCAAGTCAAATGGAAGGCGATCTGTTAAAGACAAATATTTAAATTTTAATGGTGTGGAATTGTGTAATAGAAAACTATATCCAAAACAGTGGTTCTACAAAGTAGTTAGTTTGTATACAGTACGTGCCGAATGTCGACCCGTCTGTATAAAGGAAACGAGGAAGGAAGAGAAAGGAGAGAATATAAACGAATAAAAAGTGTCCGAGGATTAGATACAAAAGCCCTAACACTGTCAGCGCTTTTGAATTTTACATTCGATTTGTTTAGGCATAAAGTCTCCTCTGGTGTGACGATGCCTTCATAAAATTCCACCAAACGCTCGCATCCCCCCAGGACGCAGAGTAGAGCAAGTGTGGAGGAGGGAGGAAGACGCAAGGGATGGAGGGTAACGAAAGACTTCGAGGAACGTAAGCAAGGACGATGGTTCTGGGAGTGTAGAAACGACATGAACAAAGTAGGTTGAACGGCAAGGCGGGAGAAAAAGTTGACAGCGAGTTAGCAAGGTTAAAACGATGGAATGAACCTCAAAGAGAGGAAATAGTGAGGAAACAGAAGACGGAGAAACGAGGAGGAAGAGGTGAATGTGAATACTGGGAAGAGGAAAAAGAGAAAGTCGTGAAAAAGAGGCGGGAGGCGGGGCGGCGAGGCGGGGAGGGGCGAGGCGGGGAGGGGGCGAGGCGGGGAGGGGCGAGGCGGGGAGGAACGAGGCGGGGAGGGGCGAGGTGGGGAGGGGCGAGGCGGGGAGGGGCGAGGCGGGGAGGGGCGAGGCGAGGAGGGGCGAGGCGGGGAGAGGAGGGGCGAGGCGGGGAGGGGAGGGGCGAGGCGGGGAGGGGAGGGGCGAGGCGGGGAGGGGAGGGGCGAGGCGGGGAGGGGAAGGGCGAGGCGAGGCGGGGAGGGGAGGGGCGAGGCGGGGAGGGGAGGGGCGAGGCGGGGAGGGGCGGGGAGGGGCGAGACGGGGAGGGGCGAGGCGGGGAGGGGAGGGCGAGGCGTCGGTGAGGGGAGGGAGGGTGAGACGTGGTGGCGACGAGAGAGCACAGCGAGGAGAGAGCAAAGAAGGATTCAGGGCGAGGCGGGACAGATATAAGAGCGCGAATCGTGCAAGGCGGGGAGATGGTAAGGAAGGAAAAAGCAAAGCGGGGAGACGGTAAGGAAGGAAAAAGCAAAGCGGGAGGCGGCGAGGCAGGGTGAAGGGGAGGCGGGTAGAGGGCGAGAGAGGAGGGGAAAGAGCGAGGCGAGGAGCAGGGAGAGGAGGAGGCTGGGAGAGGGAGAAGTGGGGAGGCAGCAAGGTAGGAGACGGCGAAGAAGGAAGTAGGCGTGGCGGAGACAGTGCGAGATGGAGAGAGAATAAAACTGGGTGAGAGCGAGGCGGGGAGACGGCAAGACAAGGAGAAGGCGAAGCGGTTAGAGAACAAAGGGGAGAGGGTGAGAGGGGAGAGGGAGACGCAGGAATAGCGCGAGGAGGGGTGACGACAAGGCGGGAAGGGGGCATTGCGGAGAGACGACGAGACAGAGGAGAGGAGACGGCGAGGCGGGGAGATGCAGAAAGGGGAATGTGGAGAAAAATCGAGGCGAGTAATCGCGGATGGCGGAATTTCAATGCGGCTGCGCGCACAGCAGTGGTTCGATGCGTCGCGGTCGGAATGCGGGTGGGGGGGGGGCGGGGGAGGATCAAAAGCGGGCGACGGGAGAGGTGGCGCGATCGCAGGGCCAGAGTTGGCTCATGAAGAATTAAACCGCGCTGAAAGCCCTGCAAATGAGGATAATTAGGCGCACGGGCAATCATCAATTAATCAACGCCGCGTTTAGTGAGCCGCTTCAAAAGGGTGCAAGAACCCTCCGACGCCAGAGCAGCTCGGCGGCAGCTGCGAGAAGCAGACGGTGGCAGTGCGACAGACAGGGCGGTGCCGTAGGCAGAGGGGTTCTTGGAGGCGATGGCGAAGGCATAATAAGTGGAGGGAGGAGACGGGAAAGCGGAAACAATGAGTATTAGAAAAATATCGAATTGGCCACTGAGGTGTACGTGGACTGGGCCACTGGCAGCTGCTGTGTGGACATGATTGTAGTTTCAACAGACAAGACCGAATCGGTACTGAGGATTAACAGCACCAAATTAGAGGATACAGCTAACACGTCTAGTATATCAACCCACCACACAACTTGTTTTAGTTCACACTGTAATTATTTCAAACCTGTGTATCGTATGTTGTTCTAATGCGTTTGTAAGAAAGATATTAGTAATTTCTGCTACGTACGTTTAACATCTTGTAGTGAATAAAGAAACGCACCAATCATTTATAAATATGCTTATCATTACAATCTCAATACTCCTGCGTTTTAAACACATTATGAATTATGTCAATTGAGATATTTTACTCGTTCTTAAAATATTACATAACTCGTATCATCATGAATTCGTTTCTACAATCCGTTTAGACTTCGTAAACTCTTCCACTTTCAAAACTTTCTTGTTAAAATACTGATTTAGTTATTGAACTGTCAACACTGATTTCCCACAATGGGCTGTCCAGTATTCGAAAATCTGCGTTTACTGCCAGAAAGTGTATGAAATTATGCAATTTAAATTAGTTCATAATAATTATTTATAAACGTTATGATTGTTAAACAACTTATAATTATGACAGTAACGTGCTGTACTGGCCGCATTTAATTGACTACCCAAATCACGTATAAAAGTAATAAAGTGAACAGTAGGAACTATCGTTATGCATACATGACATAAACAGAATAACATTTCCGCTCATTTACACTTCCTAATGAATTAAATTAGTACATTCATAAGAGAAAAAGTTCGCATTATAGAAGTAACTGAAAGAGCAAGGTATCTGACAAGTAGATGGGTCGAACATGTAGTAAGACTCAACGACGATAGGTGGAGTTATAGAACTACAGTATGAGATCAAACAGACTTACAAGAAAAATCGGAAGATAGAAGACTCATTGGGAAGACCGAATGAAACGTGAAGAAGGAAGTTTATTGCCAAGTACGGCAAGAAATAAAGGAACATTGAAAAATTCTCAAAAATAAAAGGAAAGTGTTAAGTTATGGCAAATTAAAAAGATATGTTAAGTGGAAAGCATTTGGACAAAAACAGTTTAAATGTTCAAGTTTCAGTGAAAGTGTTTAAGTATAAGAATAACTTATGAACAGTATCATTAAGAAGAGTAAAACATAAATGAAAATTGTGTTAAAAATGTTATGGGATGTTATACGGCTATTCCTATTACTATATTCATACTACTTCTATTCTTTCACTATAAAAACGTAGAAACAAATTAATTATTTCGTGAAACATTGTGTTTTCGAGAAACATCAAACATTACAAAACGAATGTGAAGAGTTTCATCTTCCGCATAATCGTGTTCCAGTTCGAAACGAGAGAAGTCCTCTCATATAACCCTTAATTTTCTAATCAATGATTCGTAAGCGAAAGAAAATATTTCCACATATGTTACTGGAACGTTCACACTGACAAAATCAAAATACATTGACGAAATTGTGCATAATTCGTCACACAAATATGCTTTATAATGTGATGGGAAAATTTATGCTAGCAGATGAGAACATAATTATAAACAATAAAACATCCTGTCAGAATTCTCCTTCAAAAGTATGTTTGCTCAAAAGACCTCTTACCAAACACCCTACCCTAATACAACAATATTTCCAGATTAGGTGCGGTAAAGAGGAGTTATATTCCCTTTTGTGTAAAGCCTACAATATGAGTGTTCCGTGAATTGTGGAATCACCCACAGCAAGAATATGAGTGTTCCGTGAATTGTGGAATCACCCACAGCAAGAGCTCAGCCTTGCATAACCTTTGGCCTAGTTTCCGCACGCATTTCATTCCCAACTCCCCTCCAGACTGAGCCCCGTCTCGCTCCGCTGTACCCCCGCCCCACCCACAAGACCGCCCCCTCCGCCCTCCTCCTCTGCTTCCATCTCCCGGTCCGCTCGTCCATCGCTGACCCCTCTGTTGACAACTCGTAACTCATATCTTCCTTCCCCTCTATTGTGAATCGAGCCCATCCTCACTCCATCTGCCTCGCACCCCACCCGTCTCCTCCTCACCACGACCCGTCCCCATCCCGCTCATTCCGCTTCCATCCCTCCCCGCCGGCGCAAAGCTCCCGTCACGCCCCGCCCCTCCGCCCCGCCCCCTCCGCCCCGCCCCCCTCCGCCCCGCCCCTTGGCGCAGCCGCCAGCAGTGCCGCTGGCACCCGTCCTATCCCCCGGGGGAAAGTGAGCTCTGCGACCGCCGCAACCCCCGTGGGAAGGGTTCGCACGCGCGCCGGGCGACGGCCGGACGAGGAGGCGGCGATGGCGGTGACGGGGAGGGGGGACAGCCGGTGGCGGCGGAGGCGGAAGCGGGTGGCGGCGGAGGCGGAGGCCTGGGCGGCTGGGGAAGGGCGAGGGGGGGCGGGGCAGGGAGGTGGAGGCGGGGGCGGGGCGGGCGTGCGATGCGGAGCGGGCTCCCACGACGCGGAGGAGAGCGTGGGGAGGGTCCGAAGGCGGCAGAACACGATGCTGTTGCACAACGAACGGTTGGGCTACGAGGACGAGAGAACTGATGGACAGTCCAGAAGAAGTCTTTCGCTGGGGACGGGCCATTGAATGGCTACGGGGGTTTCGTAAAATGAAGTGGTGGACCGTGCACGAATGGGGTAGATGGGCGTAAGGGGTCGGGGAGGCCCAAGCGTGAAGACTGCGGGTGGGGAAAAAGGATGGAACGGCTGGTGAGAGCGAGTAAGACCCTCCGAGGAGATAAGGGGGAAGGACGTTGGGGGTGAAGACGTAGGCGAGAAAAGGAACGTACTTCATACGTGCGTGATACTTGCTGCTTTGGGGGGGGGGGGGGGAATGTATCCGTTAAGTTACGAAGACCAGAGGACATTTAACTCACACTTTCGCCAATCCATTCCTTTGGTTATCTTGTATACATTAAATTCCGTAGTTGTATCAGATATCTTTTGGTAATCCATAATGTAAGATAGGAAATAATTTATTTCTAAAATTAACTTACTATGGTATTATATAACGGCCTTGTCGTATTATAATGCCTTCAGATATGAATAGGAACCTACCAACATTGCTATTTGCCAAACATTGACTTGACAAACATTGAACAACAATTTTTGATACAGAGAACCCTAACTCGTATTTATTCCTTACATGTTTTCCTATGCTCGCCAACGTTTTTCTAACATGGAACAGATATTTTACTATATTTCTGTAAGATTTATAGTACAAAATGCTTTCAGAGAGAACTTCTGCACTGTTCCCAGTGCCTGCACTCCACTTTGAGTCCAGTTCCAATTTTTATTCATCGCTTACCTCTCATAAAATGGCTCGATCGAACGGAGAAGTTAACTGTATGACCCGTGCGCCTTTACTCCACTTTGGCCGGGGCGTATCTCAGCGTTCGCAGGCAGCCCTTTTACTTAGACCCACTTCCACCGCCACCGCACGTCCCGACCCCACGGTCACCACGCGGCCTGCCGATCCATCTTCGGCCACGTCGCCCCCATACGTGGGCCGTGCGCCCTTCCTTCACCCCCTTCCGCCCCACTTTCGCCTCCCTTTCGCCTCCTTACGCCCCCCTTTCAACCCCTACCGCCCCCTTCCGCTCCTCCTTAACCCCTACCTACGCTCTTCCGCCCCCTTCCGCCCTCTTTCGCCTCCCTTTCGCCTCCTTTCCCCCCTTTGGTCCCCCTTTCGACCCCTACCGCCCCTTCCGCCCCCTTCCGCTCTCTTTAACCCCTACCACGCTCTTCCGCCCCTTTCCGTCCCCTTCTGCCCTCTTTCGCCCCCTTCCGCCCTCTTTGGCCCCCTGCCCCGCTCTTCCGCCCCCTCTGCTCTCCTCCACCTCCCCTTTCGCCTCCCCTTTCGTCCCCTACCACCCTGCTCGCTCCCCGTCCGCCTCCTTCCGCCTTCTTCGCACTCTCCCGTCCCCTTTCACGCTCTTTTGCGCCCTTCCGCGCATGCGAGTGTGAGTGTGATTGTGTGATCCTAAGGGAGATAATAAGATAAGGAAAAAAATAAGGAAAAATCGAGCGCGGTCCGTGGCCCATTTCTTAGGAGACTGCTCAGATTTTCGCCTGGTATTGATCAGAGAAAGCGCGGAAATCGTCAGATCCGAGCAGCCGGCCGCTAGGTCTCTTCCCCGGAGCATCGAGGCCACTCATTGGGCGTGGGAGGGAGAAAACAAGCCTAGTGTAATTGTTATTTACTCATATATATGTACACGTGCTACTATATACTATAATTCCGTGCTGCCCCAGAAAAAAGTGGGAACTGCGCGTTCCACGTCATAATTGCATTTGGCAAAATTATCCACGGTGATGATACAATCTGTCACACGCTCATGGAACTACCGACACCGTGCCCGAAAAGTTTGCTCTGACCTGTACACCGCTTCCCAGCGGCTCGATATTTCTCTGCCTCTTCATATACATCTGTCCACTACCATAATAATTATCTGTTGCAATCTATAACAATAAAGTCTTGATCATCTGATATAAACGAGTCGCCAGAAACTTCGTTACACGAAAATCTCTGTTAATAAAATGTTAAAAAAAACTCTCAAACGTCAAATTATGTTTTCATTTCATACATTACGAAAGGTAATATTGATGTTTTAAAGACAAAACATAAAAAACTGAATAAATGAGCTTAGTGTAACAGGTTTGTCTGATGCTCATTCAGCTCTTAAAATGTTGAGATACGTGAGCCTCAACAAAAAGAAAAAATCGCACCGTTAGAGTTCGGGGGACCTCGTTGGCGTCATTGCCTTTCACTGTGATTGGATGCAACCGTTCCGGGGCACTCGTATCAGGCCGGCGCGAGCGGACGTCCGTTCAGTGTGTTTAAGCCATGTGAGAATATGGTACGGGATGACGGACGTGTGTAACAGAAATAAATGCGGTTAGTTAGTTGTCCTCTAATCACACGAGTGGTAGAAAACCGGCTGGGTTGCGGTTATTATGACGTCGGAGCAAACTGTTCGAGCATGGTGTCAACACTTACGTGGACGAGCGTGTGACACTTCAACAGTACATCAACATCGACTTCAGGGAAGAACGAATAACGGGTGAATGTGATGAAAATCGACATCCGGCGAGTCATGAATATTGTTGCAAGCACCAACAATGACGAAAAACCCAATGTTTCCACTTTTCTTTGGGCAGAGCGCATTTTACGATACAAAGTTTTTAAAAACCTGTTAGAAGTATGATGAAAGTCGCAAAGTTCATAAAAACTACTGAAAAGGTAAAAGAAAGATTCTCTTCTATTTATGATGTATTTTGATTCAATAAAGGTTCTAACATAAAAGACCCACGAGACTTATTTACGTATAATCTATGTTACTAAAGACTGTATAAATGCGCAAATATATATGGGTAATTCCACGCCAACTCCACATTGCATCACACCAACCCATCTCAGATCGAAAAATTAAAGTTATTTTCTTATTTCTTATGCCAAGATAAGCCCAAATTTAAATTTTCAACCATTTCTGATGTAAATAGCGTTTGTGAGAACAATTATCGATTTTTCGCGATTTTCAAGCATTTTACAGCATCTTTTTATAATTATCCATTATTTCGATATTTTTAATGAAAAAATATGTTTTAAACTACTATTTTTATAGGAAATTTTCCCGCAGAATTCGAATCTGTTAATGAAAATATTGAATTTTTTTTCTTAATATGACAAAAATTGAAATTTATGATTTTTATTACTTTATTTTCAAAAATTAATTTTAGTATTACAGTACAATTAAAAAGTTAGTTTCTTATGCTTAAAGTACGTGAAAATAAGTGAACATTACTCTACAGGAAATTTTTTTTTGGGGGAAATAGTGTTTAAAAGAGTTAAACGCAAGAAATACAATAAAATCTCTTTTCTAAACGTGTTTTATCATTTTTAAATAACCTGTTAGTATTTTCTACTACTTTTAGACTGTTTGGATGACTTCGGTGGTGTAAAACAGTTTTTAATAAAATGTGCGTCCTGAACTTTTTTGGGAAATACGTTTTACATGAGTTAAAATTTTAAAAAATCGTGAATAATTAATCGATTATTATTGTTAAAGCAGATTAAATTATAAATAGTACAAACAAATTTATAAATAGGCACTTAAAAACTTTTTTATAAAAGTTTTCATTTTATTACAATTTTTAGTTGAATAATAAAACATTGTTATTTATAAAATTATTAAAATTAATCTTTTATTTTCTTATTTCATTTTCTTGTTATTAATTAAATCAAACACCAAAGAACAGTGTTCTTGAGTACTTATTGTTTTACATTGAATAATATGCTCAGAGTAAGGAACAAATTCATGCAAATTGCGAGTACCCGGAATTGTAAATACTTTTTCAGTTTTGTTTTCGATTCCGATATTCATCGACTTCAGCTTTTGTAATAATTTCACAATGGATGTTTTTAATATGTGCTTTACAAAATTCTAATAGTTTGTCAATATATGTGATTTGATTTTGACGACGTCTACGCAAGCTTTCTTTTGTTGCCTCTCTCTTAACAGTTGCACCCACTCCATCGTTCTCCGTTTTCCCATGAGAGGTAGCAAAAAATGTCCAGGTAGCATCAATACTATACAATTTTGTATGTCTACAGAGATGTAATAGTTATAACAATTTTTGTATTGTCCTGGACATCCATCGCTGAAATAGTTAATTTTTTGCACGTTTGGAATATTTTCCTTTATATAATTAAACAATTTTATTTTGAAAAATATGAACAATTTGAACATCATGTTTTAAAACATCATGTTTTACTCAGAACTTATTTTGAAATTATTATTAAAGCTTAACCTCCTTGTGCATGGAAATGTTCTTTGTCAGCAGAG
>JAZDUA010000583.1:847500-920000 GCA_038098605.1 Gryllus longicercus | reverse complement strand
GGAGGGGAAGAGAAAATGCGGCGACGGGGAGCTATTTTCGCGACGGGCGACCGTTCCTCCCTGCAGTCTCGCACCTGCACGGATTCTTTTGTCGGCCCCGTCACTAGACAGCCGACTCTGGCGCCGCCGCCGCCATCACTTCTCGCCCCCCCCCCCCCCCCCGAACCGGCGGTTAAACTTCCGAGTGACTGTATCCAAAGCACCAGCTAAGTTGAACAAAAGAACATAATTTCATTAAAATGTAAGGTTAAAGACTGTCATAATTTCACTACATCAAACATTCAGCATCCTCTTCAAATTCATTTTTCTGAACACCATTAAACTAAAAAGGGTTTGTGAATAAAGTGTTCTGAAATAATATTCCAGTCCCCTTTTCACATGCTTCCCGTAGATATGATGTTATATTTATTCCTGTCATTTGCCTCTCTTTTGACCGATCTTAATGAAAGTTGGCACATCTATGTGCTTTTTCACCCAGAAGATGTATGTGCAGTTAATTTTTTTCCGTAACTTCACCAAACGGCGCATGTGAAATGCAACCCGCAACATCCAGCAGACATTTTTAATCTATAACGTTAAATAACTTCTAAACGAAGCATTCTAAGGCATTAAAAGCTAAAATTTTCTAGAACATTGTATAACATTTTTGCTGGTTCATTTTTGCTCATATTACCACCCTTGCTAAGAGACGTGCAGAATCTGCAACTAACCGGAAATGAGAGGGACAAAGAGAGGCAGAGATAGAGATAGAGAGACAAACAGATACATACAGAGTCAGACAGACGGAAAGAGACGAATAGAGAGAGACGATGTGAGAGGCGGAGAGAGAAAGTGAGAGGGAAGGAGAATGAGGGAGATGAAGGACAGAACAATGTGTGTTGGGTTCCGCTAGTGTAATATAAATGGAACGATTCTTCAACATGCATGTAATACTCGTAAAAAATATTAAAATATTAAATCACATTTGAAAACTCATTGTCAAATTTATTTACTATTATTTTGCAACTACATTAAGTTTCGTAATTCTCATTGTTCCGCTAAAAGACAAAAAAGGATACAACTGTTCACAAAAAAGACTACCTACCCTAAAATTCTTTTCTCTAGCTTTTCCTACTTAACTTGGAATCAAAAATACACATATTTTGTTGGAACTGAGACTCATCACATATCCTAAATATGTATTCTTAACAATATTCATGAAGAAATGACAACCACGAAGTTCAAACAGGCTTCTGAACTGGTTTTGTTCTATATTTTAGAAAATTTACACCAGCAATAATTTTGGAGAAGGCAATTTATTATTTGTAACGTGTTTCAGCAATTGTTCTTCAAAGCAGTCGGACACACCGTCAAACGGCACATCTATGTGCCAGGGTGTACGTTCGTCACGCAAGATCAAGAGACAATGATTCTCGCAATCGGGTTCTAGGGAAACCTTAATGCATTGAACGCGTTTCCTATTTTATCAGAATATAAACATATAGGTCTATCGTAGATGGAAAGATTATTCTCTAAAACGTGCATCGCCTTTTGTTTTATACCATTGCACATAGTTGTACCATTTGACGGAAATGATTCGTTAAAAACATTAGGAAGTAATCAATACCATAAAATTAATGGAAACATAATTTGTAATATCCAGATTTGTTTATTGTTTCTTTCATGACATTTAACCAAGAAAATCTTAAGGATTCTCTAATTTTGCGTCCTAAGCCGTATCTGTTGGCAGAGCATTGCCAGCGTGGGACGCGCAAGTCAACGTACTGCCATCGTTCTGGCCGCTCGGCCTCGTCGCGACGCTCCTCGCCAAGAGCATGCCCCGAGCATCGCGTCACTCCTCTGGGCTTTGCCTTCGTCAGTCCTATTTATTCTTCGTTCAGTGGCTTACGTTTAACTATAGCTCATCAAACACTAAGAATTACAAAATCCATTGAAGATCTAGTGCAACCAAAGAAACCAACTAACAAATTAATGTTAAGCTAGGTTTTGACGTAAGTAAAACATATCATGAATTAATTGACCCTCAAACATTGAATTAAATTGTCAGGCTAATAAGATAATAAGAATATTCGATAATAAGGAAATAAGATATTCTTTATGAACTATTCAAATATTTTGAGCAAACATCATCAAAACATACGTCATTTAAAAATGAAAATATATTTTTTCTGATGGAACTTTCTACGAACTTGTCCGCACATTCGGAACTTTGCTACTTTCGATAATTCAAGGAAAAAGTAACCGGCACCAGTTTTAACCGTTCTCGGCTTCATCCGAAGAAAAAATTATAAAAGAAGTGTATCCATAGTTGAGAAATTTTGAAAATGTTAAAGGCTTCATTTAAAGTATCTCCCAAAATCAAAATTTCCTTTTCAAATTTGCAGCGTCTAAACCTCGGTCAGATCGATCGAGGCATTTTTTCGAAGAAAATAATCTGAAGGGTTTAGGCAATAGTGCTGACGACAAAAGGCCAAACGGACAGACTCTCACATGGTCAGATGGACTCACAGTCAGACGGATGCTTTGCTGTCAACCAATTTTTCGGTATAAAAGACACGCAAATCGTAGATTCTTACTACACAAAGTGTCAAAGGAAATAATTCACTACATGAAGTAAAAAAATATCAGGGCCTCAAAACATGAGTTTTTCTGACGAAGAATGTACGTTTTTGGCGGCAGTAATGAAATACTTTTTCTACACAACGTGAGTAGTACAGGAAAATAGGAGCCCTGCTCTTGCTGCATTGTTCCTGCAGCTTCCAGTTGCTCTGTTCGGTAGTTTTCCCGATCAATATTAGGCGAATGACATAGAAGTACCAACAAACGGGCCATAGGCTGCACGCGATCTTTCCTTCCACTTCCTTGTCCTCTCCTTTTCCTTTACACACACACACACACACACAAGCACTGGACTACCAAAAATTTCTGGAGCCTAGAGCTTGCCCCAGCTGGGGCAGAGTCTCGCTGTCGGGGATACCCGGAAGGAGAAATCCCAGCAAGCCGACGTGGAGGTCGGCATCGGATCTCACGTTCCAGTGAGGAAGGAATACCGCCGCCATCTCGCAAGATATAACACTCACTGTGCTAATGACCACACAAGTCGTCGTGCCCGGAAATACCAATCAAACAATTAGATTCACAATAATTAAACCTCATTTTGTTATAAACATAGAACAAAACATTTTTAAAGTGTTTCTATTTATACTTTTTTAGGTAAGTTTCTACGCATTAAGATGGTCGAGCCAAGCAAGTATATGAAGTTTAAAATTATGAACTTGCATAGCACAAATGGGATGAAAAAGTGAACAATCAAAAAAAGGTGAAAATATTCATCGGAGACGCCACGCAAAGTTAGTACGAATTACCAATTAACATGAACACACAATTGAAAAAATTGTTACTCGTTCCAGTAAAAACACAGCAGTATTGATTGGGCGCGGTCTTTCTTATCAAACGCGAACTACACAGAAAACAATTTTCTTACCCTGATAAAATATTCACATCATCACACTTCGCTGAAATTATTCATTACAAGTTTCACTATTACCTGACGTGACATTGCATTTTTAACAGCATGTAACAAGAAAATTCTAATGGTGTAAAGAATAAGAAAGTTTTCTCTATATCTTGTATCACAGCTCCGGAAAACCAACGAAACTTTGAGACACACTATTGTTTGGCTAATCTGCTAACTCAGGTTTCGAAGCGTAAACTCCTTGACTTTCAACAAAGTTCCGCTTCCTAGAGATGGTTTATGAACACGATTGAACTTCCTAATCTTCGACAACCTTATCGATCCGCTTATGTTCATTAGTTTACGGAAGGCGAACAATGTGCAAGTGTTATGACGTACCTAAAGTAATTAATATTTAAATTATAAGTAATCTGTACTTTTAACTATACTTCTTTAATTTCGGGACTTTTCTAATTTCCACGTCTATTTTAAGAAGAGATTTACACGAGTTAATCTCCAACAGTTAGCAGCAACATGAAAAAACCATAAATGTACATAAGTTAAGGACGTAAATAGTAAATACGTAAAGACGTAAATAAAGGATACAATTTTGAGACTTTGACTACATTTCAGTATGTGGGTGGGCACGAACGTAAACACCGGGTGCGGTTCCCCGTTTTGTTCGCGGTGCACAGCGCCGGGCACATCCGTGAGCATCGGCAACGTCAGACACGAGATGAACGGAAGCGGAGGGAGGTCGCAGCTTTCATTTGCTTCAGCAAGCGTTTGTGCACATGACTCATAAAAGAAGATTCACTGGCTCACAATTTAATTGTATGTATCGCGCTTGCAAAAACGCAACCTATCAGAGAACGCAACCTATCTTGAGAATTTCATTCGAAAAGTACAATGATGACGCGACCACTGGTGCACGTTGCCGAATTTGCATCAGAAACGCGTCGAACGCTGCCTCTCGAACACTGTATGGCGAAGTCCTGTACAGACAGCGATTGATTGAACGAATCTCACATTGGAAGAATTTTTTTTCGTATGAATGTTTGTCGTTTTCGAAAGTTACTATGGTCAAAATCAGAAGAGAGCAAATAGAATTGCTGCATTGTTATTTAAAAAAATCTTTCTGAGGAAATAGAAATTCGTTTTCAAAATTTGACAATGCCGGAAATGGATTTTTTTAGCTACATTCTTTCTATTAGTTATTCAGTAAACTTTGTTAAAATAATTACTGATTTTCAATTAAAATTAATTGATCTCAGATGTAATAACAATAACCCTGTCGCGATTGTGCGACAAATTTATTAAGTTTTCACAAAAATGTTCCCGGACACGCATTCCAGATGTACTGGAAACATCATATTTTAATTTCGCACTACATAAGTTTGCGAACAACTATTTTCTTTTCCGAGCACAGTAAAATCAAACCATAGAAGTGGTAGTTGATCACACTTTGACCTCATAATGAAAATATGTCATAACTAACATTTTTTATACAACTCAATTTTTGACACATTTTCATAACCATTTTGTTTAATATACGATTTCACGAGCGCTTTTAATGGAAGATTCTAGGTTACGTTTATGCACTAATTATGTTAAGAACGAATAAAACCATCTTGAAATAAAAATACTCAAATCATCTTGCATCTTTTGTCTTCTAACATTTACTTCTCAAATTACATTGAAGCTGCGATCTTGAGTGACCGTACCTACTGAGACTAGCGAAGGAATACATCAGCGCGGGCAGGCAAATCTACTCAGATTTGCATTCAGAAGTTATTAAGCCGGAATTACACGACGCGTTCTAGAACGAACGCGTTCAACACGTCTTTTGAAATTGTTAGTAAGTAAATCTGCAATGAGTGAGATATCTTTCTTATTTGTGGCAGGGCACATTATAGATGCATAGTAACTTGACAGTATGTTGACTGAAACAACATACTGTTTGTAAATAGAACAAAATTGACAGTATAGGAAAGTAAGAAAGCCTGATAATATCACGAATACAATACTAATCATTACCATAATAGCTTAACACATCAAAGGATTTAAGTCTCTCACACAATATCTCGTAAACAACAAGTGGTGCTACAGAATATCACAGTTTCCCTATTTCTCTATTTACTTTCGTCTCAGCCAGCTATTCGGACTTGCTACAGTTCTTGCCAGTTGCCATCTATCCCCGCTCAAAGTACATTTTTTCAACATTTTCTTAATGTGTCGGTTTCCTAACAGTAGAATGGAAATCCATTTTAAGAATATTAAATAACAGTAAAACCTTGTTCTATAGTGCGATTTTTTTAACTATGCACATGAGCCCCTTCTTCACATTCGCATTACGTCACTGCATTTCGCGCCATTCTCAGTCGTGCCGGTAGATGTCGCGACCATAGGAAGCAGTGGTTGGTACAGTAGCGATCATGCGACATACTACATCATCATACGTTTATTTCGAAAAATTCCATTACATCAATATTTTCATAATTTTGTTGCAAGGTGTCGTAGTTTTCTGTAGAATAGTGGAGTAGAACATCCCCTGATTCCATCACCATCTTGTACTCAATTTTATAAATAAAAACAAATACGACACAAATATGAGATTTGATAGCCAGAATCCAGACTTTTAGTAAATAGTTTTATATGTTTAAATTAATAGCAACATGTAATCACATAATTGCTTTCTATTTTTTAATTTATTTTTTAAGCGAAAGAACTATTTATATATAGATGCCGCAAGGCGTAGGCACTAAGGTGGCGTGGGTGAAGGACGGCGTGAACGAGGCCCGGGATGCTTGGTTGAGAATCAGGGGCTTCCGCGAAAACGAGGGGAGCGGATTCGCGACGCGGCAGGATGGGCGGAGTTGAAATTTCACGGACACTTCAATCACAGCGCCGGATGTAAAGGGAATTGACGTCCGCCCGCATTGTCACCCCGGGGCGTGCTCCCAGCCCCTGCGCAACAACGCAGACGAGGGCGAGGGCGAGGGCGAGGGCGAGGGCGAGGGCGAGGGCGACGCCACGTCAAGGGCGCGGCGAGCGGGGTTCGCCGTGTGGGCGCTCCGCGTCGCCCCGCGTCGCCCCGCGTCGCCCCGCGTCGCCCCGCGCCGCCCCCGCCTGTCCCCGCGCCGCCCCCGCCTGTCCCCGCGACGCCAAGCGCCGCGCCACGTCGGTCGTCGCCCAGGGCAACCGGGCGCGCGCGTCGCTTCGCGCAGCGCCGCCAGTCGCCGTGACCCGCGACGACCTCTCCCCCTGCGCTTTTCACACAATCTTCTAACCCCCTTCGCAGTCAGAAATAATACCAGAATCATGATGAAGAACCGCCTCAATTCATTCTTGTAACAGAGGGAGAGTTATATTCGATTCAGACTTCGTTCTTACATTCTATGTTTACACTTTCGAACTACGGTATTCAATTCATTCTTTGATATAATCCATAAAGTAAATCAATACCAACACTAGTTTGTTAAACGTACATTGAGCTTAAGTGCTCATATCCTCTGAAATACATAGCTGAATATCGCAGCTTGATAGATTTCAAAAATCTCAAAATCAGATTACTCATGCAAAATCACTTTCTGAACACTTGCCTTCTGTGAAGTTATTACACTTAACTATAATACCTATATGAAATATACAATCTCCTGGAACATGACTCAGCCAGTACATTCTCATCCTCTGCCCTTCCTGAATCTTCGCCAGTTGCAGTGGGACTAGTTTGCAGCGTTCTAGAAATAGACTTACACGTGCACAAGCTATGAGTAAGTAGGTAGCAACCCGTAACTGATTTCGTTCTCATCGCTTTTCAAAACTTTGCCTCGTTATATGTTACGTGTGTAATCGTCTAATCGGGTACATATTCCGTCAAATTAATGAAATCAAACCATTCATATCAAATGAGAATCACTCATTTTTCTCGTGCGAAAGCCAATGCTTTTGTATAAAATAGGAAGTTTTTAGTGACCCCGGCACTAAGAAGAATGCCATTTGCTTCTGGATTTAACAAAACTTTCAACACGAACAAATACAAAAACGCTGGCTTGCTGCAGCTAAAATGTTGCTATACATAACCACACAAACCGGTTTTCCAAAAAAGAGCAGGCAAATAACAATTAAAATATTCTCGTATAAGACTACAATAAATTAAAAATTTAAAAAAAATAGTCTCAACGAAATAGTACAGTACATACGGATACACGGTACACTTTTATTTTCGTACCCAGCATATAAAAGAGAAACAGAAAAGAAACGCGAGAAAAGCAAATATTTACTAATGGGCAGCCGCTTCCTTGGAGGCATGCTGTGACGTAAGCAGTTCTAATTTAGATTTAGGGTTTTATGTGAATACCAATTTTTTATGCGTCGATTACAAGTAGGTTTTAGTAATTCCTAGATTCGCCAAACACTTCTAGAAATAACAGGTATTTTCTATAACATTTGTCTGAAATTCTATAAATTAGAAATATGTTGACGTATTAGAGAAAAAACAGTGTAACTAAACAATGTTCATCATTGTATTTCAATATGCTAAACATTTTTTCGAAATGTCATCGATATATCTTAAGAAATATTTCTTCACATTCTAGTTATTTGCAACTCGCATCTGGATAACAGACTTCGTCTGCAAGTTGTCTTTAGAGGCGCGCCAGCTTCTCACTCAGTTTTTATTTTACGTCATCGTCTGAGCGTGATTGAAAATGACGAAAATTGTGGTGCTACACAATGGCACAGACTTTCCCGAATTAGTTTTCTATTTCCTTTGGTCTCACCTAGATATTCGAACTTGCCACATACTCTTACCAGCTGCAATCTATCGCCGCACAAACTACATATTTTGACATTTTCTTGATTTTTCGGTTTCCTAATAGTAAAACTGAGAAATTATTTTAAGAATATTAAAAAACTCGTCCTAAATGGCAATTTCATTTGAAAAATTAGTATCCGTTTTCAAAAAAATGGCGCTTAAGACTTACTTTAATTTGAAATTTAAATATCTTATTCACAGAATTTTTTATTGTTTTCGAAAAACTTCAAAGTCATTTGAAGCACATTTACCCACAAATACAATGGTATTTACAAATCGCTGGAAATGTGCATATTAACGGCTTGAAAGATCTTAAAAAAAAATTTTTTTGAAAATTCAGAGTTAACAATGACAATTGGACCTATGCCACCATGTTTATTTCACTCTATTCTTACAAGAAATTTAAAGAAAAAAATTGGTGCAGTTTTTGAGAAAATTTTTGTACCAGGCGCTAAATGTAAAGTACTCCCAAATTTTAAAGAAAGGTTTTGAAAATTTCAAAGCTTCCACTCAAGCCGAATGGACAGGAGTTTCTTCAAATTGGAAAATCCCACGCATGGTTTCGGCGCCAGTGATGTATGATGTACACAGACGGACAGACTAACAGACAGACGGGCAGACAATCGAACGAACAGACGAACGGATGGACGTATCGTAATCGATTTTCCGCAATATTACATAGCTTTCCCTATATTACTGGGACAGACGGACGGAAGGACCGACGGAAGGACGGACGGACCGACGGACGGACGGACGGACATTTAAAAAACACTTTTTCGGTATCAATGAATCCCAAAACGTGTATTTTTGTTGAAATATCGTAATCGATTTTCCGCAATATTACATAACTTGCCCTATATTACTCCGTATATAAGTACGTATACGGGAAAGTAAAAATGGAGGAAGATAGGAATGAAGAAGACAAGAAAGTTAACTAGAAAAAAGTAGGAATGAAAGGGACAAACCAAAAAGCGGTGGCAGCCTAGCTGAAACTGGACATTAAATGTTCAGATGCAGATTTTAACAGTAGCCACTGGAGTGTACGGCAAAATACAGAATTGCTACAGATAAGAACAGAGGCAGACAAGAGAGTGACGCTGTGGCGACCTGGCCCGTCGAAGGGCTACACCAGGCGGAAACAACGCGGGCGGTGTGCGAAGCGACGGCGCTTCACATTTGACGTCTCAAAAATTCCCCGCGCGCCGTAATTAAGACTTACGTCGCTCTGATTTTAATATCACGAGCCGCCACCACCGCCGCTGCTGCTGTCGGTGTTGAGAAGCCTGTTTCCACGGCTGCGCAGAGAAGGCCTCGTTCGTAGATGGGTGCCGAGCGAACGAATAAGCGACCTACCGGGATGGTCGACGACGGTGACAGAGATATGTTCAACATTCCAGAAGGAGGCGATAGCTCGCTTGAAAAACGATGAACTCGAAGCGAGATAGATAAGATCAAACGCGATGATGAGGTTAAAAGGAGAGAGGGAGATATTCATGAAAAGGAGGGAGAGAAAAAGGAGATGTTAGTATGACGCAAACATAGAAAAACAAAACGAAAGCGTGGATAAAGGAAAAGTGATGGCTGGGGCAGGAGCAAAGCAGAAAGAGAAGGCCTCGGGAGGCAGTGGGGGGTGGGTAATTAGGACACGGGCAGCAGCGGCGGAGCGGAGAAAGGACGGAGTCCGGGACGGGGCGTCCGCGTAACGAAGGGTGGACGAAGCCGTGAGTGGAAGGGCAGGAGGGGGAGATGAAGTAGGGGCTGGGAGGAGGCGCGGCCCAGTCCGATACAACGCTGGCGCCCGATGACCTTTCCGCAGAAACGGATGTAAATAGAGCGCTGCTCTCGCGGAGGGTGCCTGCGCGATACGAGCACAAGCGGACAACGCTACCGTACACGTTCAAGGGCGAGAAGCAGTTACACGGATACTCCTTTCAAGTATTAGTTTGTTAACCGCAGGATTACAATGTGCTATGGAACAATAATGAGAAAGCACACAATATCTACCAAAAAAATCATATCGTCTCATTTGAATTCTCTGGAAGAAAAATTCAGCACGTTAATCAAACTCAAACTCACTATAAGAAATAGAACCAATCAGAAAGATGTTATTCCATGTATTTATTGCAAATATGACGTATCGCTTTACGAAAAGAGCGAATTGAATTGATGAGAGTACGCTTTCCTGCCTCCCTCGATATAATGACACCAATTATGCTTAAATGATGCAAAATAATGATTTGAAAGAATGATTATAATTTCGAAATAAAGGCTTTGTTCAGGTAAAGTAGGTAGGCGCTGGTCACCCCGAAAACAGGGGACATTTCTGGAAATAATAAAGAAAACAGCATGCAAGTAGAATAACAAAATAAAGTATGAAATATCTGGGAAAGTCTAAAGGCTAGTGGGAAAGACTGAAGCGATATTTCACATCATATATCGAACCAAAATAACATTAATACAATTAACAGATACTCGCCACGATACGATAAAATTCAAATCATCGGGTCCTTATAATAAAAGAATGCATAAGAGATACGCATTACAACAAACGTTTTCTAGAAACTCATGAAACACACATCTTTAGGTACCCAATGATTTCCTCGAATGCAATGTGACAGTGCAGCAAGGGATAGGCAATGTTGCGGCAGCGATTCTCAACGATGTAGAGGGCCAATAGGCGACGTGAGCGGAAGCGAGGCTGGCGCTGAGGCGATTTCCGCCTCGTCGGCAATATACAAAACGGAGGAGTTTGAAACTCGCTGGTTGCTAAGCACGCGTTTGGCGGGCTTCCGCGTCCGAGGGCATGCCGAGCTCTGGCGAGGCTTCGCCGTGAGATCGGAAGGGGTTGGGGCGGGAGTCTGGGGTGGGATGGGAGGTTAAGACTAGGGAGAACGCCGCTGCCGAGCTGCGTTCACCGCATTGCCAGTCGGTGAAACGATGAAAGAAGCCTCCAGTTGGTGCACGATTCTACCAACAAGTCGTTATTGGTATTGCCATTAATGATAATGTACAGCTACCCTTATTTGCTCGTGTGTTAAAAAACATATCTGTAATAAATTCAATCAGAAATAATAATAATAAAATAATAATAATAATAATAATAATAAAAAACAATAATAACAACAATAATAATAATTTACCGAGCTAAGTGGCTCTGTGCGTAGCGCGCTGAATTCCCAATCGGGAGGTCCGGGTTCGCTCTCCGGGCCAGCCATCCTGGCTGGAGTTTTTGTTTTCCTCGGGCGCCAAGGCGAATGCTGGAATCGTTCCAAAAATCCCACGAACACCTCCCACTACCCCACCTAACACCTCCTACCATCATCCTGGTTCTTTCACCCCTCATCATAACCCTATAATAATAATTTTAATAGTAATAATATTTACAACCTAAAATGATTTTAGGTACTAAATTATATAATCTTTATTAAATGATTTCCATTCATTGTCTGAAAATGTTGCAGTCCTATTTTCACATGAATCGAATTGAATAATTTCTACAATCTAAAAAGTCCAATAAAATATTGTTGAAAACACTTAAGTCATACAATTCAAGACAGGCAGACGGTATCTGAGTTTCATTTAATCTATCAAGAACCAGCGTCAACAACATAACTATGCGGGTCAAATTCGACAGTATCAGAGCACTCTTCGCTCTCTCGCCTGAAATCCAACACACACTGTATGCCTTTTAATTTTACAAATAATAATTATTTTCACTGAGTCAACGCAAAATGACCTCTATTCTATATCGTCTACGCTGAAATTTCCATAGCGAAAGACGTTTAACGCTTAATTGTTACAGAAAATCTATTTTTTTAGACAGACACTAGTAAAATCTATTACATTTCGAGTATGCATAGCGTGTTTAAAATTCGTTTTAGCACTAGTGCTAAAAGATGAATGTTAGTGAGATGAAAGAGATGCTAAAAAGCTAATGCGATGAAAAGAATCAAGTGAGATGCTCAAATGTTCAGATAAAACTGTGAATGCAATAAAGAAAACAAAACACTTTCGTCTGATCAGCTACAAATGATCTTAATGTAACGTTGATCCAATTAAGTAATTTATGTATCAGGATTTAAAAAAGGTAAAGTTAGTAAGGCCAAAAAATAGTTTAAACGCATATGGTAAAAAGTGATTTTATTTTACTGGAAGAATTGCGGCAATCGCCCTAGTGTCGCAACATTTTCTATTAGCAAAATAAAAAGTAAAATTGACCGCTCATATCATAAATAACTATTTCGTACGAAAGGAAACCACTGCCAACGAAGGAAATATTTAATGTAAATGAGTATGTTTTGCACTAATTATGTCTTTAATATTACATTATGTATAATTTGGCATTCAGTTAATGTGCTACTCTTTGGACTAACGGGATATAATATATTTCGATGTAAAACAACACAGTATTGCAATTCTCTTAGATATTCGAAAATGCAATTCACAAAGTTTGTCGTAATGGTCTGTTTTATAAATTACATTAAACTTGAACTTCAACATACCCGTTTAAAATAATCCAAAAATTTCTATAAATAGTGAATTCAGTGTAAAAACTTATCATATCTTTTCACAAATATTTTCAATATCTGCCAGTGTGCCTCAAGGGTCCTATCTCTCATCTCGTCTTTGTACCATCTATCTTTATGACTTTCCCCACTTTTACCTAATCAGATGCAGCCCTCCTTGCTCATGATACAGCTCTCTTCTTCAGTAACAAAATATATCAACTACCAGAGATAAGATTACAATCCGACCTTCTACCCTGGTCTCTTGTTAGGTACAAAACTTAGATGGAATTTACAAATTTGGATTAATATTGCAAATGGAAATAGGCATTATTTAACTGGTTCCGAAACACATGCTATGCCGCTGACGCGTAACAAATGAAGTTACTTTTTTTGAAAGCTCCTATTAACGAAAGTCATATTTAGGGTTAATCGAGACGTCACCTAATCGTTTTTAAATGTTATTCCTGAGGAATGATGAAATAGTAAATAAGTACATCATATGAGACAAAAATATGTAGGAAAAATGTAAATCCATAATTTGAACGAAATCTGTTTCATTGCAAAATATCTATGTGAATAGAGATTGCGATATACAAAAGGAATCCGTTACCAGATAAATAATTAAATCGTAATTAATGTTTATGGGGATGAATGGCACACTGCAATTGAAAAGAAATTTAAGAAAAATTAGGTTAGCAACCAAAGTAAATCCTCAAAGAGAACGTTTCCTACCAATATTTGCTTTGAGTTTTACCGTAATCGATGTCGTGCCTGTAAAATACCGTTCTTCCCTGAGACTTCCTCTCTCTGAGATCTCGGGGACCGCCACGGCGCGATGCATGAAGAGTCGCCCCAGACGGCCCATTAGGCAGTATAAAAATGGCGAGGGCTGGCTCTCCAGGAGCCGCGGGCGGCGGGCGATGACTCAGTGTTGGCCCAGGCGCCAACCGCACAGACCGAGAAGGCTTCCGGCGCTAATCTTAGCGAAGGGCCTTTGCCTTCATTTTGCTTCTTTATCTTAATCGTACCTCTCGCGCACCACCAAGGCATAAGCCACGTTTATAGCTACTACTTAGGATATTAGAGGTCCGCCCGCCTGACAGCCTGCTTCTGTGGGTGATAAATGATTACCCTTGCTTTGGAAGCTATTATGGAGAAGTCGGCGTGAAGCTGAGTTATGGAACGAGGAGCATTTCAGAGGACGATGCCAAGCAAAAGCTCTTATTTCTGTTCGAGATGCAGAACTGAGACTGCGAGCGAGAATGGGGCGCTCCGGCAGGGAACAATCGCGGTGCTGCCGTACTGTACATTCATATTATTACACGCATACGCAATCATAGAACGTGATTACAGAGGCCAATGGGAGCGATAAACCTCAACACACGACCCAACAGAGGCATATTTAAAACAATGGAAAACACGCCACAAGATAAATGTCACTTACACATGCAATCCAACAGAATAAAGTAATTTGCTTTCTGCACACGTATAAGCTATGTATTGCAGGTAATAAAGGGTTGACTTTTAAAACATTGTTTCTGATTTAAACAATTTACGTTTGACCTTTACATCAGCGCACGAAAGCCTCGTTATATTCAAGCAATAACTGAGTGGGCAACATAACACCGTGTGAACAACACAAGGAACATTTGTTGCATCTTAGAAAATAAAAAAATCACACTTGAAGAGAAAGGAAGATAATGAATAAAGGGTAAAGAAAAACTCCTTTTGTCTATGGTAGTATTACCTCCAGGTCGTCGATTTTAATACGTGGCACTTTTCTGTGTCTGCGGCGTATTGAATGACAACTAACTACAGATAGAGTTCAGGAATCTACCGAGAAATAATGTAAAGAAATAATAATAATAATAATAATAATAATAATAATAATAATATGAATCATTTGACTAAAAAAACAGGAGGTTACATTAACCATAGTAAAACTTCTATTCAGAAAAAAATTGCAGAAAATATGTTCTGGTCTTCAGAAATCAAACTTGCTTACTTAGGTGCATTAATGTAAATGTCCGATATCACTATTAAAATTTATTCCTTCAATACGGAATTGTGCAATCACTCTACGGCTAAGAAGTCATTGAAGCAGGCCGGTAGCGGCAGACCACCTCATCAAGAAGTCTTGGAACGAGAGACGTCCTTCAATTTTTACATTTTTAATTCCGAGAAGTGCCACGCCCGTACGCTCAAGTGCTGGAAGGTGGCGGCGGTTTCGGGGGGGGGGGGGGCAAGGCTCTTCAAGGGAAGCGAACGGACGGGTGGGGTGGGAAATGGAAGTCGGCGGGGGCAGAGAGAAGACGGGCTGGGCGGCGTCGACTGTGACAGGAATAGCGGAAGGAGGGCCGCTGGAAGTGGAAGCGAAGGTGGGCGGGGCAGAGACGGGCCGAGCGGCCCTGGGTGAAAGCCAGGCATTGGGAGCATCGGCGCAAAGGCATGGGAAGTGATCCGAGAAAGGGAAGAGAATATACGATCTCAGAGAAGCATAAGTAAAAGGCATAGGGTACGCGTTGAGAGGCAGATGATGGCAGGTTGGTAAACTGACTACATGAACCGGCAGCGTATTAACGAAAGACAGAGAAAGAATACCCAGTTAAGAAAAAAAATAGCTAAAAGCCCAATCGATGTATTGTATATGTTTGGTTATTCTAGTTTCACATACTAACAAAAAATGTGAGGTTTTCATTCAGCAAAATGTGGTAGAAAGAGAACAGCAATAAGATATCACGATTCCAGTGATGTTCTGACGTAAATTAAACACACTTTTTTCTTTCTTCCAAGTATATTTTAAAGCCTACCATAATAAATAGCATATAAATATGTTTAATCCCAATTCGAAATTTCAGTACACAGTAATAAAGCTATTTTCAGCATGAATAATGCTGCCTGCAGGCAGCAATTAGCTGCCTGCAGCTCGTTGAATAATGATATTCAATATTACACAGCTTCAAGTGTTTGACCAGACATAAGTTTACAGCCGAGCAGAAATCATAGATCATCATACTACTAACGTTTCTTGGCATTCCACTAAACTTGGATTGTATATATTACTGCCCTGAGTCAATCTGTGGATGGGTGAAGGTAAACGTCCTGTTTCTAAAATACAGAAAAAATCTCTCGTAAGTACTGTGCTAGTTATCAAGGAAGCTATAAGCAAAGTAAATTAACATTGAATGTGTCGACGAGACACATTTACCAAATAACTTAAAATGCATTTTCATTAGCATGGATTAAATGTCTTCTGTAACTGCACGAACTTCGATTTTAGCGCGATCTGTGGCGAGCGTCTTCATCCCGTCACAAGGGGCGAAGCGATGGAGCCCGAGGAGCACGGACGTGGGGCGAAACGAAACAAGCCCCCCCCCCCCGCCCGAAAGGAAGAAAAAACGCGTGCGCCACGCAGCTGACCGGGAAGCTGCCCTCTCATCCACGTTGCATCGGCAGCGCTCGGCGGAATTAGCTGCTCCGCTCCCGTCTGCCGCCCCGTCCCCACTCTATCTCTTCCCCCCCACCGGAGAAACTCTCTCTCTCTCGCCCTCCAGGGGCGGCGCTTGCAGAAGTGGAAAGAATATTCAAAGGTACGCCTCCACCTGCGTGAATTTCATTACATTATCTCAATTGCATTACCGTTGTTCTTGTTCCGTAATGAGAGTGGATTGCCAGGAAAGAGGAGAATACGGCACAGTCGTATCTCTTTATAATGCAACGGAAGCGTGAATTATCCGACTTTGACTAACGAACAACGCAAGAGCTTTAAAAGATGTAAGGAAGCGGCATTAAAGAGAAATGCCACCAAACTACAAAGGCAAATCATTATTTAAACATTCTACTGCCAGATGTGTCTTAATATTTTTGTACTGTTTTGTTTTACTGTTAACGAGACAGTTTTTTGCAATGAGAACATATTCATCACAATATAAATTTAAAAATGTAAGAGGGGGCGTGAACAGCGATTCCGCGTTTGAATGTAGCGTGAAACAAACGATGGAACATGGTACGCGCGAATAGTTTGATTGTACTGCCATGCCTTGTTTCGCTTTTGAACATGGATCGCTAGTGTAGGAGTGGGTACAGTCGACGGTGCGATAATTCATTCCCCGCCGCCTTGCCGCGGAGAGCATCCTCCGCGTATTTCCTGCCCCCAGCGCCAAGAAGGGGCGGTAATCACCAACGGGGAAGCGCTGAAGGGGGGTGGCCTCGGGGCCCTCCTCCACCTCCGCTTCGGCTCCGCCTATCAGAGCGCCGCTCACGCACGGGGCGGGAGAGTGGGGGAAGGGGGCGGCGGCAGCAACGAGGCTTGTCGGGGCGCACTCAACCGGCTAAGTCTCCCCCGCCCCGTCCCCTCCAGACTGTCACTATCACGATCGCTAACGCGCCTGCGAAGGCGACTCGAGAGGAAGGCGCCCCCTGCCCTCCGCGCCCCGCGCTGGGCTTCAGGGCTTCGGCTTCTGGCGGCACCGCCACCCGACGCGACGAGGAATTTCGCAGCACCACGCACGAGGCGAAGGCCTAGCCGAGGGGGCAGCGAAGGCGGAGGCGGGTGCGAAGGAGAAGGGTGGCGGCGACGGAGGAGGAGAGACAATGGATCAGGGCCCCAGAATAGAGTGCAAAACCAACGGAAAAAAAGAGGTAATGAGGCAGGAGAAGAAACAGAACATGGAAATACGAGTGAACGAAATGGACACAAGGAGAGGTGTCGAAGGTTTCGGTTTTTGAAAGAATATCGAGAGGACTCTTAGTCAAAAAATGGCGCGAAGGGAAGGTTTCGGCTGAATTGGCAATGGAAACGAGAGAGGAGCTTGAAAGGACGAAGGCGCACGGGGACGGGAAACGGGGGAGGCGTGGAGGGGGCGGGCGGCGAGACGCGAGGAGCCCGCCTGCCGGGAATGAGAAGGCCGGTGAGTGACACGGAGACGCGTGCCTCCTCAGCATCAAAGGAACAGCGCCGCGCCCGCCGCCTCCCTGCCCCTCGCGCTCTCGCGGGGCACGGGCGCGAGGCAGCGGAGGGCACCATGTCGATCACTCGCTTCGACGAGGACGCATCCCCGCTTCATTACGCTGCATCGGCAAAAGAAACCTCGCAGTTTCTTAACAGCTCAACAGTTTTTCTGTCCACGTCCCTTATATTCCCTCGCATTTGACCAAAGTAGGGGCAAGAACACGAGATGAGAGAGTAACCGTCACATATGATTAAGATTAAGTTCAATAAGTACTATTTTACAACATCCGATCTCATACCTAATTTGTAACATGAACTATTCTTAGCTGTACAATTTCACCATGCATGGATGTAGTGTTTTAGGTGTGATCGACGTTTTGTTTATATTATTATTATTATTATTATTATTATTATTATTATTATTATTATTATTATTATTGTATAGCAGATTGGTTTCAGTGGACATCTCGGTTATAAAGACCACATCAATGCTTTGCGTATTTGTTAGGAATATGAATACTTGTGTCACGTCGCCATGATAATTAATATTGAAGCGCCCCATTTTATAGTTTAAGTATTCACTTAGAAAATGCTCGTTTATTGACATTTGTTTATTCGGAAACAAATGAAAATTATACGGAAAATTCAAATCATGCTGAATTATAAATGCAGGATTTCGTGCTATAGAACTCTGTTGCCCAGGTAGCAGGTTGCCTTAAATATCCACAGAAAAATATACCCTTTTCACCCTTTGGAATACTACTTCACTTCCGATCTTTAATCATAATGTTTCTCAGTTAATGATGGACACTGCCAACTGCTACAGAACGGATCATTGATATTTTATCCTGGACAATATCATATTCTTCTCGTAAAAGCGTAGCTCCTTCAGAGTTAGAAAACTGAGATTTTTTTACTAAAACAGATACTTCCCCGCGTGAAAATACATTACACTACGAAAAACTCTGTTACTATTGGATTACCCTGCACTTATTTATTACTGATTATTTAAGCACTTAATAAAAAATTAAGGATAAAAGATGCCATCAATCGGCAGTGACGTGGACTTCATGCTGAAAAGTTTCACGACCACATTAGTTTGCGTGTTTACGGGATGTTCAATCATACTAATAAATCTTTCATAACAGTTATTATTTTGCCCGTGATTAGGAGATGGTACGATTCGAATGAGACATTTTGCAGTCATATTAGTACTACGGTTCTCTCACAATTTAAACCCACTAACGGAATTATATATCATAACCGCCAGATGATTGACTAAATAAAGCAATTAACCTAATAAAACAAAATTAGTACACGAAATTAGTGTAATACGTGAGCAGGATTTAAACCGACGATACTCATTTGGTCGAGGATTGCGGTAAGGTAGTGGATTTCCGGCGAACGTGTTGCAAGAAGACAATTCAAATATCCGTTTCGAACTCGCAGGGGCACCCATTCCTTTAAATTGATCGGAGAATATCAATTTTGGGGACAATCGTCTCAATAGTTTAGGCGCTAGCGTTGACCACAAACACATACACACACACACACACACACACACACACACGTATACACACACAGAAGGGCGTTTTGCTGTCAATCAATTTTTGGTATCAAAAGCTGAGACAAGTCATAAATTATGACTACACAAGGTGTTTGAGAAAGTAATTTACTACATTACAAAGATTTATTCATTTTTTCGTTATCAGGGCCCGATAATAGTTTCTCTGCCAAAAAAAACCGCAGATTTCCGCCGCACGATTCCACCGATTTCTCTTTACTACTAGAAAGGTAAGAAAATAATAAAGAAGTGAAGATTTTTACAATTTTAATTTTGTTGTAATATTGAATTTATGAAAGTGTTGATATTAAAAAGTTTGAAATAGACAAGTATCTAAGAATATGAGATTCGATTAGTACAGTGATATGATGAGTATCATCTTTGATTGCTAAATTGTATTTCTAAAATTTATTTCTACCTATAAATCGTCTTGGGTTGTTTATTCCCAATATTACACGAAAACTGGCAAAAAGGAGATGTAAGACATCTACGGGAATATTCTGATAGGTGTGTGCTGAATCTATGACCAAAACGATGTAATGGTTCCGAGTCGATACATCGCCGCAGGAATTCAAGCAAACGTTCGCTAAAATAACCTCTGCCTAAATTTCAGTCTCCAGTCTCTCCGTGATAACAAGAACATTATTAGTAAGAATGTATAAAAACTCCAAAATGTACAGCCACAGAAAACGCGCAGAAGGCGAGATATTGAAAGACGAGAAGAGGTAATGGAAGAAACCACGCCACGGTCAAGTTTCCAGTGGTGTCAAGTAAGGGGTCTGCAGGAACTCGGAAGGGTTGGCAGAATGTGTACTTTAAACAAACCACAGCATACGTACTACTTAATACTTTTGTAGAGAATGGTCTATTAAATAAACTGGACCGTAAATAATTGCAAACTGCAATTTCAGTATGGTAGAAGTGAGAGAGTAGATTTAGATTTCGTTTAGAATATTTGTTTCCTTATTATTTAATATATTTCTGAACTTGGTGTAATATCTTATGATGGATATTTCATGAAACATTAAATCTCTTTGAATTTCACCTAGAATTGAATTATTTGTAAAGTGAAAATACTAAGTAATGCACAAGGAAATCAAAGAAGTTATGATCGCAATTAGACTTTTAATTCAATTAAAAATTTGTGTTTCGTAAATGTATTTAAGGAATTCAATTCAATTCTTGGAGGATTTAAAATATTAATGTGATAAGGAAAAAAATGAGAAAGGAATGTATGTTTTTTTTCTGCTATCAAGCGATGCTTTAAGAAAATGAAATTAATTTTCTAGTTTATCTCAAATAATTGAAAGTCAATACTTTCGAAACAACTTGAAATGAATCTGAAATGTCTTTGAGTGCTTATAATTGGATTAAAGGGATGTGTCTTTTTACTCTTGATTCGATTATTTTTTTTTAGTGTAAGGGAATCATTTTCATGAAGCAACGCGAAAAGAAATGTTTATTACATTGTCTTTTTACTTCAAAAGTTCGTTGTGTGTTTGAAAGTGGTTTGTGTATAAATGGGAATACGAAAAACAATTAAAGTATCATTTGGAATTGTATTTGGTGACGTGTTGAACCAATGCACAAACGTGAGCCATTAAGAAATATCATTTTTCTATGAAAAATCTCAGTGTGTTAAAATAAGATTAAGAGCCAACCCTGATATTATCTATTAAAGCTTTCAATATAAAAAAAGTGAGTCATGTGTTGTTCATCCATCGAGGTATGAATAATTGCAAGGTATACAAGAACATCGAGACATTTATCGAAAAGAAATTACTTCAATAAATTCAAAGTAATATATTTCGGTTGTAGACAGTTTTGGGTTTATTTCGGTGATCGAACATTTAAGAACTATATAAATATTTAAACATTTCGAAAATAAAAATTTGAAACTTAACGGGAGTAAAAGAAACGTCCATTTAATGGTAACAGAAGAACATGACTTCCATTACCAAGGTTTCGCAAGTTTCCATTTCAATTGTCCTCGATTAAAAGAATCAGAAGTGCGAACACACAAGTGAACGGAGCGATTTTGCTGGCTCTGTTGCTGAGTCTCGCCCCGGTAGACTGCGTGAGGCACGGTAGTTAGCCGCATGATTTGCGTAACTGCGTTTATGACGCAAACGCACGCAATAACACAATATTCCACCCCTCGCCTGTTAGTAGAAAGCCACACATTGACAATCCATTGTCTGCCGCTTCATCAATAGCAGCCCTTCTGCACTGCCCTCTTCCCGTCGAGGCCACCTGACTGCAGCCCCGCGGGGCACGGAGGCGGAGGCCGTTTCGCGGCATTGCCCGCTCCACGGCGATGCGTTTGCAGCGCAGCGCGAGCACCTCAGCAAACCCTGGGACATTTCCATTTCGCAAAGCTAATTTCATATGCCAATTGCACAAATAGAATTTAGTTACATTTTAGATAGTATGTTCTACTAGATGGAGTAAGTAAAATTCACGACTGTCCATGTATAATACATATTCCCTTCCGTATACGTCCATACAGTGATTGAAAATTACTGGTAATTAGTTCTCTTTGAATGTTGTTCAATACTATATCCGGAAGATAATTCAATGAACTAACGAACATTTACAGATACTGAAGAGATTTCATTACAGAATTTATCGTGAGAGTTTGAGACGAAGGAGTCATGTGTTCATCACAGCACCGTACATTTCGCAGGAATATTTCACTGTAACAATTATGCTAGAGTTCTAATAAATTAGGGAAAAGGTCGGATAAAGTTAAGGAGACGAAGAGGGAGTGTACGTAAAAAACAATTAGGTCGGAAGGCATCTTCAGATGTAGTCAACTGGAGATAAACTACGATTCTGGAGGTGGAATATACGTGGTGTGTCCCGGATCTCAGGTATCCCTTCTCGAAATATTACCCTTCTAGAAGCTCAAGATATTTGGGCGGATACCTTCAAAAATTGAGCAACACGTTCGGGTACCCAGCATGTTTTTAATGAGAAACAGCAGAGCGTTAAATGTAAATGTACAATAGTCTATCCCGAGGTTTCATTCTCCACAAAAAACAGTTACCGTTTGGACGCCATCGCGACGTGGTGTAATAAGCACTGCGAAACTTCGATTTCGAGCTGTTGAGTGCAATTAAGGTTGCTTAAGCTTACAGTTCGATTATCAGGAGGACGCGATAATTTAAATACAATTAGCTGTACCCGTGTGAACATTCCGAACGTTGTAAATCATTGTTTTGAAGGTGAAAATAACTTGATACTCTACCCCAACTTAGAAAGAAGTTCCACGTAACTGAATTTTAAGTCATTATAGACCCATTATGACTTATCGACGAGCCAATTTTATTTTACATTGATTTCAAGAGGCCACGGAGGCTACGTAGTGGGAGTACCTAGAAAAGCCAAATCTCCAATAGTGAATCAGAAGGTTCCACAGATTCTCATTTTGCAGAATACTGCTTAATAGAATGTTGCATGTGAAAGAACTTGTTTTGCATAATTCTCTTTGATTTTCAAATTGCGGGACCTCAACTTTCAGCTTGTTTGTCAACCCATGCTTTGGGATGAAGGAACCTTCCAAAAATGTAATAAAACGTCCATGAAAGGTTTCTTTTAGTATATTATGGCAAAAAAATATAACTTGAGTCCCATTGCGAAACGATAATCTTGATTTAAGGCCCTACGACTGATCGTTTCCGAGATGTGCACGACGGTAAACTGTGTTGCGGGTTGCTTTTCAAACCATTACTTTCTTAAAAGTCTCAATTCTTCTGATGGAAAAGGGATCTATCCAATTGAAATAATATACAGATATTCAAAGACAGCGTCGATCATTATTTCAGAAGAGGCATTGATGACATGGAAAGGAATACATTTGCCTATACAGAAGCAAGATTCAACCAAATTTAATGAAAATATCACACTGCTATATTTAAAACGCTTTTTCATTAAAAAAAAATTGAGCTATCTACTCCAACAACTTTCGTGTTTTTTTCTTAAAATGAAAGCTAGTTGGCTACATGTTTATTTTTTTTTGTTATTTAAGGTCGCATCAACTTCTAGGTCATTAGCTACCACTGTTGCGTGTAACCGTATGGTAACTATGAGGATAACATGCTATGATGATGATAGGGGTGTGAAAGGACGAACACAATACAACCATGCCCAATGTGGGACTCGAACCCGCGATCCTTCGTTCCGAGATCGCTCAGGCACTACTGCCTTAGCGATCTCGGCCATCCGGTCCGGCAGTGGGCCACATGTGTGTTCTCATTTGCTATTATTAACAGGTTTTATTTAATCGCGAAGTTCGAACATCTTAAATTTATTACAAAGAACGCTTATCATTTGTTCATTGCGTCCTTTTGTTGTGCGAGTAGCAATCAATCGAACTCGCGTAGTTTAGCGCAAGCGAGCGTGAAGCGAGTGTGAAGTTTCACGATAGCGAGGAGCAGATCGAGCTTTTAATTTGGAGATTGAGTGGCTTTTAAATGCAGATATTAGCGAGTACATGTAAGGGAAATGTCAAGCAATAGTTTGACACAAGTGACTTTTTACAAAAATATGTTCAGTGATTTTCATTATACGTGATTAATTAAGTTTTGAAGGTAGATAGGATAATTTTCTCATTTAGTCTTCTATAACAAACACGTACATATGGTGGTAAATATAAAATATTTCAATTAAATTATCAGAAACATGTTTAATTCTGTGTTCACTGTTAATAGAGATTGCATTGTTCTGAAATTTGCGTACCTCTCTCATTTCATTACTCTTTGGGAACAAGTACTGAACTACAACAATGAATATTTTTGAGGCTTTCGATTTCCGCATAGTGCATATTTTGAACTTTTCCTATCTAACTGATCAGCAGTTCTTCCTCTTGTGTGATGTTGTAGCAAGAGTTCAGTTAGTCTAAATAAATTTAAACAAACGACTCTCATTTTCTGTCTTCAACCATAAACTTTGATACTTATTTTCCTGCGAACGTGTAGAAGACAGAGACCAATAAAACCGTTTCTTCCAAATACCTCACAAGTCATAAGAACGATCAATTCACCCAATGTCTCTCCACGGTGTCAGGCGTTCGTCCAGCGCAGCCCTCGCTACCTCCTTCGGACGCGCCCTCGTTGTCAGTGGCGGAGCCGCTCTACCTCCGGGGCGCTCGTCGTAGTGCGCGAATCTGCCTCTTGCCTGGCCTAGGCATCGGCAAACGATCCTACCTGCCGGAACCAGTTGCCCAGCAGCATGCGCAGGCCAGGGTCGTCCCCGAGGCATTATCTTAATTAAACGTACGACGCAGGAAGAAGCCACGACTGAGGTTGGTACACAACCCAGAGAATTGACTTCCAACATCCGAATATTAATAGGTGGAAACCAGAAAGATACAAGTGACATTTTACAAATTCAGAGAAATATGTTTATTTCAGTCAATATTAATGTAAAATCGTGATGATTTGTTTCATCATTAAAACCACGGCATTTCAATTGTTCATTAAAACAATGCAAATACATTGCCCATGAAATATAGCCTAAAATGAACACGTTTTCTCCGAATTTATAAAATGTCAATAATACCGTTCTGATTTTCACCCATTCATACATCGAGACAAACTCGAAAACCTCATGACTGCGCCGAGTAACAAGTATGGTCAGAATTATTTCAAAATGCCACAAGGGGCCGAAATGAGTATAAGGTTTCAAGGCAGTAATACACCATGCACGGCATAATTGCAACAGTCATGTTCGTTCGTCAACAACCCTTCTCGTAAATGAGGGAAAGTTTGGATTTCAAATGCAAAATGTAAATTCCGGGACTTGACGGCGGTTTCGGCAAGAGTAAAAAAAGAAATGCATATAACGCAAAAGTGTTTACAGCATCACAAAGGAGTATGATAAGCCAAGTGATGTGACAGAGAGGCAGCAAGTCAAATCTGCAACTGTACCGAGCATGATTGTACAATTTTCGTACATTGATTATGCATAAAGCTAACGCAGAACACACATATCGCTGAAGCAGCATGATTAAAACGTAGAACCAAAGTTTCACGTAGGAGTAATATTCTTCAAATGTCATATTCATCAACAAAATAGAAAAACTCTTCGTAAAATATCTGTACGTTATTTTACAGTACATTGCCAGATGACAATAAACAATTAAAATGGACTCAGTTTAAAAAAAAGTGTTTTTTAATCGCCTATATCGAGAACAATTTCACCAAAATTTTCTAATCCAATCCCAGAGTTGACTTGATAATTATTTCTCGCCTTACTACGTATGTAGTAAAGAGAACGTATTGTAATTAAGGACTGGAAATCAGCGACTTTTTACGGACAAACTCGGGCCATGGTAACGAAAAAATGGATAAATCTTGCTCTTATATGCAGCAAATTACTTAATCTAACACATGTAGTCAGAATCCATGTTTTGTGGGTCGCAGATACCAAAAAAATCAATTGACGAGAAACGTCTGCCTGTTTGTCTGTGGGCCAACGCTAGCGCCTGACCCGTTCACACGAGTTGCTTCACAATTATATTTCCAGATTGACCACTTTTTCGTTACCAGGGTCCAAAACGTGTATTTCCGCTGAAATCTCGAAATCAATTATCTGCAGCATTACATAACTTTCTCTGTAATACGTATATTAATCTGTGTATACGTACGTATACCTGAACGTAAAAACGAATTTTGTTAAACGATTGGGTGTCTGCAAAATACAGTGCTGCCATTTTATAAATGTGCCAGTCGCGCGGGGATATCCCTTTGGCGAACGAGGCCACAGACGCTGGGGAAATCGAGACATGGCAGCCGGGAGAACTGCCGAAGAGGGAAGGTTTAAATTGTACTCACATTATAGTACATGCTGGATCCACTCACCATTGGCTCTGATGTATTCCTAACATGGTACTTGCTTAACATATACACAAGTTCTGGTTCACTCAGTAAAGAATGTTCTGTAGTATTGCAAAGATCTGTTCCTGTATTTTGTGGGAATCTGTCGCGTATACGAGATCTTTCAGGAATCCCCAAAGGAAGAAATTGCCCGGAGCCATAAGGAGAGCGTGCAAGCCACAAACCACGTGAGATAATTCTGTCTCTACAAACGGCATGTATACCATGAAGGAAACTGAAGTTGTGTGTGCGTGTGCGAAGTCCTGCTGAACATGACCGTAATTACGCTCTTAATTTGTCAATATTTGGAAGAAAAGCTCTATGATACGATGCACATAACGGTTTGACCCATCTTGCGTATATGTCATACAATAAAACACTTTCTGTTGAAGAGTGAATTTAAAGCAAGCCATCACAAACCGACTATTCATCAAGACCGGAAAGCCCGCCCTTTGCAGGGCGAGTCCTTGAGCAGCGGTCCCACGGGAGTTTAGGGCATTGTCCCCGCAATTGAGGGCTCGTAGGCCGAGCAGAACTTTCCACGATCGCGGCACATAATGATAGTCGCACTGTACTTGTAAGACCGAGGCAAACTACAAAGTGTATTATCTTATCATTTAATAATTTATTCACATTCCTCAAGAAAACCAAATATTGGAGAGATTATGAAGGATGGCTCGCCATTCCCTCATGGAATCAGTGATTATTCGGTGAATATTAAAACGAAACTTGCATTAGATCTGACATTAAATTTATCATTTTATATTTTATAATTCTATTTCCACAGATATAGTCTGTGGGGACTCGAACATCTGATGTTGGTTCACATTATTTTTCTCATTTTGAAGATGTAGAGTTCGATTTTTTTTCTTTTCAATGCTTTGTATTCATTGATCTCATTCAGTAAGAAGTATTATTATGAGCAAGTGTAATTTTCATGCAGGAGACAGGAGAGGACTCTTGTAAATGCAGCACAATTTTGTCTCGATAACAACTAAGCCCATTGAGCTCATAGATTGGCGTTCAACCGGTGAAGCATTTATTACCGAGTTGGAAGTCGAATGACCTGTGCACACACTAGTTGGTGCTCAGCCGTGCTCATGTTATTCAAAATTTCTCATTCGTTTATGTTTCTGGTGAACCGTCTGTGCCCTTTATTGTTCGCAGAAATAAGAGATGCACATTTTTTTAAGTTCTACAAATGAAACAGATTTTTCTGAGGAAGTTATTAAATTACCATTAGTAATTTTTGGAACCAATAAACTAATTTCTACATCAGTGTTTGCATATCAATACTTCAAAACTTTCGGACAAAAAGATTCCATTGGAAACGTAAATTTAACACGCATTTGTACGGTGCCTATACATACACTTAATGAGAAATATCACGAAAATAACAAAAAAAATACATTAAAAATAATTTTCACCTTGACCTTGAATTTAATTTATAAATCGAAATTTAATTATATCTAAATTACGAAATTCACATCAACAGAGAGAAGTTAAGGTTCGGGAAAATTAACCTCCTGAAAATAATTGACGATTTCTTTTCGAAATCTTCAGTTCAATTTTTTTGAAGCATACGTCATTCTGGGCTTCTTAATACGCAATTCTCTCAGCACCTACAACAGACTTCTTCACCCTCCTCTTGACATTTGTTCTTTTTCTCTACAGCATCCATCTCTCCTTTTCTCTCACTCAATTTTGCTATACAGTTTTCACACACAAGGGTTTAGAATTTGGTTATTGAATTCCCTTCACATTCAAATACGCGAAATTCGTACGTTCTTCCTCCCAATATCCCTACAGTTGCTACTTAAAAAAAAACGTTTCACTTCAACGATCTTGCTCCTTGGCTTGACGTCCCTCCTGCCTCCGGCTCCATCGACATAAACCTTTCTCCCAGCAGCCCAGTCAGTCCGGTCCGAGCCGCCGAGGCGAACGCTTCGTAACCGAGGTAGCTCTGCCTTATCGCTTTCTGGCAGTGGTGAATCAGCAGCGAGCAGTGCGATAACACTCAGTGCCAGTGTCGTTCGTGTGAGCGGTGTGAACAGTGCCACGTTCAGAAACAGTGTTATTTTAGTTGTAGTAAAAACCAATAAATCATTTTAGACTAGTGAATGGCCACAAGTAGTTGCTCCGTTACGGGGCAACTAATTCGAAGCGCAATGGACGCTACATATAGTGAAAATGGTGGTGAAAACTCGTTTAACAGTGAATCTGTGCAACCCATCCCAGATCAAGCAATACGTCAACAGCAAGAACGTCTTCAGCAACAACTACAACACCACCAACATCAGCAACAAATAATAGAAATACAACTCTCTCAACTTCTAACTCAATATCATGTGCCTCCACAACCGCCTCTGCAACTAAATCAACTACAGCAACTCCTGACGCAGCAACCACAGTTACCGCTATCAACAAGCAGTGCAGATACGGATTGTCAGAAGACCGATAGATTAGCACAACAAAGCAGTAGTACAACAGACGTATCAACAATGTCATCTGTTGAAGGTATGTGCGATAACACTCTGGAGTGGCAAGAAGTCGTCCCGAGACGGCGGAAACGAAAAATTAGTGAACCTTCACAAAGAGCTCTAAAGAAAATACCAGTTACAGAAAGTATTACAAATTACAACAAATTCGAACTTCTTTCTTCTACAGAACCAGAAAACAACACAATAGAAAAATCTGAATCCAACGAACGAACCAATGGTAATAAAATTCCACCCATTTTTCTACCAGGAATAAAAGACGTGAATATCTTAAAAAAATGCATTGAAGAAGTATTAAAAAAAGAGGAATACAGCTATAA
This sequence comes from Gryllus longicercus, assembly GCA_038098605.1. Classification (NCBI taxonomy): domain Eukaryota; kingdom Metazoa; phylum Arthropoda; class Insecta; order Orthoptera; family Gryllidae; genus Gryllus; species Gryllus longicercus. The sequence goes on along the minus strand of JAZDUA010000583.1, from coordinate 891,011 downwards.
ATTACTGAACAGTGACAGTGTCAAAGTCATATTAAGTACAGTTGAAGCATATAGAAAGCTCATAAAACATTTTGAAAATAAAAAATTGCAATTTCATACATATCAGCTCAAAGAAGAGCGTTCTTTTAGGGTTGTACTTAAACAAATTCATGCAAATGCAGATGTTAAGGAACTGCAAGATGAAATTGAAAGTTACGGCCACAAGGTTCGCCAAATTTATAATATTCAACACAGACAAACAAAAGCGCCACTCCCTCTCTTCTTCATAGATCTACAACCTAGCAAAAATAATAAAGATATTTATAACATAGATAGTTTACTGAACTGCAAAATCAAAATAGAAGCACCTCGAAAGAAGAAAGAAATCGTACAATGCAAAAGATGTCAAGAATATGGACATACAAGGACATACTGCCATCGAAAACATCGCTGTGTGAAATGTGGAGAAAATCATCCGACCGAAGTCTGTAAAAAGCGAAAAGAAGACCCACCTAAATGTGCTCTATGTGAGCAAAACCACCCAGCAAACTACAAGGGATGCGAAGTCTACCAAGAAATAAGACAAAGTAAATATCCCCAGAATACACAAAATTCGTATCTTTCTCACTCACACCATCGAAGCAACAAACTTTTAAATAGTAACGTACCTAGCGAAATGCAACACCGCACTTGGGCCCACGTAGCCAAGTACCCTCCATCACATCAAGTCATAAATGATAATAGTAATATTGAAATTGCACAACTAATATCAACTGTTCAAGAAACTTTTCAAAAATTTGAATCAATACTAACCAAGCAAAGTGATCAAATCTCCAACCTGATAAGCCTCATGACCAAAGTAATAAGCAAATTATGAAGACATTTCGTATTGGTGTATGGAATGCCAATGGACTAGCGCAACATTGCAGAGAAATTAACAATTTTCTACAAGACGAAAAAATTGACATAATGCTCATCTCAGAAACTCATTTCACGGAAAAAAGTTTCTTTAAACTACCTAACTATGAAATATATGATACAAAACACCCAGATGGCACAGCCCATGGAGGTACGGCGATAATAATAAGAAGAAACATACAGCATTCTTTGAAATCAAATTTTGAAAATGATTACCTGCAAGCCACATCTGTACTAGTTTATGACAGTTTCGGTTCATTGACAGTATCAGCTGTCTATAGCCCTCCAAAGCATAAAATAACGGAAGAAATGTATAGAGAATATTTCGATACGTTGGGTGCAAGGTTCATCTCTGGAGGTGATTACAACTCAAAACATTCGCAGTGGGGGTCAAGACTGTCGACTTTACGAGGAAAAACACTACTCAACGTAGTCACGTCACTCAACGCAGAACCGCTATCGACAGGAGAGCCAACGTACTGGCCAACCGACTGTAATAAGCTGCCGGACTTACTTGATTTCTTTATCATGAAAGGAACAAATCAAAGCTTTACATCAATTGAAAATTCTCTCGAATTGTCCTCCGATCACTCTCCAGTAATATTAACTATTAGCTCTCATATAATAGAAAATAATTTTAAACCTAGTATTTCCAATAAAAAAACGAATTGGAGTGACTTTCAAACATGGCTTAATGTAAACATTACTGCAAACGTTCCTCTAAAAAGTGAATTTGATATAGATGAAGCAGTTGAATTTTTAACTTCTAGTATCCAACAAGCAGCATGGTACGCTACACCAGAAACGTACGGAACAGCTTCTCACAAATACCCCAAAATAGTTGACGAAATGAAAAGAAATAAGAGGAGACTTAAGAAAGTTTGGCAAACCACGCATGATCCAAATGATAAACGAAACTTCAACAGGGCAGCGCAGGATCTTAAAAGATTTCTTCAAGACCTACATGAAACTAAAACCAAGGAGTATCTTGAAAGACTATCACCAACCAAAGACAACGACTACTCCCTATGGAAAGCAACCAAACGCATTAAACGACCAATCAAACCTGTGCCGCCTATACGTGATAAACATGGAAAATGGGCTAGAACCAACCACGAAAAAGCAACAGTATTTGCGGAACATTTTGCAAAAGTTTTCCAACCATTCCCATCAGATGAAGAAGAACAAGAAAGAAATATTATTCAGTTCATTAATGCACCATATCAAATGTCTTTACCAATAAAGCATTTCAAGACAACCGAAGTTTCATATGCAATAAAACAAATTAATCCTCATAAAGCACCTGGCTACGATCTCATCACCGGCATTGTTCTAAGAAACCTGCCAAAAAAAGCACTAGCATTGGTAACCTCAATTTTCAACGCCATCATCAGAATTGGACATTTTCCCTCTCAATGGAAATACAGTCAAATTATTGTCATACCAAAACCGGGGAAACCTGTTTCCGAAGTATCCTCGTATAGACCGATAAGCTTATTACCAATCTTGTCAAAAATCTTCGAAAAGCTTCTCCTCAAGCGGATACTTCCAATCATAGCAGAAAACAACATCATTCCAGACTACCAATTCGGCTTTAGGTTGAAACATGCCCCTACCGAACAAATCCACAGAGTAGTAAAAGTCATTAATGAAGCGCTGGAGAAGAAACTTTATTGTTCTGGTGTCTTTTTGGATGTAGTCCAAGCTTTTGACAAGGTGTGGCACTCAGGACTCTTATATAAAATCAAAAATATGTTACCCCACCCGTTTTTTGCACTACTTCGCTCCTATCTTACTGAAAGATGTTTTCAAATAAAATTTAAGGAAGAAACATCATCATTCTATCCTGTTGCAGCTGGAGTACCGCAAGGTAGTGTTCTCGGTCCACTACTGTATCTACTATACACGGCCGACCTACCTGTTTCAACGGACATCACGTCAGCCATGTTTGCTGACGACACAGCATTTTTAACTTCTCATGAAAATGCCATCGAAGCATCAGAAAATCTTCAAGAATACCTCACTGTGCTGCAGGAATGGTTCACAAAGTGGCGTATACAAACTAATGAAAGTAAATCTGTCCATGTAACGTTTGCACTTAGACCAAATAGATGTCCTCCAATTAAAATCAGCAACAAGGATATACCACAGGCAGATTGTGTAAAATACCTTGGTCTACATTTAGATCAAAAAATGACTTGGAAGACACACATCAGAAAGAAAAGAACAGCTCTCGAAATTAAAATCAAGCAATATTATTGGCTTCTAGGCAAACAATCGTCTCTTTCATTGGCTAATAAAGTACTGATTTATAAATCAACAATAAAACCTGTTTGGACCTACGGAATAGAACTTTGGGGCACTGCGGCTAACTCAAACCTAGAAATACTGCAACGATTCCAATCAAAAACTCTAAGATTGCTTGCCAATGCCCCGTGGTTTGTTTCAAATACAACACTACACAATGACTTACACATACCTACAATAAACCAAGAAGTCCAATTCAGATTCCAAAGATATTATAAGCGCTTAGAAAACCATCCAAATTACCTTGCATTAAACTTACTAGACAATAGTCAAGAATTAAGAAGATTGTGCAGATTTCATCCCCTGGACCTCTTAAATAGGTTCGATCATTAATAAACAAAATGTATATTGTACTGTTATAGTAATTGCACTGTAACTAAGCAAAACAGCTTAAATTTATATATATATATATATATATATATATATATATGTGTGTGTGTGTGTGTGTATGTGTATATATGTGTGTATGTATGTATATGTGTGTGTATATATATGTGTGTATGTATATGTATATGTGTATGTATGTGTATGTGTGTGTATATATATATATATATATATATATATATATATATATATATATATGGATAAACATAATTACTTTCATGATTGCCAGTGTATTTATATATTGTCTGTTGTTTTTCTGTCTTGGTCATATTTGTCCTATGTTATATTATTTGTGATTTATACCATTTATTTGATCATTACTGAAAATGAATTCACGAAGGACTGAGAATGCCCAGTTCCTTCACATGCCATTGTAACTTTGCTAAATGATTTGCCTATTGTTCAAATGAACAAATTGCAAATAAAATAAATTAAAAAAAAAAAAAAAAAAAAAAAAAAAAAGCAGCCAAGTCAGCGGTGGCGCGGAGGCCATTTGCATTCACTAAGCGACAGCTTTTTAAGGAATTCGCGCGTCCGTCGCTTCGCATCGCGTCGCCCGCGTAATTAAAACGGCACTCCCACTCCGCAGCTCAGCTCGCGCTCGCAGCTTATTCGCCTCAACAGCGACGACGCCTTTATTGGCGACCAGCTCACATGTTTCTAAGCCTCAGAAACTGAGAGAAAACATTTTATACATACGAGAATCACTCTACCACTTCGCGCTGAAGGTAGATCGTAGGTCTTAGTCCGGGGTTTCCAAGAATCTAGTGAAAATATTAAAGCATTTTAATGTAATAAAAAAGTATTTTAAAAAATTATAATAAGGATGAGGAATGGTTAATTTATTCTTCAAATCTTCCCATAGACGTTGTACAGGTACAAGCCTCACGCATTCCTCTAGAAAACGCAAGCAACAGTTTCTGAATCGCTGATTTGGATATAAATAACTAGGGGGCGGATTTTATGACCTAAACATTGCCAAAAATGGTCAATAAAATGCTCTTAAATGATTTAAAATGCCATAAAACAAAGAAAAGTTACTTAAAAAATTGATCAAAACCATTTCTGATGAACAACTCAAGGTGTTAAATATGTTACTAATGTAATCGAGGCTTCTTCCTTTTATGCAAGCGAACTCAGCTTGCAAACGTTTGGTTTGGACTGTTCTTTAAAAGAAAATCTCTGCCTTTATTTATCGCGAAAGTGGACGAACTGACAAAGGTGCCGATAGGCATCATAGAAACCTTAGATTACATAGTACTCATAACGGCTGACATTACAATACATTAGCGAAGACATCGAATAGGCTACTCAATAATTCTGATGTGACCGTTTATTGCATCTCGTAAATATTGTTTGAAGAAAGTTAAATACCATTAAAATGATATAAAAATCGATATCAGCAACAAATGCATTACTACTTGACGGGAAAAGGAAACTAGTGGTGCTACAGAATGACACAGACTACCCCGTATTAATTTTCTATTTCTTTGGCCGCGGCTCGCTATTCGGTCTTGCCTCATCATATCGCCCCCCCCCCAAGAACACCAAAATGATCTTTACGTCAAATAAAAGAGTGCAATTAGCAGTATCTGATCGAAACGTTCGAAGAAAAATATGGAGCCTTTTTTGAGAAAATAGCGTTTGAGCGTTTCTAAAAATGTGGAATTTTGAGCGTTATTGAAAATGTGGAATTTTGAGCTAGTTTTCAAAGGAAAACTTGAGTTTTTGAGAAAATTTGTATGACATTTAAAGCACATGTACTCATCAATATAATGATGTGAACAAATCGCCGTTAGTATAAATATAAACAACGAGAGAGACAAGTCAAATAAATTACATTTTTTTAATTTTTGAAAAAAAAAACACAAAAGAGTAAACCAAACTGATGATTATGTCATCTCATAGAATACATTAAGCACTATTTCAACCAAAAGTTTCAAGAAAACATTTCCAGCCGTTTTGAGAAAGTCTCGATTCTGTAATTTTTTGAAATGGCAAATATTGCACGCAATAGTACGTGAAAACTACTAAAATTTTAAAAAAATGTATTTGACCTTAATAAAAAAAACTAATTATGGAGAACAAATTTCATTTCGAAGACAAATCTCTATCTTTAATTTTTTACTTGTAGGACGACACCTAAAAAAATTCATACCTTTGAAATTTTCAAAAATTCAGAGTTGACCGTGAAAATCGGACTCTTGTCACTTTTGTAAGTGTATGTTACACCATTCTTACAAGTAATTTAAAAAAACAATGTTGAGCCATTTTTGTGAAAATTTTGAAAATGTATGGAGAGTTTCACGTAAAGTACCCCCAAATTTTAAAGAATGTTTTTTAAAATCTCAAAGCTTTGACTCGAGCCAGATGATTAGGGGTTTCTTCAATTTGGAAAAAATACAAGGCATGGTTTAGGTGCTAATAGTGTTCACAGACGGACAGACGGACGCACATTGTGATAAAATGCCTAAAACCTGGTCAAAATTCGGAAAACGTTTCTAGATGAGAATTTTACTAATAGTTTGGCTACACTATTGTTAGGACTCTTAAATCCTGTGTGCATGAACGGCCGGAACACACAAATGAAAGCTGTATTTAAGGTACAACAAAGGGCTCTCTTGCGTTTACGGCGTCACCCAAGCCGGACGGAAATTTTAGTGCTCAGTCGAATCCAAATATTTTTGTTCTGTGAAAATAATCATTCAAATGTTAAAATGGAACATGGTACAGATGGTATGTACTTAATTATAAGCCCTTGTTTAATTATTTTTTTCATGTTAAACACGTTTTTAAAAAAATGAATATTCGTGCCTGTAAATAAGAAAATTTATTTTAAAAATGAATAAAAAATAGAGATATGTTACAAATTCCACAATATCCCACATGTATTCAAATTTCTTGATAATATTTATAGTATATATATCACTATTATTCTCTAAAATTGTGCGAATAGGCACGTACCCTATAATGAGTCATGCGTTTAGCGGTGGCTGCAAAATCCAATTTTTTCTAATTTTATTAAACTTAATGTAAAAGTATAAAGTACGGTCTTTGTTCATAAAAATAATATATAAATTGATATTAATTGTATATAAAGGACGATACACTTAAAAAATATTGAGGAAATACATCTTTCTCTTCCAATATGTACCGCTTAACTTAAAATTGTTTAAGTTAAAGGCAATCCCGCAGCAAAAAGCCAGAGCAGTCTACTGTCATCTTATGAAGCAGTAAGACGATGGCATTTTGTTTTCTTTGTTGCATTCACAAATAATTTGAACACTAAAAATTACATTTCGATATCGAGAAAGAACCAAACTTATTAATGACTCGCAAAAAGTTATTTATGATACGAGTAGTCAAAATTAAATTTTATTTTGCGAGGAAGAGATGCGTCATGAGGCCGACAGGCTGTGTAGCGCAATCCTACGAGATAAATAAAACAGCTTTTACGACGTGTCATACAATATTATTAGTCAGCAACACTGACTTTCATTTTATTTCAAGGCAAATATTACTAATTGGGTACCATGTTACATTCATTCTAGACAACAAAGGCGCCGTGTACCAAGTGTTGTTACAAAGGCGTAGTCTGGCAGACTACTTTCGGTAAAAATAAAGAAAAACTCATTTATACAATGAAACATTACGTCTAATGGATTGAACTTGTATGATGAGCAGTTATAAATACATTTTAAAGGGTTTATAGATAAACCTAAATGACTTGACTCTCACAGCAACACTTGCTTGGTGCACACATGGCTTTCGAGAAACGTCCGCTGAAGTAACTAGTCACGCGATCATTATTATGATTGCCATTGAGCCATTATGATTGCTAAATGTTCAGAACAATACTTAAATGTTACAGTACAAGTATTTTGTATTTATTATTTACCACATTAACGAATAAAGCACTATAATATCACTGACATAACTAAAAAGGCGTACAAGAAATATGCACGGGCACAACGACACATGTATTTCCCCGGTTAGTCACACAATGAAGCTACAAAGTGTTTGAGAAACCGTGAGTGAGGAGAAACAGGTGGGGTAACCTTTTGGCTCTAGTTGCGTCGTCTGACAGACGACGCCTTAGTAATCTAGGGTTAAGAACAATTGTACGCGATCAGACAAAAGTATTTTGTTTTTATCTGAACACTAAAAATCGTCTCACTTTGAGCATGCAGTGCATCTACAAGTAAATGCTTTTACTAATAGCTGTCTAAAATATTATTTGTTGAAATGTTTCAAATTCGTAATCGAAAACTCAAATATAATTTTTTTGCATTCTTCCACGTTTTTCCAAATGTCATCCGTCATTTTGAATTTTTCATTTTGGATATCATATTAGCATTTAGTGAGGCCGAAAAACCCAATATCAAGCCAAATATGCCATTTTTTTGCATTTTACAAGAGATATTGAATTTTAATCACGTTTTAGACATTTCATTCCACTGTGGACGTTTTGAAAATAACTTTTTCGATATCAGGGACCCCAAAACGTGCATTTCCGTTGAAATCCCGAAATCGATTTTCCGCAGCATAAAACTTTCCCTGTAGAACGTATATTACTCCGCATATACGTACATATACGGGAAAATAAAAAGACTTTGGCACTTTCAGAATTTTGAAAAGACGAGGACTTTCATTCGTTAAAGAAAGCAACGATATTCGAATTTCAGCTTTTAAATCTGATGTACACTATGTGTCTGCATATAGAAAGTATGTATGTATTGCAATCGTCCATTTGAATTACTCCCCAATAATTCTATGTACTCTTATAAGAAAGCATCCCCTAATCCACCTTCGGTTTCAACATCACTGTCATTTTCAATTTCCGTGACCTGTTCACAATAATTATAAGGTCGCAAACATATAAAAGTGAAAAGCTATAAGTGGTTGGTGAGTGACTTGCTCAGTCCACATGAAAATCTTCACCCATACTGTCCAAAAGTTTGAGTACCATCTAGGGAGCCCACCTATTGAAGGTATCGTTCACCCTGTGCTAATTTATATCTATAAAACTGTATTTACCTGCGTACATTTATTTACCTCCTTATACTACAGTGAGAATAATTTCAGGATGAACAAACACACGAGAGTGTTACTCATAATATTAGAAATAAATACTTCCTTTACAGTTTTGGCCAACGAAGAATAGATTTCCAGAGAATGTGTTTTTGGTAATTTTCCAATTTCGTCATAGCCTCTTCATCAACGGAACTTCGTGATCAATTAGAAGCGCGGTTGAAGACTCTTGGTAGGTTACTTGGGAGTGATATAGTGCTTTAGTAATATGCACCCGAAATTACAAAAAAGCATTTTTTTGATGTTTGCATCCGAAACAGTAGATGTTTTCTTCAACATAATTTACAAACATCCTAAGGGCTTCGACTGACATTAAGCACAATTCTACGTAGGTTATACAAGCGAAATCGTTAAGAGCCTGCTGTGTATAAATTAAGCGTATCTAATAGCGTTTTCTATTCCTTGCGCTGAAATCCACCCTACTGCAGGGCAAAAACGTCATCTCTCCGCAACAGTTCTGCCCTCTACGCGTGAAGGGCAGCCACAAATGAAACGGAATCCGGAACTGAGTCTGTGCGTGTACACTGCAGTGAGATTATAGAAAGCCCTTCTTGTTCTGGAATTAAAGTACACTAGATTTTGAAACGAGAGGCTTCTGTAGAATTGTTTAGTTATCGAAAATCATAGAAACATTAACAAGAGCATTTTCGCTGGTCAATGCACAAGGGGGCGAGAAACATTTCTTGGCACATATATTTTAATGATTTTGCAAGGACCTTAGTCACTATTTTTATTTTTTACTTTATTAGCGTTTCGAAATTGAGACGTACCTACACTACGGTTATTAAATAGCACTGGATTTGTTAACTGAAGTTATTCAATGTTGAATTTTAGGAATACACAAACAAATTTTCCGAACTTTACGTAAGTGACAAAAATTATTTTAAGACATTTCTTGTAAAACATTATATACTCCATCATTCGAAGTGTCTCCTCATCACAGAATGTCTTGAATTACCTTCAAAAATTCACCACAAATCCAAATCAACATCAACAAATTCCGTACCTAACCTCAAAATATCCGGGTGCGAGCGTCTCGGTGCAGGTTAGGGCGCCCCAAGGGCGCACTGGTTCCGTGTCATTGAGCGAATGGAACATTTACATCTTTGTCCTAGTGTGCTCTAGAGGTCAAATGGAACACGAAAGCTGCCCTGTGCGCACACTGATTGCGTACCAGTGCGGTGAATGGAAAAAGTTATAAGCAAAATGGGATAAACATTTTTCATCTAATTGAAGAGAAGATGGTGGTATGTTTTAACCATATGAATTTGCTCATTCTCTAGGAGTTACTTAATATACTCTTTAAAAGGAAAATGTTGAGTTATAAAAATATTGTTAAATTTTTGTATCTGTGTAACGAGTGAGAAAGTTTCCGATTAAATATATTAACATATTTTATGAAAATCATTTTTTTAAAGTTATGACTTTAGAAGATGTTATGAGCTAGGATTCCCCGTAGCCCTTCTATGCTTGCATCCAATGTTCTTTGGGACAGTATTTTCCTACATACATTGTAACACTTCCGGTTACCTGGGGAACCGGATAGCGGCCCTATCGCTAGCTCAAGTCGGTGATGGAAGGAATTGTTACATAGTACAATGGAAACACAAGAATAAACACTTATTCACTGGTAAAAATTCACATTTATTCCTGGGCAATATGATTAAAATGCCCCAGGGAAGTTACACTCTTAAATTGAAGAAAATAATAGCGGGAAAATTAGATGAAGAAGAGGAGAAAAAAAAATGAAAAGTTAGTTTTAGGAGTTAAGCTTAAAAAACTAAGAAGAATTACAACTAACAATTACAATAGGTGAAATTACTACTGGTCAGTGTGTCAGAGCGTGACACCGCATTATGAAACATTTACACAATAAGGGCGGTAGCCCTAACGATACTGCCTGAAAAGGGTCTTTGTGCGGCCGGGTGCGGCCGTGGCGCGGGTGAGAGGGTCGTCTGGCGGCCTTCAAAAAAAAATTGCCTCCAGGAAAGGCAATGACCTCTCTCGTCGCCAGCTGGGCAGCCGCCTCGTAGTTTCACGAAAAGGCCGCGATGCGTGGCTGCATAGGCGGTGTCTAGAAGTCTGGTTGAGCTGGCGGATCTAGAAGTTCTGGGAGAAACTGGCAGTACTAGAAGTTCTGGTCGAAACTGGCAGTAATAGAAGTTCTGGTCGAAACTGGCAGTACTAGCTGAGCTGGCCGGATGATTTCAGGAACGGAGTTGCCAACTATGCGTCTCTCTCTGACTTTTATGATAAGAAGTCGAACACAACTTCGGACAGTTTAAAATTCGATTGGAGAAACATTCGCCTCTCTTCACGGCGAAAACCCACCCCAGAGAAAATTCTCTCTCCACTGCAGTCGGCTCACAGCTCAAAACTCGCAGTAAAATAATATAAGTCCCCACATAGGCATTATCGCCCGAATAATTCCCACCCCCATATAAATTCTTCTCTCAACTGTCCTCAGTCTAATATTCAAGCTCGAATAATAACAAGTTTTCCAGAGACACGATAGTCTTTCCCCGACGCCTAATACTCTGGCCCCGTCTGATTGATGAAAATTTTATAAGTCCGGCGAAGGCGAACTTTGCCTCTGACCGACGACTAGCTCCCCCCGTCTAATGATCTGGCCCCGTCTGATGCCCAAGCTCTTCTGAAATTCTCTCCGTCGAAATCTTATAAGGTAAATTTTTACCCCCTCCCGTTTCTCTTATGTGCCCTAGCTCTTTATAAAAGTCAAGTCACTATTGGCTCTAGGTTGTTGCGCATCACGCTATTTTCAGCCAATCGCCACGCGAGAAGCCACAGAACTTTCCGCTCTGCGCCAGCTGCAAGCGTCCAGAATTTTCCAATTCCTTCTAGAACATCGCCCCATGCTTGCATCAGGGGGCGCGTTTGCGTGAAAAAAATTTATGAGTTTGGGATTCCCCGAAACGAGCGGGCGCTGTCGAAACTTCGCAGCCAGCACAGCGAACACGTGTGTCCATTGAATCTGTCGTCGCCAACCCTCTAAACGACTCCGGTAATGGGCCGGGGGCGGTAGGGACCATGCGCGATAAGCGGAGTCGCGCACGTGCGCCCGTCTGCGTAATCTCTCGGCAGAAATCCTGGGTGGCCGGGTTTATTTGTTTAAATTTTGATCCAGTGAATTTCGTTTATAAAATAATGATGAAATCGGTTTCGCTACAACATATAATAAACATCCAGTATTATTTTAGCTTGTAATTTTATGAGCCCAATGTCAGTAGTATTTGTGATTATGATAATAAATTCAGTTCACGCAAACTAACGATATATAAATGTATTTACAATTTGTCTGATACGTCTGACAGCCTGGCTAACAGCTATACATATTATTTTAACTTGTATCATGCTGTGTTGTGCAGAATGTATTAAGTCGTTAAAGGCGATCCTGGTGTCTGATCTTCACATAAAGGCTGTAAACGAGCACCAGTTAGAAGTCTACCCACAATGTATTGGCCTCCTTCTTCCACCCAAGACGCCTGCTGCCTCTCATGCACTCTCAGCTCTGACATAACGGAAGACACGTCCGTGCTAGGTATATTGTATTGTTCATGAAGCATATTCACAACACGCGATGTGCGTGGAACACTTGAACGTTAACAAACATCCGTGTGACACCTGAGTGGTAATGTAAATGTTTAACATGTCGATGATTAGTGTTGAAGATATTCCGTGATACCATAAGGATGTTTTGTACCACGCCAGTTAATTATTTTGGCCATGTGCCGCATATGTCTGCTCGACGTCAAGTTAAACGTGCAAACACGTGCACGACCACTGCTTACAATAGTATTGGGAAGGTGTTAGACACGAGCTGATTTGTTCTACTGGAATTATCTTCTCCTGTGATTTCAAAGTTTGCTCAAACAAGTGAAACCTCTGGTATCAAGCATGGTAATTTGAATATATATTTGTATGTTCGTATATTGTGGAAAGGGAATGTGTTTCAGTGCTAAATACTTGTTAGCTTTAACGTGTTCAAATGAAAGGTGTATACATACATTGTTTTATGCTTCTTAGCAAACATTTGAGTTATTTAAATGTTCATTTGTTATTTCAATGCTTTGAGTTACATAATTAATATTCTTGCACTGCTCTTGCTCTCATGTGTTTAAATGTTCATAAGTTATTTCAATGCTTGGAATTCCACAATTAATGATACTGCACTGCACTTGCGGTTGTATTCACGATATCGATATAGCTATGTTACAATGTTGAACTTGTTAGCGTTAATATATTCAATTGAAAGGTATCTGCATCCATTTATTGTATTCCTCAGTTGTTATCAATAAACAGTACACAAGTGATTTAAATATTTACATATTATTTTAACGCCCTGAATTCCAGAACGTTTAGTGCGCTGCCTAGTTCTAACAATCAAATAATATTAAGGTTCTTATTTTATACATGTGTATTCAAAGTGTTATTTAAGATTTAATGTAGCTAGGCTGGAGAAGTGTTAGATTTTAATATGTGCACACGAAAGGTGACTCCATACATTTATTATTTATTGTTGGTTGATATTGAAAGGGTAATTTGAAAACTGTAGTATGTGGTAAGGATAATATAATATTAAATGTTTTATTCAACAATGTGCTTGAGTATTCTATTACATACCACCCACTTTCCTAGAACTCCTTACATTTTAGGATGAGAGTTGACCAATAAAAATGTTCAGTCTATTGCTTTATACTACACCTCCCCATCCAGCAAATTCAAAAATTATATCAAGAAGTAAAACTAATGGTGCTAAACAGAACATAATTTCTGGCATTAAGTACTACTCTATATTATACTACTACATAAACGCACGAGAAAATTGTTTTCCGCACAGAGACTCGAGCCTAGGTCATCCAAGTTAATTCGTCGTCAACCATATCATTGCGCTCCAGAAGTGCCCAGAAGTTTCGAACATGGGACGTCGCTTAAAAACGTAATTTTCACAATCCAATATTTCCTATAGGCAAGTTTTGCCATTTCGGAAAATAAGGTGAGTTCACAAAAATGGGACTAGCACTAAATTTTTTCCGCCCTTTTTGTCATATAAGGAGAACAATTAATGAACAAATTGGTATGGTTTTTGAGAAAATATTTTTTTTAGAAATTGCATTACTTTCAGAAAAAAATGCGGGTAATACACTCTTTTTTCAAAACATTGTACATCACCATTTTAAAGGGTTTATTTTTTTAGAACAGTCCTTAAGGAAAAAATCGCTCTCTTCAATTTTGTAGTTTTGAAAAGTTAACATTTTGCGAGTTTTGAAAATACTGAGTTTTGCGAAAACAAGACCAGCACTATGTTTTTACCGTCGCTTGATACATACATGAAAAAATATTAAAGACAAAAATTGGAGCGGCTTTTGAGGAAAATTAAAAATAAAATAAAATTGGCGGACAGACGGACGGATGGACGGACAGACGGACGGACAGACAGACAGACGGACGGACAGACGGACGGACAGACGGACAGACGGACGGACAGACGGACGGACAGACAGACGGACAGACAGACGGACGGACAGACGGACGGACAGACGGACGGACAGACAGACGGACGGACAGACAGACGGACAGACAGACGGACGGACGGACGGACGGACTGATAGACGGACGGACGGACGGACTGATAGACAGACGGACGGACAAACGGACGGACAGATAGACAGACAGACGGACGGACAGACAAACGGACAGATAGATAGACAGACAGACAAACGGACAGATAGATAGACTGACAAACGGACAGACAGACAAACGGACAGACAGACAGAAAGACAGACACACACGAACAGACAGACAGAAAGACAGACACACACGAACAGACAGACAGAAAGACAGACACACACGAACAGACAGACAGAAAGACAGACACACACGAACAGACAGACAGAAAGACAGACACACACGAACAGACAGACACACACGAACAGACGGACGGAAAGACAGACACACACGAACAGACGGACGGAAAGACAGACACACACGAACAGACGGACGGAAAGACAGACACACACGAACAGACGGACGGAAAGACAGACACACACGAACAGACGGACAGACACACACGAACAGACAGACAGACACACACGAACAGACAGACAGACACACACGAACAGACAGACAGACACACACGAACAGACAGACAGACACACACGAACAGACAGACACACACAAACGAACAGACAGACAGACACACACACGCGAACAGACACTCAGACACACACGCGAACAGACACTCAGACACACACGCGAACAGACACTCAGACACACACGCGAACAGACACTCAGACACACACGCGAACAGACACTCAGACACACACGCGAACAGACACTCAGACACACACGCGAACAGGCACTCAGACACACACGCGAACAGACACTCAGACACACACGCGAACAGACACTCAGACACACACGCGAACAGACACTCAGACACACACGCGAACATACACTCAGACACACACGCGAACAGACACTCAGACACACACGCGAACAGACACTCAGACACACACGCGAACAGACACTCAGACACACACGCGAACAGACACTCAGACACACACGCGAACAGACACTCAGACACACACGCGAACAGACACCCAGACACACACGCGAACAGACACTCAGACACACACGCGAACAGACACTCAGACACACACGCGAACAGACACTCAGACACACACGCGAACAGACACCCAGACACACACGCGAACAGACACTCAGACACACACGCGAACAGACACTCAGACACACACGCGAACAGACACTCAGACACACACGCGAACAGACACTCAGACACACACGCGAACAGACACTCAGACACACACGCGAACAGACACTCAGACACACACGCGAACAGACACTCAGACACACACGCGAACAGACACTCAGACACACACGCGAACAGACACTCAGACACACACACGAACAGACAGACAGACACACACACGAACAGACAGTCAGACACACACACGAACAGACAGTCAGACACACACACGAGCAGACAGTCAGACACACACACGAGCAGACAGTCAGACACACACACGAGCAGACAGTCAGACACACACACGAGCAGACAGTCGGACACTACACGAACAGACAGTCGGACACACACACGAACAGACAGGCAGACACACACGAACAGACAGGCAGACACACACTAACATACAGGCAGACACACACTAACATACAGGCAGACACACACTAACAGACACACGAACAGACAGACACACACGAACATAAACACACACGAACATAGACGCACACGAACAAACAGACAGACGAACAGACAAACAGACAGACAGACGAACAGACAAACAGACAGACAGACGAACAGACAGACAGACGGACAGACGAACAGACGGACAGACGGACAGACGGACAGACAGACGAACAGACAGGCAGACGAACAGACAGACAGACGAACAGACAGACAGACGAACAGACAGACAGACGAACAGACAGACAGACGAACAGACAGACAGACGAACAGACAGACAGACGAACAGACAGACAGACGAACAGACAGACAGACGAACAGACAGACAGACGAACAGACAGACAGACGAACAGACAGACAGACGAACAGACAGACAGACGAACAGACAGACAGACGAACAGACAGACAGACGAACAGACAGACAGACGAACAGACAGACAGACGAACAGACAGACGAACAGACAGACAGACGAACAGACAGACAGACGAACAGACAGATAGACGAACAGACGGACATACGAACAGACGGACAGGCGAACAGACGGACAGGCGAACAGACGGACAGGCGAACAGACGGACAGGCGAACAGACGGACAGGCGAACAGACGGACAGGCGAACAGACGGACAGGCGAACAGACGGACAGGCGAACAGACGGACAGGCGAACAGACGGACAGGCGGACAGACGGACAGGCGGACAGGCGAACGGACGGGCAGGCGAACGGACGGACAGGCGAACGGACGGACAGGCGAACGGACGGACAGGCGAATAGACGGACAGGCGAACAGACGGACAGGCGAACAGACGGACAGGCGAACAGACGGACAGGCGAACAGACGGACAGGCGAACAGACGGACAGGCGAACAGACGGACAGGCGAACAGACGGACAGGCGAACAGACGGACAGGCGAACAGACGGACAGGCGAACAGGGGGACAGGCGAACAGGGGGACAGGCGAACAGGGGGACAGGCGAACAGGGGGACAGGCGAACAGGGGGACAGGCGAACAGGGGGACAGGCGAACAGGGGGACAGGCGAACAGGGGGACAGGCGAACAGGGGGGCAGGCGAACAGGGGGACAGGCGAACAGGGGGACAGGCGAACAGGGGGACAGGCGAACAGGGGGACAGGCGAACAGGGGGACAGGCGAACAGGGGGACAGGCGAACAGGGGGACAGGCGAATGGAAAGACGGACGCTATTAATCGATTTTTCGGTATCAAGGACCCAAAAAACATTCTGGCTACACCATTCGTTATAAGGAAGTAATTTACATATAGGGGTCCAGTGAGGAAATGTCGAAACTTCGAACATACGTTCTTAAGACAATATTAGGAATATTTTGTCCAATAAGCTACTTGGATATTCCGAATGGCTGAGCCGGAATTAGCTCTCAACAGTTGGTTTGAAAATACGAGTATAGGCAAATCTTTGCGTTGCAAAAGTATAGAAAACTCCAGAAACATATAAATGTAAAATTGTTTATAATTTACAAAATAAATGAATATATTTGTTCAGAAAGAAAAATTGATCAAGAAATGAAAAAGCAGTCCATCTACACAATTTGCCTCCTTTTTTTATTTATTGGGTTAATTTTTCGGGCGAACTAGAGAAGGCGAATAAGGGGAGGCACACTCGAGAAACTGGGGATAAGCAAGGCAGGCGGGCGGAACAGAGCGGGTGGTGTAGAGCGATGTACTGCAGGTGGAGTACAGATGGACCAGGAAGTGTAGTGTAGGGGTAGGGTGGGGAGGAGGGGAGCGGCGGGTTTCAGAGCACAGTGGGGACAGGGTGGAGCGGGTCGGAGCGGAGGGAAACTGGCTGGAATGTAAAAAGCATTTTTACTATTGCCCACAAGAGATTAATTCTTATTCCTGTCTAATAGATGATAGGACAGACGGGCAACACCGGGATACTTAAGCTTGTAAAAAGTTTCACTAGCAGACTGAAATTGTTCGTGGCATCTGTATGAGGCTGTGCGCGCGCGCGCCTGAGACCAGTGTCACCATAGCGACAGTTGTCATGGCATTAAGCGACGGACCCGAGCGGGGTGGCGGCCGGCAGGCAGGCTGGGTAAGGGAGGCGATGGGCAGATGGAGTGGCGAGAGAACCGCGAGGGGAAGGGCTGGGCGCTGCGCCGAGCGACATCAAGAAGCGGTGTCAGCGTGACTGATACTGAATCGTACAACAACATAATAGAGGATTCCTATAATACACTATCAGGTCACCGCATTCGAAATGTAAGAACAGAACTAACAGAATAGCATCTCGGTATTTGGCAAGAGAGACTTGGAACACGATTCCTGAGAGTCCGAGATTAGTACTGTGAAAATACGTAATGAAGTGAAAACTAACAAAATTGAAAATAAATGTCTTCAAGAAAGACAAAAGCAACGTCACTGTGGAATGATGCAATGACTGTATATTTAATGAATTTTATGAAATGTATCAAATGAAGTAAAACGAAATGTGTAAACTGTGGTACAAAGTTGAAGCACGTGTCAGAGGCAATGTGACGTCTGATGATTGTCCAGAAAGACGGTTGTTAACGGACAGAATGTCTTGCACATCATGCAATCTTTTTGATAAGGTGATGCAAGGCCCGGGTTCTCACGAGGGTGGCTGCATTTAGAAACGCACGTGTCACATCACATATTACACATACACAGGCTTCTCATAGCATTAGGAATGTCACTCTTGACCAAGTCCTCGGGTCTGTAATTTTTGGACAATTTACAATAAAGGGCGAAAAGGCTATAGCCGGGTAAGATGGTCAAAAGTGCCCCCGCACGAAATGAGTAATCAACTAGTGAGTGCTTTTACTAACACAAAAAGACTATTTGTGATGATATAATTCAGTCCCCATCCCCTCATCTCGCCTCTGAAAATGAGAAAACCTGAATTTTCACAAATTATTTTTTTAGCGAGATTTTTCCTACAAACTTATACCGACAAAAATACCCAATTAAAGTGGAGTAGTTTCTCTTTCATATGCTATTTTTTAAAATATTTTTTGGCGCCAAATTTGAACGTAAAAAAATTCCTAAATATAAAAAAATGGAAAAAATCGTGAATTTCAGTATGTTGTTTTAGAGGTGGCGATCCCAAAAAATTCTCAAAAATGCCTGAATTATATACCTATTATCCCAGTATTTTTCCAGATTTTTTTTATTGGTGCGCCATATTGAAAAAAAAATAAAAATCACATTTTTAACCTATTTTTGGCATATAAATACATGATTATTCGTTGTTCTATTACGAAAAAAATTCCCGAAAGTTCCTGTGATATCAGCAGGTATATCGGATTTTTTTCAGATTTTTTTTAATGGTGCGCCATATAAAAAAAAATAAAAACTGCATTTTTACCCTATTTTTAGCATATAAATACATAAATATTCATTGGTCTGTTATGATAAAACTTCCCAAAAGTTCCTGTGACATCAGCAGGTATACCAATTTTTTTTTCAGAATATTGTGATTAGTATGCCATCTATAAAAAAATAAAAACTGCATTTTTAACCCATTTTTATCATATAAATACATAAATATTCATTGGTCTGTTATGAAAAAAATTCCCAAAAGTTCCTATGACATCAGCAGGTATACCAAAATTTTTTCAGAATTTTTTGATCTGTGTGCCAACTATAAAAAAATAAAAACTACATTTTTGAGCTATTGTTAGCATATTACTACATGAATATTCGTTGTTCTGATGTGATAAAAATTCTCAATAGCTCCCGTGACATCAGTCGGTATAACAACATTATTTCAGATTTTTTGACTGGTGCTCCATATTGAAAAATATTGAGAAAACAATTTTTTCTTGTTTTATAAATATAAAACAAGGAAATTCGACATAAATACGTCAAATAGAATAAGCTAATAAAAATTAAACATTCATAGATGTTGGGTTCGCCGAAGCACTGTTGCCAATAATAAAGATCGTTTTGTTTTATCAGTTCTCATTATTACACATGAATCAAAACAATAGATTCCGACAATCAGTTTTGACGCGCATACTTCTCAGTTCTTCGACGAGCTTAGTAGGCGAAAGAAATAATACGTGCGTTTTTTCTTAAATCGTGAAATAAAATAAAATCAAGTGAAAGTTTTGTTTTATTAATTGTAATAATTATCATTGTGAAGTAAGTAACCTTTATACATTCTAGATTCTAGTATATGTTATAACATTTGCAAAAAGAATTATATTAAGTTTATGGTTTCATTGTTTTTAATTATAGAATATGTCTACTGAATCACTGGATGTACCAGCAAAAAAGGCGAAAACGGATAATAGTAAATGTTGTCGTTGCAGCGTATATTTAAGGAAAATTGCAGGAACTAAAGAGACAATTTCAGAAAGTGAAGTTACATCTATAAGCAGTTTTTTAAATAAGAATGTTACAGCTGGAGATCAATTATGTCCAAAGTGTAAGAAAATTATTGGCAAAGCATTACGAAACATGCAAGAAACAAAAAGAGCGGATTACTATGAGGCACAGTTAACTTGTTCGCAAGATTCTTTTCATTTATCGCTTGATGAAGTTACACCATCAAATAGTCAAGCAATCTCGGAATCAACAGATGAGTATACGTATAATTCGCCGCAAAAAGTACCTGTCGAATACATTGAAATGCCATTTCCACGAGTCGTTAGTACACACAAATATTATTGTTTATGCCATGAAAAAAAGAATATAGTACTAATACCATTTGATGCTCGAATGCAAGTGTTTGCAAAAATGAGAATTATGATTCCAAATGGCAATAGATGCTGTAAAGCTCATTTAATAAAGAAACGGTTTTATGATGAAGAACTTCAAAATATTAATGCTGTTGCTGATTCTTGTTCTATGGATGTACAAGAGGTTGCTAAATTCATGGAACAGTTATCAATCGAAGTAGATTCAAGTCTTCATGACAAAATTGGCAATTATTCTATGAGTGACGAAAAATTGAAGGTGTTAACAAGTTTAAATTGGGAAAACATTAACATGTTAGCTGAATTGTTAACCTCAATGAGAACATCAGAATCTAGAACTGTAGTCCAAGCACTCGTTGTATTTTTGTTTAAATTGAGGAGTGGAAATTCAAATAAATTAATATCTACTGTTCTTGGTTTGGAGCGTGAACAACAAGTTTCTGATTTTATCACATCAGTGTTAAATTCATTTGAAAAAGATGTTTTGCCCAACCGATTTGGATTCCAGGCGTTCAGTAGAGAATATTTCATAGATAATCATACTGCCATTGTCGCAAAGAAACTACATAATGTTGAAAATAATCTCATGATCATATGTAACGGAACGTATTATCGACACCAGAAAAGCAAAAACAACGACTATCAGCGCAAATCTTACTCCGTTCAGAAAGGCTTACCTCTGTGTAAACCTTTTACAATCTGTACCACTGATGGTTTTGTAATTGACGTACCGGGACCGTATTATGCGAATCAAAATGATGCTACCATTTTAAGAGATATTCTGTCGAAAACAGATGGCTTAAAGTCTTTACTTAAGGATGGAGATGTGTTCGTTTTAGATAGAGGATTTAGAGACGTCAAAAATGAATTGGAAACTGATGGTTATAAGGTATTGATGCCAGCATTTAAGGGAAAGCAGAAACAACTGTCAACAAAACAATCGAATGAGTCGCGTTTGGTAACTAAAATTCGTTGGCCAGTGGAAAGTGTTCACGGCGTTTTAGGTAAAAAATATAATTTACTGCACAATCAGTTGGACAACAAACTATTACCAAAAGTTGGTTCGCTATGCAAAGTTGCATGTTACCTAAACAACACATTTGGCAAACGTTTAAATTCAGACCAGGATATGGTGCAAGAAGTTGTTGATCAAATCAATAACAGGAAAGATGTAGAGAACACGTTGGCAAATGAAATTGACGATAATAAATGGAACCGCAAAACTGTGCCCTTTAAACAAATCACTTCCGATGATTTGTTAGATTTCCCGGAAATGAGTGAAAAGGAATTGAAAATCTTCTTTACCGGGACATACCAATTATCACAGGCAATATCATATTTAGCAGAAATGTTAAATGGCAATGATAATATCAAACTGCGTTTCTTAAAGAAAAAAACAACCATCGTGAAATTCGAGGTTCCATCGAGGCACAAGAAAAGAACAGTTTATAAATGCTTTATAGAATATAACCCCAATGGCATCGGAAAATCGGGTATTCTACGATATGCATGTGACTGCGCTAATGGTAGACGCACTATCGGTTGTTGTTCGCATTTAGCTAGTATTATATACTATTTGTCTCATGCTCGTTACCTGTCTCGCATTCTCAAACCAGCTGAAAAATTGAAAAATATTTTTGACGCCGATGGCATTGTGCCAACGTTAGACGATGACACCGATGAAGACTAAACTGTGAGTGAAACTTCAATAGTGCATTCTATAAATTCAAATATTTATAATTCAACTGTTTAAAAATTGCGATTTATTATAAACATCTCTTTTGTCAATATTAAATAAAATTACATTACATAAAATTTTATCAATAAAATAAAAATATTGCATTTTAATATTTTTTTAGTAATATATATTTAGACTTTGGCACCAAAACCAAATTGAAAAATATGTATATACAGTATATACATTCTTATTTTAAATAGAAAGTAAAATAATTATATTTAATACAAAATTATGGTTATAAAAGAATAAATTCACTATTATATGGCATAAATACGGCAAAAACAAGAAAAAATTGTTTTCTCAATATTTTTCAATATGGAGCACCAGTCAAAAAATCTGAAATAATGTTGTTATACCGACTGATGTCACGGGAGCTATTGAGAATTTTTATCACATCAGAACAACGAATATTCATGTAGTAATATGCTAACAATAGCTCAAAAATGTAGTTTTTATTTTTTTATAGTTGGCACACAGATCAAAAAATTCTCAAAAAATTTTGGTATACCTGCTGATGTCATAGGAACTTTTGGGAATTTTTTTCATAACAGACCAATGAATATTTATGTATTTATATGATAAAAATGGGTTAAAAATGCAGTTTTTATTTTTTTATAGATGGCATACTAATCACAATATTCTGAAAAAAAAATTGGTATACCTGCTGATGTCACAGGAACTTTTGGGAAGTTTTATCATAACAGACCAATGAATATTTATGTATTTATATGCTAAAAATAGGGTAAAAATGCAGTTTTTATTTTTTTTTATATGGCGCACCATTAAAAAAAATCTGAAAAAAATCCGATATACCTGCTGATATCACAGGAACATTCGGGAATTTTTTTCGTAATAGAACAACGAATAATCATGTATTTATATGCCAAAAATAGGTTAAAAATGTGATTTTTATTTTTTTTCAATATGGCGCACCAATAAAAAAATCTGGAAAAATACTGGGATAATAGGTATATAATTCAGGCATTTTTGAGAATTTTTTGGGATCGCCACCTCTAAAACAACATACTGAAATTCACGATTTTTTCCATTTTTTTACATTTAGGAATTTTTTTACGTTCAAATTTGGCGCCAAAAAATATTTTAAAAAATAGCATATGAAAGAGAAACTACTCCACTTTAATTGGGTATTTTTGTCGGTATAAGTTTGTAGGAAAAATCTCGCTAAAAAAATAATTTGTGAAAATTCAGGTTTTCTCATTTTCAGAGGCGAGATGAGGGGATGGGGACTGAATTATATCATCACAAATAGTCTTTTTGTGTTAGTAAAAGCACTCACTAGTTGATTACTCATTTCGTGCGGGGGCACTTTTGACCATCTTACCCGGCTATAGCCTTTAGCCACTTAATTTCTTCTTTTCCAAACTCTTCTGACTCTACTGCCCCTAATATATTGCTCCTAATAATATAACCAATAGTTTCTTTAATAGAAATATTCTATAATTGACGCGAAAGGGTTTCGCATCTGGCATTACAATGTGGAGTGCCAGAGCTGTAGAAGTAGAGTGAATTTTTATAATTTCATATTGCATGAAGAACGAGGTCAGTACCCTTTCCGATTCATAACTAAAAACAGATTCATAACAGGTATTAAATCTTTCTATTTCTACGACTCGGAAGGAAAAATGTTTGACGATGTAATGACAGATAACCAAATATGAGTCGACAGAAGAATAATGTGGAAACAAGAAAACCTATTTTGTTCGATCACTCTAATGATCCAGATTTCCATGGCAGTGCTCTGAAAAGGAAGGCGAACGCGCTAGCATCACCGTATCGACTGCGCTGCACGAACACAACCACCGGGTGAAGTCGTGGTCACGTCGTACTGGGCAACAAAAGCCTGACGCGAATGCGACGAAAGGGGAGGCAGTAGCCAAGGGCAAACGGAAGACTGTAAGAAAGCAGGCGACGGACGACTGACCCAGGGATATTGCTATGACAGCACCGCGCTGTCGGCGGAGAAGGGAGAAAGCTGCGAAGGATTCTCCGCCACCGAGCAGCCGGGCCAGCCCAGAGGCGTGGCGCGGCGCGGCGCGGCGCGGCGAAGACTTCTGGAGGGGGGAGATGCTCCGTCGAGGTCGGGTCCGGCGGGTGGCGAGGGAGGCGACGAAAAGGCGACAGGAAAGAATTCGCTTCCGAAGTACATAAAGCGCTCTCAGAGCTCTCCTTGTCGGTTGCCCTTTTTTGTCGTCATCAAACCATACGCCCACCTTGACATTTCTCCAGCTGTCACGAGCACAGTTTTATACATAGAAAGAAAATAAAAGTTTTTTTTATAAGAAGATCCGTAGGTCGGATGACTTTCTTGCATAGAACTCACCCAGCACCTACCCACGACTACCGTGACCCTCGCTTCGTGGAAGCGCAGACAATAAAGAATGAAACAGGCTGAAATGTTCATTATTTTATAATTACCAAAACCCCGTTAACAATTATTGTTTAGGAATTGGCAAAAGCAAATTTAATGACTGATCACTTTGTAGGAAATAACAGTAGACTATTTTGATAAAATATATGTGGGTGCAAAAATACCGATGAATAATTCTTAGGAGCCTACAATTAATTTATAGTTTTGATCACACAGAAGACCACGCATGTAAAATAGAAGCATTGTTCTCAGCGTAATGCGACAGAATTATTTTGGAACATTGCCAGATTGAGAATTAGAATGAAATCACAAACCGCCTTCAGTTCTCAGAGCAACACTGTGCTAAGTGAAGTTTATCACAGCTACGAAATTCCGAGAAAAGAGGTAGGTGAATAACGGCCAAGTTTTATAACTTTTAGGTTCCGACACGTTGCGACGCCTCTGCAAAATCAATACATACATTTTCTTTCGATAGAATAGGCTAAGACACAAAATGTATAAAGTCCAGAGATGTTCATCATGAAAAATATTTGGGAAGAGAATTCTAGAATATAACGTAGACAAACTATTTTGCATTTCACATCGTCTGAAGAGCTCTAGGATAGAAAAGAACATATGCATCAATATGTTTTTGTGCACCGTTTCGCTTTAAGGGGATCAACAACTGACCTTTTGGAATGGCAACTACGTAAAAGGAGATAAAAATTTAAAACAAAACGGAATACGAAAAATTATTTTGCCTCGTCTGTAATTCAAGCAGCTTAGAATCTCATCACCTTGTATCTCTCTCCAGCGTTCACAACGTACATTCCGAAACAAAATGAATTTTCTGTTTTCCCCCAGTTGCCTTCTCGATTATCGCCTCGCCCGCTATGACACACGACACTCGATGACTGAGACAGCAAACGCCTGCGGTGACTTCTCAGAAACTAATCGAAAATTTCCTCCGGAAACCCGTTCTCCGCATTTTGCCTCCCCTGGGTTTATTAGTTACCTTTTTTTCTGAGTATGAATGAGTTTTCTTTCTTCTGAGTTTTCTATGAACGAAAAATGCAGCTCTTGGAAGTGATTTTTAATATTGCGAGAGGCCAACGAAAAAAACGCTGACAAGAAGTATTTGATATCCTAAGAAGCAAAAATGTTCCCTACCGGTAACACACTATGCATTGTCTCACAATTTCTTATTCCAGTTTTCAATAATATATTGTTCTCTTTTTTAACCAAATTATTCCGCGAAGAGTTGTCATAGCGGCTTCACACATTTTCTGATTACATGTATTCACCTTCAATAGGCGCTCTTTTCCAAAATAGTTCAATATCAACACCTACAATGATTTATATTTAACAAATAAAATTAATATTTTCATACGGCAGTATTACGTAGCATCGTCTTCCTTCTCAACTGATATTTTCCATTTAATTCCAATAAAAATGGGTTAGAGCAGTGCATAACCACAAGAATGCGTTCAGTACTGGGAGGTGAAAAATCTTCAGGTTACATTTTGACACTGATTTAAGAGTAGAACAACTGATAAAAAGAGGTACTTTCGTTTTAATGTTTCACTAGAAATCGAGAACGTGGGGAACTGAGCGTGGAAGAAATTCGGCTTTCGACGCCAGCTTTCGCAATTTTTTTTTACTAAGATTAGACATTTTACAAATCTTCAAGTATTCAGTCAATTGTGACAATAAGTGCCTTGGCTTGAACTACAAGAGATATTCGGTAGCAATGCCTCGAAATCTAATCTAATGGCTCTGGCAGTCACAACTTTCTGTCAGTGCCCTCCTTCATTCACATTCACTTAGTTCTGACACATTTAATACATCATAATATTAATACATAGCACGTTATTCCAAGTCAGAAACAAACATTTCAGAAAAGGAGCATGGGCTCCAGCTTCTCATCGCTGGAAAAACCCTAACCGAAACCCAAACCGTAAACACGAATTGAGTTCTCCTGTAACTAAAGCCTGTAGGGCTTCTGAACACTCCAGCGCCGCGCTGCACATTTAGCTACTACATTAAATTTCATGAAAATTTCCATTTGTATACGTTTCAATAATGCATAGCCAGCAATCTATATGATTGGGAAGCGTACAGAGAGGGCAAGGTCATTGCAACATTCAAAATAAACTAATTCCTTGGAGAAGGAATATTCATTTATGTTGTCTGCTGCCAGCTGTTCTCTTTTCTACGCATCAATTTCATACATTCTCGCCATTCTCCTACAAGACGTATTTCTTATTTCCCTGTGTGTGTATGGGATGGGGCCTTTCCAAAGGGAGGTAGGCTCATAATTAGAAACCCCTGATTTGTTCTCTGACAGGTCACAAGTAAGTTGTTTGATATTGCTTTATCCATTTCCATATAGTTGCCGCTGCTTTCCCCATTCTATATTTATATGTAGACCTCCAATGGATTTCAGGTCTCGGAACTTCTGACTTTTCAGTTTGTGAACATATCGTTATTCGAGCTTCAAGAACCGATCATCCAATGCAGCCACAAAACTAACATTTCAATATATTTAAAGTAACTTAACTGTATCATGTTCCTGCAATATTTAATGTCGTTTTTGATAAACAATTATTTTGTTTTAATTACATTTTTAAAACAATAAGAATTTAGAAATTAGATAGAGCCAATATTATTTATTTATGGTCATAGAGATAAACCAATTCTACCTGATTATTTTGGTAGTGTGACTCATTTTAATCAGTGTTAATTTGTTGTGCTCTAGGAACAGATATAAGCGCCATGAAGTTAAGCGTGATGTGAACATCTGTACCTTTTCAGCTAGGATCTACTCCAAAGTTGCTGCTAACACACAGCTTCCCTTACCTAAAACCAAAAAAAAAATCATACAGTTAATGAGTAAAGATGAAAACTACAATAACAAATAATCAGTTGTTTAACTACAGCACATACAATAAAAGAGGAAGAAAATACACTTATTAACATTAGGAACGATCCGGAATTATTTAATATTTTGTTTCAATACACCTACATCATTTCATATTCCGAAGTCCACTAATGGTGCAACAGAATGGCACACTTTCCCGTATTAGCTTTCTATTTCCTTCGGTCTCCGCTAGCTATTCGGACTTGCCAAATACTCTTGTCAGCTGCCATTTATCGCCGCCCAAGTACATTTTTACATTGAATTTAAATGATTTTTGAATTGAATTAATGCCTTACTTTACGTGGCGAGACTCAGGCCATCAGGCCTGCTCTTCCGTCTGACCACGCAAATTTTGCTACGCTCCTTTCTCCCACTAGCAGAGAAAGGAGGTATTTCTTGCGCGATGAAACAGGCGATTTGAATTTAGCTCAGAGGCTTCATTTAGGCTTGAGGATCTTTTACATGCAAGTAAATCTACTAACATGAGACAGCCTGCTTTACTTACCCTCCGACGTAAGGCGTACGAAGGATTTTTTCGCCCTTAAAAATCCATGGTTTCGATCGGTTTGAAATTATTTTATATTTACATCGGAAATATTATTTTAAGTATATTAAAAACAGTAAAAATTTGTCCTAAGTGTCAATTTCCTTTGAAAAATTTGGAGCGGTTTTTAAGAAATTGGTGTTTAAGCGCTACTGTAAATTCAAAGTTTGAAGCTCTTCTTCACAGACTGTTTTTTAGTTTTCGAAAAACTTCATATAAAATAATTTGAAGCACATTTACTCACAAATACAATGGTGTTTTCAAATTGCTGGAAATGTGCATATTAACGGCGAGAGAGATCTTTCAAAAAAATTATATTTTTGTAATTTTTGGAAAGAAACAAAAAAATACCCCGAAATGAACTTTACGGCATATTAAAGATTGCCATTAGCACTATCCATTCGAAAAGTTTGAAGAAAAAAATTAGAGCTATTTAGAGAAAATAACGTTTGAGCGTTTCTGAAAATACGTTTTTTCAAGAAACAATTGAAATACGAGAAAGTTGATCTGACATTATTAAAAGCACATTTATTAATAAATATAATAATGTGAACGAATCTCCGCTAACATAAATATTAACGACGTTGGAAGACTAGTCAAAAAATTAAATTTTTGTATTTTTTGAAAAACCAAAAAATAGAGCTATATGGAGTTTATGTCATCATATAGAGTGCATTTAGCATTATACCTAGCAAAAGTTGAAAAAAGAAAAAAAAATTGGAGACGTTTGGAGATATTGCTCAATAGAAGCGCATTAAGCAATATCCCCTCTTTCAAAACTTATTACAAACATCTATTTCTTAACGAATCAGATAATCGAAAATGAATGAAATAATGTTATCAACTACATTTTTATCTGTGAGACTGGAGCTAGTTGTGACAGGGGCAAACTGTAACATCGTGTTTACTGATCGATCCAATAGAGCAATAGAGTAAAAATCTATCAGATTGTTACAGTCAGCCTCATTAACAATAATTATAAGGTATGATCAACTACTTAGTATCAAGGAAAAATTTACTTCTTAAGCTATAAAATTTGAAGTTGTTTTGTTCATATGAATGGCAAAATAACCTGAAATAAAAACGGAAATTCATATCAGTGTGTCTCGGGGATAGTTGTGACAGGATGTAAGGAGCACGTTGTGACAGTGTCACTACTTGCCCCGAAACTGTTTGCCAGTAATACTTTTAATTTCAGGAAATACAGGAATTACAAGAAGCTAACTGATTAAAAAGATCGAAAGCATTTTAGAAAACAAAAGTGCAGCCTTGGAGGTCGCATATGAAAGATTTAGTTTAAAGGCAGCTGCTGAAATATATAGTGTACCACAGGGTAGCCATTGTTTTCGAAATATGCGGATTCAATGCAAATGACATTTGGAACATAGATGAAGCTGGGGTAGGAACAGTTCAAAACCCCAGAAAAATAGTACCAGAAAATGGTAAACACTGAGTGGAATGAATTCAGAAGAAAGGGGTTTTAATCTAACATTTTTTACTTAACGCTGTACGGTATTCAATCCCTCCAATGTTTGTATTTCCGCTGAAAGTTTTTGAAGAACACCTAATTAGGAATCCAACAGGCTGCTGTGGCACTGCAAATCCTAGTTGGTGGATTACAGGCACCGCCTTTTTATCATTTATGAAGCATGATTTGAAGAATGTGAGATGTTTAAAAGTGTCCAGTTTTAGCACTTCTGGTAATCACGCCTCTATCTTCATGTAAACATTTTGGATTTCTGAAAAGAAAGTGGAGTAGTTCTAATGTCATTTCGATCACACACCAGTCAGAGATTTTAGCCCTTAAATATGTCTCTAGAGGGCCCATTCAATAATAATAATAATAATAATAATAATAATAATAATAATAATATATGAAAAATTTAGAAGAAAAATAGAAGATCTAATATGTTCATATTCACTGCATATTGGATATTCAAAACAATGAAGATTTCATAAAAGTGTACACATAAATCAGTTTCGTAGAGACGTTTGTTCCATTTGAATATAACAATATTCCAGTTTCTTTTACAAGTCAGAACATGCCCCAATCCAATCACAACTTGCCTCGTAGAGGGACAGGTTATGACAAAGTGCACTGCTGCATTCAAGTATTTATGTACCATTAAAACATTATGTATTTTAAAACCAATTATATGGAAATTTATACGAAGTATCATTCTATTTGTTCCATTTATTAACGGTTTTAAATTATGCTCTATACACCTTCAAAAATTAAATAAACTAAAACTGTCAGAACTAGCCCCGGTCTCCCCTACAAATGTTTTATATATTAAAAAATAAATACATTTTAAAAGAAACTTTAAAATTTTCAAATTAGTTTCGATTTTTTTATCGAAATGTTTGAGACAGCTCATCGCACTAAAGAATGCAGTGTGGGGTACATTATCTGCACTGACTTGATAACATGCCAAGGCAGATCTAACGGGAAAGCTTGTTGGCGTCATTACTATATTTCCATTTTGACATCCAGAGACATTCAATATCTACTCACATGATGTAAGAAACTGTTTATAAATGAAACAAATAGGCGTAGAAACTCTTCCAAGAGCAGACAACCAGACCGACTTCATCCGATACGTCCTCCAGCACCGAAGTACCTGAAGTTTCCTCACACACGAGACCAACAGTGAAGGCCAGAGGGATGTCAACTATTGGGGTGTACCGGCGAGAATTTCGCACGATGCATGGCGGCCGTGCGCCCTTTGAGCCGTCGCGTCGGGGCGCGGCGCGGCAGGGCCACTCCGCCTATTAGCAGAGGTTCGTATTAGCCCGCTATGTGGGCCATGGCCCGCGGCCAGCGCTCCGCATTCGCCCAGCCGCCCAGCCGCCCGGGCGCTCGGGCCGCCTCGCGGTCACCGGCGAAGGGCCCAGGAGAGGGGGGGCGAGTTCACTGCTATCACCAGCCAGCCACTCAAAGCTTTACCTTCTTCTGTTTGGTTGCTTTAAGTCGATAAGGAATGTGAAGAAAGACAACTAAACAGCGGCAGAAAACAGTACAGATAAAGAAATCAATCTTCTTTGTCTATATGTGTTAAAAATTTTGTATTAAGTAATTTGCACACACAAAATTATTACAATAACCGAGATTATTATAGTGAAATTTAATAATTAACTAATAATTATACCATGTGAATGGTATTAACAAATAGCCACATAAGAATGTAAGAAAAATTAATTCAATTACATATTTCTGGTCACCAAAAGAAGAAGCAAATGAATATATAATCAAATGTATTCCTAGGAGTAAATGCAATGCACGTAAAACGTAGAAAAACTTCTTTAACTTTCCAAATAGTTCCCCTGCGACGCAAGTGTCAGAACTACGGAAGGCGATAATGAAAACAAATTATTTGTCGCCTCGTAGCTTATAAATGTGATTTCTCCCCTTCTTTACTTCCCAAACTCTTTTCAACTTTTACTTTCCGATCCCTTGCAAAATAAAATTAAACCACATGTTTCCGCCCTGTCATGTTCGTGCCACAAACACTTCCCCCAAAACCGAAAGCGCGAAATTAGTTTCGAAATGTTTGGCTCTCGACAGCCGCTCAGGCTGTAGGGAGCGCGTTGGACGCAACTTTTAGCATCCTATTACGAAAATTTATGGAGGTGTATGGGTCGTGCATGAAATACACTATTATCTATCTCCTTACGCGCTTTACGATGTTTATAAACAAAAAGGCCACTTAACATTCCCTCGCGTAACTTTACGACCGCTTTCGGAGACGCTCATCAAAAGACATAGGCCCCCGTTGTGAAGAAGCAGCGAGGGGCAGCACCCGATTAGAACTCCAATCTCGGGAAGTTTTATGCGACCACAAAATATATTTTAAAAATGCAATGTAGAGAATTTGGAGGATGTGTCATTTAATTAAACGATAAATAGGAAAAGGCTAAAATGAATGTAATGCTATGACTGCCGAAATAGATTTAAAATAAACTCGAAAATTGGTGATCTCAAATAACACCTTTAAATTTCTCCAAAGAGCAGTTATTCAGGACCGAACTGAATTGTGAACAAGTTTTCAGTTAATCATGAAGATCACAATGGATTATTATTTAAATAAGATGATTCAAATCCTATTAATAGATGGCATTACCGTACCATATAAATAAATGGATAATTCATTTCGTGATGGTTGGATAGATAGATAAAAGGGCAAAATGTCTAGGGAAAATTCTGATTAACGTGTCATTAGAACTTCACCTCTAAATCTCTCGAAAGGAGTTCACATCGGATTACATAGCTCAGGGCATCATTTGAACTAACTGCAGTGCCTTTTCCCGGGAGGTCCAAGGGTTCGATTCCGGATGAAGGAAGGATTTTCTACGCTAGTTCGATAGCGAAGTCGAATTCAGCTCCTGTTTGGAGAATTCGATCGGCCGGCTGCTCTGATCGATAGATTTCCGTGGTTTCTCCGATCAACACCACGCAAATGCGGGAGAAGTACCCTCAAAAACAGATCATGGACCTCGCGCGAGGACCTCGACCTCCTTCCTATTCCTTATGTGTTCAACCCTTACTTACATGCAGTTACATGCACTTCACTAACACATACGTCGGGAGACCATTCCGGAGCTTAGAGCTTGTCCCGGTTGGGGTGGTGCCTTCCTGGTGGGTGTACCTTGGGGAAAAACTACAAGTCGACGTGTATGTCGGCACTGGATATCGCCATCCGGAGGGGGATCACCGGCACCTCCAGCGATAAGAAAATGACACTTACGCGTCCAATAACCTTAGCAGTTGACGCGTTCGGAAACATTAATCATTCAATCGAAACGAATTCAAAATTGTTCATTAACCTCAGAAGGAATCAAAATGAATCGCTCGGGGACGAGTGGAAGGTACATCGCGAAGACGATTGCGTCAACACTCGATCTGGATGGCTCGATCGCTTATCGAAAATGATCTACATAGTTTCATTCGTGTGCACTTCCACTTTGGTCTTATTTATCGCGATGAGTTCATACGTTATGGCCGGTGAGACCTCTCCTTCCACGATAATAAATATTGTATCTGAGATAGACATGAATAGGTTGTAGGTCACTTTACAGGAGAAGGTTAAGAAGTTGAATATCTTCAGAGATCAAAGGAAAGATGAATGAATATTTTAGAAAAAAGGTACAAGAATTTGACTATCTCTACAGGGTGTTTTAGAATAAATGTTACAAATGTCTTTCGCATGGTGTGTGTGACGGTGATCAATTCATTCATTTCCAATGACAATGTGATGGGAAATAACACAAAGAGAAATGTGGTGATGTAATATTTGCTGCTAATTCTAAAGAAACTTCTCATGCACTGATATTCGGCAGGTCACATTCTTCGGATATGCTAAGTTCGTAACGTATTCTAAAACAACTACATCATTCCTTCCTTTTCGTTCCAGGAAAATACACGATCAATACAGACAAAAGCAGTGAACTTGACTCATTTCTTCTTTCTTTACCTCAACTCTCTTTCCCAGCTTGCCAAAAATATACTCGTACATTAAGACAAGAATATTCCCTTTGATTTTGACAATGAATGTGCTGGGACACCAATTTGTTATGAAATAGCTCGTCATTCCCGCGTGTAAATGCCACAGAAGGCAGAACATTTGGGAGAAGAGCCAATCAGCGCACGTGCGCTGAACGGTGACGGCGGGGGAGGGGCCGGAAGCAAGGGCGGGGCATCTCGGCGACGGCTTCTCCTGCGCCGTCATATCCCGGTCGCTGCTCCGCTGTCTGTGTACGGAACGGCTTTTCACGCCATCTACGGGCGGAGCGGGCGCGGCTCGCTCGTTGCCGCCGCCTCCCCCCCCCCCCCCCACCGTCAGCCCGTCCATTACTCCGAAGCGAGCGCACGGCCTCCCGGCTCCTGCTCACCTGATCCTTCCGTCGCCGCTCACGCCGCTTTGCCCTTCCCCGCTCCTCGCCAACTCCCCAAGTCCTTCGCTCCAGCGCCATCAACAGTCCTAGGCGGTTCTCAGCTGCCACAATCTCTCCCGGCCTGCGGAGTTCTACCGGCGCCGCTTCACCGCCCGCGCGCTCTTGCAGTCCATCACCGCCTACGGAGGTCTCGCCCTCGTCGCCGGCGCGATCGTTCCACCGGCTTCATCCCCCATCGCCGTCCTCGCCCTCGCCCCTCCTCCTCCTTCCCAGCACGCGACAGCCAGGCTCTTCCCTGGACTCATTGAGGCCCGCGAGCGGCGGATATTACTTGTCCAGAAGTATCCTGCCTCTCGGGCCGGGGAGCGAGCACCCGCCCCCGCGCCCCCGCGTTCGCCGACTCGGAAATGAGCTCGCCGTTTCAAAGAATGCGGCGCGGAGGGGAAAGCCCCGGCCTGCGCCCCGCCCCGCGCCGCGCTGCGCCGCGCCTTCCACTCGCTGCGCTCCGCTCATCCGACGGCCCCTTCCTCCAACCCAACTGCGCTTCCCCACTGGCACGTGCATCCCCTGCGGCTACGCACAGGTCCGCATGTTCTTCAGTAAACTAAGGGGGGATTCTAACAAAAAAATCTCCTGCCCGCTGGGGTTTTTACTTCAAAGCTGGGGATTTGAGATTTTGTGCCGTTGTCGCTACACTCCTTGAAAACATAGACGTTCAGTCACTTTGATCAAGTCAATTGTTCGATAAAAGCTATATTTACACAAATAGGAATTTTCCTAGTCGGTTTCAGGTCAGGTGCTCATCAAGTGTAGTACTTAAAAGAGTGCTTTCGCAGAAATCGTACGGTTGGTTGGCCGCAGCGACTCTGCATTTGATACTTTGAAGAATTGTCGTGAAGACACCTGGGTATCAAGAAAAACGAATGACAATAATCACCCACTGACTTTGACGTAGGACTTTTCATTTCTGTCTGTAGAGTCGCTTGCCAAAATTAAAATATGTGATCACGTTCACATTTGCAACCGTACTACTCGCAAACCGTACTTGATATCATTTTGCAGAAGAACGTAGCGATATACTCGATATCACATGTTTCGCGCACGAGAATAGCGCCATTGCTGTGGCGCGCATGAGAGAATCAAAACAATACAGCCTCGTTTCTCAGCATAACCATAATACTCGTAGAAAGGTTGCAACACTATCACGCATATTATGAATTAGGGACGAACAGTATTGCACTAATACAATTTGAGACCCCTTCCATCTGTGGAGTAAAATCAGCTTTTAAATATTAATGGTTACAGCCGGGCCGATAGGCCGTGGTCCAGTTGGCGTTAATTGGCGTTAATAGTTTTGTTGGCCAGCCGCAGTCCCGAATACTTCCCCACCGCCACTGAGGGGGTCTACCGTAGTCGTGGACGAAACGTTTTGCTCATCAGCGCCAACTGGAATACGGCCGATCATCTTGGAAATAATAATTAATATTGACTTCTACCGTAAACACCTTCGATACCATATCAACGTGTTCAGTTTGTAATACGTATTGTAAATGTTGTACTAGTTTCGGTCACTTCTGTACTCTTTCGCTCATACACCCCCCCTCCAGGACGGGCCCTGTGCCAATGATATAACTGACAATAACTTTTCTAAATGAAGCGATGTTCATTTCGGTCTGCAGGAGATAGCTTGCTGGAAGACTAGTATCATGTATCTTTTCTCTCAACTGCGCCGCCTCACGCCTTGCTTTGTATCATTGCGTGGAAGAGAAAAAGCCTTTATTCGATCACGCGTGTGTTACGTGCGCAGACGACGCCGTTTTGTGACAGGATTGAAGCTAAGCTTGAGCACGCGTGCGGTCTCCAGAGAGGCATAGATAGCTGAGTAGTGTGTTAGTCGATACGAGCTTATGGTCCCATTTCAGACAGCTCACTCTGCTGAAGTGGTTATAAACCGTCGAACTGAATCCAGTGCTTATGAGTTACGAGATACAAATCTTGATTGACTGACGTTTTCAGGTAGATAAAATGCAATGGTCAGCAATACCGTTTGTCTCATAAATGTTTTTCTTACCCCCGCTGGAGGTGGCCCTCTCGCACCGGATGGAGTTCAGTCGCCGCCTTACGGGTATTTCCCCTCCATATCTCACCCAGCGGGGCACTGCCGCAGGTAGGACAAGCCCCAAACTCCCGATTGCTCAAAAGACATGTGTGAAGTACAGTGCAAGTAAGTGTGTATGTGTGTGTGTGTATGTGTATCTGTGTGTGTGCGTAAGGGGAGAGGAGAGGACAAGGGAGAGGGAGGAAAGATCGCTTGCACGGCCCGTCTGTGAGGAACCCCACACTCTTCTCATATAGTATAGATAGTAGAAATCACGGAAAACAACCAATCAGAGAAGCCGGCCCGACCGCTCGAATTCTCCTCTAGACAGCGAGCGGCTGAATTCGACCCGGTTGTATACTTAGAGTCAAAAATCCGCCGTCGGGAATCAAACCTGAGATATCCCAATCAAAGTTGCTGCAGATACAGCGGCAATTCTGGCTCTGAGATACAGGCAATTCTGTACTAAGCGTGTACAAGTTTGAAATTTCTTGGAGAAATTGGCGAGGCTAGTCATTATATTGAGTCCGAACCTTCTGCGACTAGTCATTACTAGAGTCCGAACCTTCTGTGAGAGCTAAAAAATACATCACCATGCGTAGTCACGAAATCATTTGAACTAGATCGGTCACAAAATAGTTAGGTATTCCTCTACTTGAGTTTTAAAATAATTTTTATCTGTGGCATCTATCTTAATTTCAACATGCGGATTAACACAGTCAATTAAAAATTATATTACTTAATTTTCACTCACGTTTTTAAAATTTTGAGGTAGACGCGTACCTTAAGTTGAACGTGTAGCGAATGTTTTGTTCATAACCAACCACAATTCTGAAATGGACTCATTGCAATTAGCATAACACGTTTGTAATGCAGGTTGCATAGCGTTCTCAGAATTAGACTCGAGACAGTAATAGTAGCTTCCATTGTTCAGTTTTATTTTCCAAATGCGGAAAAAGAGTAATACAGGATTCTCTACAACCTTGTAAATTATTTACAGGTAGATATGTAATGACTAGGGTACGGATTTTAATGAAATGTCAATTTTTCTGTTCACATTGAAACTATGCTCTTTAGTATAGAAATTAATTTTATGTTATGACAAAAGGAAATGGCCCATTTTTTAAAAATGTTTTTTTCATTTTCGTCGATTTCGACCAATATGTCATTTTTACCTTTTCCCGTCATTTTTAAAGCATTTTTCGTCTATTTCATAGATTTTAATATAATTATAAAGGTATTTGCTTCAAATAATATTTACGAGTGCAACAAAAGTTCTCCTCAAAATTATTGAGTAAGCTACTCGATTTCGTCACTCAGTATTGTAATGTCAGCTGTTGTGTAATCTCTGGTTCCTCTGACACCTATCAGCAGGTGTCGGATTCGGTTAGCGATTTTGCGATAACTAAAGACAGATTTCCAGATTAATAACAGTCCAAACCAAAATCTTGCAAGCTGAGTTCACTTGAACGGATGGTTCAAGTCTTGATTACTTCAGTAACACATCCAACAGCCTGAGTTATTCATGTGAACTGGTTTGAATATCATATTTCACGTCATTTTTCTTTGCTTTTAGAGCACTTTTAAAACAGTTAACATCATTTTATTGATCATTTTTGGAGATGTTTTAGGTCATTAAAATCCACATCTAGTAATGACACATTTGCCTTTGTATTCAGTCAGTAGAGCACACCACGGAAGGTTAGAACACACTCGATTTTTTAACATTTTGAAAAACTGAGTCCACCTTCTCTTGAACAATTATCACACTCTAAAGAACCTTGCTAAAACAGTGTTTCACACAAAGTTAGAATAACATAATTATTATAACACTGGTACTGAAATTACAGTGCCAGTGTTATAATTATAACTATAAATTACAATTAACAAACATGCAAATGATGATTTTTTAAAAATATTTCATGAACTCGTACAGATCAGTCCATACAATGTCGATCTTTAATCGTTCATGGATCTCCCCTGAGGCATGAAGCCGCAGTTTTATAATCAAAGCTAACTAAGGTGGCTGTTTTTTTTTTTAAATCAAAACTTCCGTAGTGCTGTTTTCGTACTGCTTCGTAATTACATTTCTCCCACTCGTATTTCCAAATTATGTCCGTATATCGAATGAGGCCGTGAATAAAAAGTCATTTATCTCGACGAGCCGAGGAAAGTTACACAACTCCCACGATATTTCACAAAAGTCCGCCCGGAGCGCACACGCGAATATCACAAGCTCGACCACTGGGCAGCCTGTGCTGCTGCGTCCGGCACGCGAGCTCCGAAATAAAGGAATAAAATAAAAATAACGGCCACATTGAATCTGAGAGAGAGGGGGAGAAAGGAGGCAAGGGAGTCGGGGATAGAGAAGAGGGAGTGGGAGTCGGATATTTTAATGAAGGGGAGTGAGAATTCAAGAAGCAGTGCCCCTAAAAACCGCGAGCACTTGGACGAGAAAAGTGGGCAAATAGAGGATGAATAACGAGAGAAGAAATAATCGGCTATGCTTAGAAATAATTTCAGAGAATGATGGAGTGAAACAGAATAGAAATAGAACGTTGTAACAGGTGACGCGACAATTTCAAGTCATTGACACTAAGCTATTGTTTAAAAATCACCGCGCCAGATTGTTTGTAATGATGAAAATGAATTTTAGAAGAGCTCCCTAGTTCAGTTTTATTACTAGTATACAGGCTTAAGTCATAAGACTGTATAAGACTATCAGACTATGTCAAGACTTACATTCTTCATTGCTACTCGTTTCTATCTCCAGCACTACTGAAGTGGCCCTTAATGTTCACGCACTGTTTGAACACGGACGGAAAAACCCGAATCAGAATGAGGTCACATTATTATTGCCAGCCAAGATACATAAAAATAATTTTAAAAAACTATATAAAAAAGGCCCAGTCTTCACCAAGACTAGCGAGATGAGTGGTATATAATTAATATTGATAAAATTATGATTAACGTTGCCTGAGGGAATAAGATGCCAAGAAAATTGTTTTCTTCAGGGAAGGACCCGAAATCTAAAAAAGGCACTTATAATAATAAGTACATATATATATATATATATATATATATATATATATATATATATATATATATATATATATATATATATATGGGGTTTTCCCCCAAATAGGTGTCCCCCACCAGCGGGGCGCCGCCCCAGCCGGGACAAGCTCTAAGCTTCCGACCGGTCTCCCGACATGTGTGGTAGTCTAGTGCATGTTAATGTATGTGTAAGGGGTGAGGATAAGACAAGAAAGAGGACGGTAAGTTCTCGCGCGGTCCATGGCCAGTTTGTTAGGGTACTGCTCCGGCATTCGCCTGGAGAAACCACGGAGAACTACAGATCCGATGAGCCGACCGCTACAATTCTTCTCCAGACAGCGACTGAATTCGACCTAGCTGACAAGCTTATGTCAAAAATCCTGCCACCAGCACTGACATCAGTTCATACCCTGACCCATCTCTCCCGGACCGTAGTTTTGTTTTTCACAGTATCTACTGTCTTTTTATACTGATTCTTTTTCATTACTTGATAAAATACTTTACTTTCACATACGACAATTTCTTGCATATTCTTGTTATACATTGTCTGCAAGTTCCCTTACTAAAAAGCAACCAACAACAGATTCTATGTTGAATTTAATGACGAATGCGAAATCCTGTTTTCCTGAAAATTAGGTTTCGAAAAAATTAAGTTTAAATGTTACTTCCGGGTGCGAAATTCAACTAGGTTATCGCGCCACCAGACACTAGGGGGACGACTGCCAACGGGGCTGGACGTTGCGTGTTTTTTTCGCGTTTTCGGTTAAACAGTCGAGTGAGGGAAACATCGCTAGCCGCACATTAGAGCACATTAATATTATCAAGTGCTTTATGGGTATAATTCATTTAATTAATTAAATATACTTAAAATGCATTTTTGTTATAAATTATAACCTCGGTAAGCAGCGGCGTAACTAATGAATGCTGGACACGAACCAAGACTTATGGAGATTAACAGAATTCCTGCAATGCCCGTATTATTTATTGGGTATCTTCAGTGTAAACTAATATACCGTGTTTTAGACAGCCAAAAATGATAAATGATACTTCCCTGAAGTTTCTATTCTTAATATCATGGCACATGCTAATAGCGATTTGCAGATAAAATGATCCCATGAACCGACAATATTATTGAATTTTACCTCAAAAGTAATCATAAGGTTACCTACTCTTGTTTAGATTTAAGCAAGTAGATGTTTTGTAAACTTTAATTTAATGTTCACACGAAGAAATGTAATGAAATAGATATAACTCAAAATTACTCAGATGACAGAACATTTCTATGGTATAAGTATATGTGTATGCAGTTTGGGTTGTACATTTTAAAAGCCCAAATTAATTTCCTTTCTATTCCTAAACTCATAAAGCGTCGATAATCTTGTCATTGTCGGTACTCGAACTTAGGACGTCCAGATCAGAGGCAATGCAGCTATATCAGCTGATGCACTGAGCCACCTCTCCCGGTGGTTAGGCCTAGTAACGGGCTACAAAATTTAAAATCGTTTATTGTCATAGATGAAAATTGTATAGGTGCAATAATTAATCTTTGAGTTAAAAGCTGAAATTTCTGACAAATGGTAAAATCTAAATATTATGGTAGCAAATGGTGTTAGAAACCGCATATTACCAAAAATAAATAACTTAAAAAAAGAAATATTTCATCATATCACTTAGAGCAACAATGTCTGTGTTGAAACTAACATCCATTGTCATGCATGAATGTGACTATCATCCATTGTCATGCACCCGATGCAATATCAGCACGGATATATCGCATACGGATGAAATATTTAATATATTGCAAAATACAATCAATAAAGATTGTCAGTAATGGAAAATGCACCATATGCGTGAACCTTGCAATTACTCACCAACCGCGATGATATAGTACAAACACACGAGAAAAGATGTTCTTCAAAGTAGCTTCTTTCTGTCAGAGGTGGCAGTAAAAGCGGGAGAAATTTCCCTTCGGCGTTCCTGGGCGGCCGGGCGCGATCGCATCGCGAGGGAGCACGGGTGGGCCGCGACGGGCAGCCCGAAGCGAGGGCATTCGTCGGCGCGTTTTCGGGGCAGGTGCAGGAGAAAGAGGCTCGTGCCGCGCGCGCCCCCACCGATCGATGGCCAGATGGTATCGTCGTTTCCGTGGACCCCACGGTAAATACCGGTAATGCCTCCCTCCCACTTTCCGAGAATAGGTTTCCTTCGCGTCCGGGCTTCCGCCTTCGCGTCACGCAAGAAGCCGCGTTCGGGGCCGCGACGTGAATAGAGACGAACGAGAAGCCGGAGGATTCGGTTGACAGACATGTCGCGTTCCCCAAATCTCCTGCCTTGTGGCAGGTCTACGAAGCGGACGTCCCAGACCCAAATGTGAATGCTCTCCACATTCCAAACAATGGCAACTTTCTCTCCATAAACCTAAGGTTATTTATCTTCTAGAAGAACGTTAAAAAACTAAACAAAAAATAACCAAATATAATTCTTTCCAAAATCACAAATTTAATTTTTCGCCAAAGTGAAAAACATCTTGTCTACTGAAATTGTGTTATAATTATTACAATAAACGAATTACATCAAACCGAGTGATACAAATACATACTATTTGAAATTGTTTTCATTACTTAAATTAAGGATACAGAGTCTATTTTTAAAGATTGTAGAAAGGACTAGGGAAAAGAAAAAGTGTTATAAATTTGGATCTTAATTTTGAAGGTATCACCAGAAAACATTATCCGTTTTCGTAAATGATATGCAACATGTGGAGTAGATTCCATGGGTACTTCATTAATGAAAGGAGAGAGCATGAGGATTCTATTACCAATACAAGAAGGGCAGGGTACGAGAGGACAGAAGCTGGCTCACTTGTACTTCAAACTTTGCTTTACTGAGTGAGAAATGTTATTACACGATTACTAACTTCCTCGTCAAAATTGCTGCTACTGCTACGTATCCTCAAAATTATCTGCTGAATATTCAGTTTCAGCAAACCCAAAGGATTTTCGTGAGTTCAGGCAGATGGACATTAAAGATTAACTTGCATATACGGATACGTTTCAAAATGAATTTGTTACGTAAGCTAATATTTGTAAACAACAATTATTACATATTATGAACAAGCTTTTATTAGTTTCCTAAATCGTAATTATTCTCACAACTTTTTGAATGAAATAACGCACAAAATAATTTACAAAATAATTTAAGTTAGACTAACAACATGAAATTATATGAGAGATAAAAACCACTGGGAAAGAGCAAGAAACAATACGATTAGTTTTTCACAACTTTCGGTAAAGCATAAAGCCTGGATGCTTGAAAGATGGGACAATATGTTTACGTCACTAAAAAACGTACAACAGGGACAGACAACATATTTTGTTTTTTATTAATAATGATTAACATTAAGTGTAGCAACAATGTGAACATATTTCTAGATGGATTTATTTCCATTAAATGCATATTAATATAGGCAACAAGTGGATGTAATGGTCTCAATTAAAATATTATTGAATCTGTACGTTGCATTTCTATTGGAAGTAGCTGATGAACCCGTATTTGCTCATTTATCACAGTCATCAATTAGACGGAACAAGTAAATGCCATTTATGCAATGTATGTAAAATGTAAATATTTTTATTTACAATCCTGCGACCACAACATCAACGATTAGGACTGACGGAAATTTGATATTAGTTCGATGTCTAGTTGCAACTCAATCATTGCAACTTCACAATAATAAGAAACAATTACTGTTTGCACATGACACCGTGCTTCTCCTTCGCGCATGGGAAGGGCACCGGCCAGCCGCACCGTACGCCTCCACTCCTCGCTTCGTTTCGTCGCGCTCATCCGCTCATAGACCCTCTTTGACACCGTACCGCCCTCATACATGTTACCGCTTTTAATATAGTACTTAGCACTTCAGAGCAATATGTGGTTTCCACTACCAGCAGAAATGATTATAATGTTGTTACCATTGATATTTTCACTTTCTCGCACTTACTTCGTAAGAAAAGTAAGTTATGTAATCGTGAGTTCCGAAACAGAGAATTTTCGTCAGAAAAACTCATGTTCGTTACTCACTGCAGGTCTCATCTTCGTTAAAATCCCTAATTTTTCAAAAATTGCGAAAATTCAATTTTTTGGCGTCTTCCTACAAATACAGTATTAAAGATAGACATTTTTTCCCAGAATAAAATTTATTCCTTAAAGACAGTTCTCGACACAAAGTCATGTACAATTTTTCGAAAATATGAGTATTTTTTGTGTAATATTGC